>OY755237.1:5296595-5654095 GCA_963576725.1 Azorinus chamasolen
TTAACAATACTAACTTTCTTGCACATTTCTTGTAAGTAGGGATTTTAATTCAGTTTCTTGTATGTTTTTAGGTCTTTGCACCACCCTGTTTGGAGGTACCAAGTGGATTGAGTAGCTTGTGCCTCCAAACAGTCTATCATACTTTTTAACCCCCGTGCATGGCGATAATACTCAATAGTGAGTGATAGCCATTACTATAGAAGAAGAAGAAGAACTGTTGTATTTGTATCGGCTCAAATAACAGGTGGGTCGGTGGTTATACCCTGGTGTTCATCTGTGCTCGAAACAACAATGCAATTCGTTCCGTGCATAACAAAGCAAGCGGGGTATTTCTCTACCTATAATTAGCTGGACGTCGCGATATGGGTCTGAAATATTGTTAAAGCGACGTAAAACAAGCAAGCAAATGAAATGGCAGATACTGTTATTATACTGTTACAAGGGCTCTTAAATACTTTCACTTTTCAAGGAAATGAATACATATAATTACGTATGTGTTCGAATTTCACACCTTATTGGTTTTAAACCCTTTGCTCCATGAATATCAGAAATAATGGCATCATGAATATTAATTTGTTTATTTTCTTTCTTATAATAACACATCAACTAAGACGTTTGCGCTGTAGAAACTAGCAGGAATTGTAGAATCACATCTATATGGTATCATAAGCAAACAGAGCTGACCCTGTTCAGACAGCTCCCATAGGAGCCGTCTGATCTGGGTGTACTCTGTTTGCAACGAGGTAGAAATACGTATTTTTGGAATAAATGGTTAATCCCTACCTCACTGCGAAAAGTAATGTTTACTCAGGGTTTTATCTTGTACAATTGAGATTTGTTATTATTCAATCAATCACCAAGTTACTCGGCGTCTGATCTGGATTCAAGCTGTTTGCAAATGTCAGCTGTGTCACGGATAATGATTCATATAAATTGAAATGTGTTTTGTTTGTTTTGTTTTTTCCATTTGACGAGAACGAAATTCATGTATCCTTATTGAATCATTTCAGAGATCATGGACATTTGCCCAGGAGGAAGTTTACAGAAGCAATCCCAAGGAATAATTAGAAGTCATGCATTGTATCCATGGTACCCGTATCCATCTAACACCTCGCGCACATGCAATATAACTTACCGCCTTAGAAAGGGAAAGGCTCTGTTTGTAACAGTGTTGGATGTGAGTCTTGATGCCACTGATAACCTCACCATCGGTGGGAACAATGTGAATGCATCAAATTACAAATTTGATGGTCCAACTGTGGTATTTAGTTATACCAAAACTTCACAGACAGTGGATGAGTACTGGTTAGATGCGTTGGGGAGCGGATTCGTAATATGTTTCAAAAGTATGGAAGATAAGTATGCCATACCAATGAACATCAAAGCAGCTGTCTGTATTAACCCATGTATTCCCATATTACAGTAAAACGTCTCTAATCCGGGCATTCAATGTAGTATAAATATCGGTCTTGGAGACAGGTGGCAGCTTAATGCAGGGTGAAAGTCATGCAGAAAGCTCCTCTAGGACCCTGCATTAAACAGATACCTGTCTAAAGTATATTAATTCATCTCTATTACAATTCGGGTTTGTGTGTGTGGGTTACTGTATTTAAAGAAAACTCGTCCAAATGATATTGTGGAACTCATCCATTTCTCATGCTGACTACTGTCAGTTCTAACATACGAGGATCGCAACTGCAAGAAACGATCGTCGAATGTTCGAACTTACGATACATTTCTGTCGTACGGGTTTTAATCCTTCTCTTGCTGAATCTTAAAATGCATTTCTCGTTCTTTACCCGTGCCCTGTTGTATAATTACATATATTTTCACTGTGTACACGTATTTCGCTGTGTAATCACTGCTGTGGAGTGCACTGGTTGCACAATCAGCTTGCAAATAGTGCAGACCCTGATGAGACAGCTCCTGCAAGGAGCTGTCACATCTGGGTCTTCACTATTTACAGGTAGGTATATTAACGTGAATAGCAAGCGAAGGGTTAATAACACTGGGCCTTGGTCATTGATCTTAGTTTTGTTCACTTTCTCCATTCGCAGGGGACAGATCAAGCAAGGACGCATTTGACGTGTGTGAGAAAATTGCGAAGAAATGCAGATGTAGGATAAATCAGGTCGGACCAAGTAAGTCATCAACGATTAATGTACGGTGAACCCTGTTATAACTCTGAACTCACTGTAAAAAAATAATGCCTGCTCGAAGAGACGATTCTAAAGAGTGATCACAGCTCAGGTTGAGAAATGAAGGGGCTGTATAGGCATCTCATCCCAATCTCTGATAAATATCCTTTGTAACACTTACATGCAAATCGGGATTTTACTGAAGTCTAGAGGATACAACTGCAAGATACGCACATACATGTATACAATAAAACTTCTATGATACTACCACTTTTTAAAACTCTTTCCCTACTGTGGGCCTTTTTGCCAACAGAACAAATCCAAATCTGATGGCTCTTGTGGTGTAGATGTTATCTGACCAGGGACTCCTCTGTTTGCTTAACCCTTCGATTGCTATTCACGTCAATATACCTACCTGTAAATAGTGAAGACCCAGATGAGACAGCTCCTGCAGGAGCTGTCTCATCAGGGTCTGCACTATTTACAAGTTGCTTGTGCAACCAGTGCACTCCACAGCAGTGGTTGCACAGCGCAATACTTGAACACAGTGAAGATATATGTAATTATACAACAGGGCATGGGTAAAGAAGGGGAAATGTATTTTAAAATTCAGCAAGGGTTAAGACTTGTTAATAGACACGACTGCAGTTTTTACCAATACCAAAATTTTATGTGTACACATGCCATTATAAAAATCCTGCTAATAAATATCTATGGTGTCATTATTTCTTACATGCATATTCAAAAGGGAAAGGGTTAACAGAAGTATAGTTCTGGATTTCGAAACAGGCGATGGCTTAATGCAGTTCAAAAGTTATACAGAAGACTTCTTTAGGAGCTTTCTGTATTACGTTCGTCCTGCATTAAGTTACCACGTACGTTTACAGACCCATACGTTAATAAAGTGTGTGGTCACATAAATTTAGCGAATCTTTACTATATACTAATGACAAGTATAGGATTTCATTTTTCTTGGAGCATTTCCAGTTTCGAAGATTTTCAAATAATCTAGAGCATGGGAAAGCTACTTGCATATACAGTGCTCCCTCCCTACAACGGCCCTCTCAATAACGGTTCCCTCCTTACAACAACGCATGTCACTGTTTCCGAAACAACAAGGCTCCAGACACAACTTTTTTCCATCGTATTTTCTTTATGCCTCCATCAAACCCTATGTTGTGACCACTCTCTAGAATCGTCACTTTGTGACGATTCTAAAGAGTGGTCTCAACATAGGGTTTGATTGAGGCATAACGGTTTTAGTTCTCGAAATACACCTTACCTGGGGATCTGCAAACAAGCTAATTATGTTTGGTTTTCCCTCCCTATAACAACTCCCTCTGAACAACACATACACTCTTCGTATCCCAAAGGGTGTCGTTGTAGAGAGGGAGCACTCTAGATAGTCCATGTGTCATAATGTTATATGAGCAGACCAAAAAAGACACTATCAAATGATAGAATGATAATAGATATCACATCTTACACATTATATATAAAGTAAACTCCCTCTAAACCGCACGTTATAATCAGTATTAATGCCGATCTGTAAGACAGGTAACTAAATTTGGATTCAAAGTGGGCCTAAAAGAAAGGAAAAAACATTTACAGTAAACATACTTTATTATGTAAGGATTTCGATATTTTTAGGCAGGTGGCTGTTTGATGCATGGAGAAAGTCACGCAGCAATCTCATTTGAGGTCTCCTCCAGGCCTTGAAGATTCAACAGTCAGCTTGTTAAACACCAGGCTAACCGTATAGTTCAGTAGTGCTTCATGAATCCGCTCTGAGACCGTTCTCATATTAATATCTTGCACTAGCTGGGGAATTAAAAAACCCTTTACTTCATGTATAGTCATATGAAAACAATGCCATTATGAGTATTTATAATGTGAGTTTTACAATAGCATGAAACATGAATGTTTGGCTATGGAACGAACTGTAGAATCAGATCTATAATTTCTATTAGCAAACAGAGTAGAAGACTCTGATCAGACGGCTAGTGCGGGGTCATCTGATCTGGGTACGATCTGTTTGCAAAGGCGTGAAAAGGAGAAAACTGCAGTAAAGGGTTAACCATATCTACTTAACCTATTTATCCACTGGAGTCAACAATTCAAAACTAGATCCAGGTTGTGTATCAGATGAGTCTGCCGCATGTTAATGGTAATTCTCCTTGTAAATAGAGAGGCATCTGTTTCTAGTTATCAAATTAGCCAATTGCAAAAGATGTTTACCCTTTTAGTGCGGAGAACGAATTACTAATAGCCTTTGCAAACAGTGTAGATCCTCCTAGAGGAACCCTCTCATCAAGGCCTGCACTATTTGTCAGGTTACCAGCTTCTTTAAAAGAATATCTGAATATTCACGCTAAGCTTGATCTGTGGTGCATTTTGGAATAGTCCACTTGAATATTTAACGTTGAAAGGGTTAAACAAAACTGCACATTCTCTTGAAGGATTTAAAATTGCTTTAAACATTTCACGAGGTCGTTCGGCCCAATTTACACTCTTGAATCTTAACCCTTCTCTTGCTGAATTTTAAATATATTCTCCTTTTTTACCCATGTCCTGTTGTATAATTACATATATCTTGACTGTGTACAAGTATTTCGCTGTGCAATCACTGCTGTGGAGTGCACTGGTTGCACAATCAACTTGTAAATAGTGCAGACCCTGATGAGACAGCTCCTGCAGGAGCTGTCTCATCTGGGTCTTCACTATTTACAGGTAGGTATATTGACGTGAATAGCAAGCGAAGGGTTAAAACATATACATAAAGTTATGTAATACAGTAAGCCATTACTTATCAGAATTCTCAAATAAATTTCAGTACGGGGCATCCATTTGATCAGGGTCTGCACTCTGTGCCATAAAAGTACAAAAATGAGTCATGCAGGAAACACCACATACAGAACAAACAGTCGCCCGAACAGCAACACAAGGAAACAGCAAATGTACATAACTATAAAAACAGCAAGAGACGCACAAAGACAAAACAAACACACAATAGGGGGAAGATGGAAGCACCGCCTTGGATATTCCCAAATTATCAATTTTAATACAAATTGTTTTAATTATTATTCAGAAAGGGAGAAGTTTGTTTAATTCTTCAGTAGGTTAAGGCTAACCCTATAAATACTGAACTCGCTGTGAACAACTAATGTCCGCTGACATTTGGATCTCGTACAAATTCGACTACTTCCGATTCGATCAAGCTTTTGAGAAATTATGGACATAATGTCAAACGGTTTCGATTAACCCATTTGCGCCCAGTAAATTCTTCCATGTTGGATTAGTCCATTTTTTTTTATCTAAGGGTGACTGGACTAAGTTTTCAATTTCGTTTTGTTTTATATTGAAATTCATATCAGCAAACAGTGTATACTCTGATCAGACGCCGCATTATGCGGCGTCTGATCAGAGTCTACACTGTTTGCCTACGTCCCATATATGGGATCGTGGGAACAAATGGATTAAGATGAGACGCTGAGTAACTCGTCGTCTCAACTCGAACCAAGGTGTTTGCATAAGTGAGCCGAGTCGCGAATAGTGAGACAAGATGGTTAATAAGCTCACAAATAGATCAGTATACAGTAAAACAACTCTAAACCGTAGGTCCAAATTGTGTTAGTGTCGGTCTTCCAGACGAGTGGCAGCTTCATGCTGGTTGAAAGAAAGCTCCCAAAATAGCTTCCTGCATGACATTTATCCTGCGTTAAGCAGCAGCTGCCTTGAAAGACCTATTTTTTCTTTATTAAAATTCCAGTTTGGTGGGGATTTTCTGTAATTATGTACCCGCTTGTATGCATAATAATTGAATAAATATTACTATTGATATATCTTTACACTTTCCGAAAAAGATCATTTTAATTGTTCTGTTGCAGAGACAAAAAAATGCCTACTTAGCGACAGAGGAAAGAAGACGAAGATGAAGAAACGACGAGCAGCGTGTTGCTGTGACGACAGAACGTGTCCGGCGGCCTTAGAAACGGCCAAAAAGTTCAAAAAGAGTACTCAGAAAATGGTAGAGAACTGGAAAACGTGCGAAGAAGACCACTTCCCATGTGAATGTGGCAGTTCTGAAGATGACAATGGTTTCAAAAAGTAATTTTACATAGGCGTCAAAAGGTGTCAATATGAGGGATATGTTTAACCCTTCGCTTGCTATTCACATCAACATACCTACATGTACCTGTAAATAGTGAAGACCAAGATGAGACAGCTCCTGCAGGAGCTGTCTCATCAGGGTCTGCACTATTTACAAGTTGATTGTACAACCAGTGCACTCCACATCAGTTATTACAAAACGAAATACTTGTACACAGTGAAGATATATGTAAATATACAACAGGGGTAAAGAAGGAGAAATGTATTTTAAAATTCAGCAAGAGAAGGGTTAATATCTTGACATCCGGGAAACAGGCCTGGTGGTATAGAACAGGGTGTCTTATAGGCTGGGACCTTATAACGCTTACAATTCGAAATGTTCACCAGGTGTCCTTTACAACTTCGAAATTCTAGTTGATACCACTCAATTTGTTTCGCTAGCCGCCCGCTATTCACTATTTCGCTGCTAAATGTTGTCGTCTGCAAGCTTTGTCGTCTGCTACATTCTTCTTCATTTTTGTTTCGAAAACAGTCACAGTGACATACAGTTTGGATCCAAATGAGACGCCGAGTTACTCGGCATCACCTCTTGATTCAGACCTTTTTGCATAGGTATTCACAGGTGCGAAATTGGCAACAAAAGAGTCTTTCTCTCTTTGTTCATTTGTTCCCATAAAATTATTAAAGAAGGAAAAGGCGTTGAGATGTTTTTGGAACGAACCCATTATATTTGGTCATATTGAGGGAACAAAGCAAACAGAATATTTACGGGTAGACGTCATTGACATCGATGGGTTCAGCGAACTGTGTAAAGTCTGATCGGAAGGTTCATTCAAGGGTCCTCTGATCTGGGTCTACACTGCATGAAAAAGTACTGCGCTTTAAAGACATTTTACTGTAGATAATGTTTGGCAAAAATATAGAGACAATAGCGTAGGTGAGGTATATTTAGAAGTTTTACATATTAAACATTTCACCTTTACAATGTGCTTCCTTAACGAAAGGGATTGGTGACAAAGTCTATATATTTACTACACATAAATACAAGGGAAAAACACGGTCGTTTTATTGTTTAAAAGTCATATAATTTTTCCCATTGTTTCTCCGAAACAAGTTGTACTAACATGTTATCATATAGTTTATTCTATGTGCAAATGATCATTATTTCAGAATATGTACACAAGTATTTTTACAGTCGGAAAATTCGTTGAAATTATAATATATCTGATTACAGTTTCTATAATCATTAAAACAATCCATTTACACATGCCATTATAGGAGCTGTCAGTCTGGTCATGACCTGCTCTCCCAGCTCAAATACCGCATAACTGGTTATTTTGCGGGTGCTCAAGTTTGCAGTCTGGAGTCTAAAATGGTATAATTTATTTTTGCGATTTTAGTCTTTGCGGATTTATTGAAAGAACGGTTTGCATACACGCATATTTTTAAGCCTGGTCATTTGGTGAGAATGTGGTATATTTTCCATGATTGACACCACTTGAGCCCGACTCCGACATCTTTCTCGTTTCACTCTCTGTCACTACAGTCCCCATTTTCTCTCGGCGATAATGATTGTGCTAATGTTATTGATAACATTCGGCAATGTTTTCAGTGGCAAAACGTTTCCTTTCCGTTTGTAAGTATAAAAATGCAGTTAATGTATATTCAAGTGTCAAAACGTTTTGCCCGATATTTATGAAGTAAGGTGTTAATGTAGGACTAAAGTACGGTGGCACTGAGGTGACATATGCAAGATTTTTTTTCAAGTTTGTTTTCCCGAGATAATTTTTTTTATTATCTCGAGAATACGAAAAAAAGTTCGTTTTTACGAGATAATTTTTTTTATTATCTCGAGAAAACGAAACAACGTTCGTTTTCCTGAGATAATTTTTTTTATTATCTCAAGAAAACGAAGTAGTTCGTTTTTACGAGATAAAAAAATTATTATCTCGAGAAAACGAAACAAAGTTCGTTTTCCTGAGATAATTTTTTTTATTATCTCAAGAAAACGAAGTAGTTCGTTTTTACGAGATAAAAAAATTATTATCTCGAGAAAACGAAACAAAGTTCGTTTTCCTGAGATATTTTTTTTTTATTATCTCAAGAAAACGAAGTAGTTCGTTTTGACGAGATAAATTTTTTTATTATCTCGAGAAAACGAAACAAAGTTCGTTTTCCTGAGATAATTTTTTTTATTATCTCAAGAAAACGAAGTAGTTCGTTTTAACGAGATAAAAAAAATTATTATCTCGAGAAAACGAAATAGTTCGTTTTAACGAGATAAAAAAATTTATTATCTCGAGAAAACGAAACAAAGTTCGTTTTCCTGAGATATTTTTTTAAGTCGTGCGCACGACTTATTAAGCCAATCAGAACCCTCCGTCAGAGTCAATTGTTCATCTATGGGGTTTCTCGTTTCCCGCTTAGCGAGGCTCGATAGATTTGCAAACACTTTTGACCTAGATCAGACAACAAGTAACAAGCGTCTGATCAGGATCTAAGCTGTTTGATACTCGGGCAATTTTCCCAAAGTAAGCGAATCAGAAGAAGTTACGAATTTATGTGGAAGTGAATTATTTTTGCTGCGTGATAAGAGTTATCCCTTTCCTCGATATATACGCATTTTATCACCACTTTTGCAAACAAAGAAGACCCGCATCAGACAGTTCCTATAGGAGCTACCAGATCAGGGTCTATTATGTTTCCTTAGAAAATGTCATAAATCAAGATTTTAACTTTCTACGCCAGAGTAGGCCCTGAACAGATAGCTCCTGAAGGATTTGTCTAACCAGGGTCTTCTATGTTTGCTTAGAACATATACTAAAATATAGAATATAGGCTAGATCTACTTCCTCAAAAATCTTATCAGTTTGCTCCTAAACAAATATTTATTATATCGGTATATTCATAGTGATGGAGCCTTTCACGAATAGCCATGTAGGAGTGCATGGGTTAATATGAAGAATCGCAGTTGTGTATAAACCTGTTGAAAGCCGGGAAGGTGTATTCGACATATGGGAAACGGATGGACGCTATCCATAAACAATTTAACCCTTTCCTTCATAGTTTCTATTAAAACTTAATTTTAGGTAGATCTAGTTATATAGATTTACATGCATTCATAAGGGTAGAAACTCTCTTTAATATTTATGGAGGAAATGGTTAGCGTATCAACGCGACTAACATTTGCGTCTATTGAAAATTGTATAGGCCTACATGTACATTTGGTCTCATATCTAACCAATCTGATTCACTGCTTTTGTATAGTAAACCAATTACAAGCCTTATTTAGAACTACTCAACGTCATACTACTACTACTACGCGTCATAGTGATGTTTGATACGTCACGGTAACGTTATTATTAGTTATGCAGGGCTTAGTGTCCCTAATATGGACTATACACTGCCAGCAAATATTTATATGGGACGAGGCGAAAATTTCAAGTTTGCATCATAGGTCTACGTGTATGGCTTGTCGTAGGGAAGCAATGGAATTACCTCCCTTTAATAAAATTAAATAAAATATTTTGTAATTGCCTCAAATCTCGTTTATATATTTTGTTTTTTCTTTTTTTATCACTGTAAAACTAATTAATTTTTATATTTCAACTCAATTAAAGCATAAATTATATGTATGCATTTTTTAAAACTGTAGTGGATAAACATAAAATATTATTTTAAGTAACAGAAAAGCATATGGCTGTCAAATAAGGGAAGTAACTCTTGTAAAGCCATGATAAGGATTTTAGTACCCTCATAAGGAATCTATAGGGGTTTCTCGTGACCTCTATTGACCAATGGAATGACAAGAATTTTGTAGGAGGTAAGATAAACGCAATTATGACGTCATATAAGTTCATCCCTTGTCTCGGCCATGTTCTCATAGGCCTCAAATACTTGCGAAAACTGTTGACTCTGATGGAGGGTTCTGATAATAAAAAAAATTATCTCGCAAAAACGAACTATTTCGTTTTCTCGAGATAATAAAAAAATTTATCTCGTAAAAACGAACTCCTTCGTTTTCTTGAGATAATAAAAAAAATTATCTCATGAAAACGAACTTTTTTCGTTTTCTCGAGATAATAAATTTATTTATCTCGTCAAAACGAACTACTTCGTTTTCTTGAGATAATAAAAAATATTATCTCGGGAAAACAAACTTGAAATTTTTTTCTTGCATAATATTATGTCACCTCAGTGCCACCGTACTAAAGAGCTTTCAGCAACACTTTTCTTCTGTTGTTTAAGACACCTGTGTCCAGGGTCGCAAACACAGTTTTATTATTATTATTTTATTGCTGCGATAAAATGCATGCAGCGTTACTTATGTACATATATGTGCAGCGAAACCATTCTAAACCGGAAGTTACCATTAGTAGTAACCCTTAGAACGCTGAATTTTAAAATGGACTATTCCAAAATTCAAATCGGTCGAGCTTACGGTGAATATTTAGGGATTTTTCTAACGAAATGTGTTAAATAACAAACAGTGCAGACCCTGATGAAGGTAGGTATATTGACGTGAATAGCAAGCGAAGGATTTGGGCTGGGTCCTAGTAGTGGTTACCGTAGCATCCCCCACCCAGACTTTTTTCTTGGGTACCAAATTGTTCGTTGGGGTCCTCAGAACACATTTTGAGCATGCCCCCAAAATAAGTTTGTCCCAGCTATGTTTTATTTAACGGTTTCCATGGTAACCCGAGGTAATTTTCGAAACTACATTGGTTCAGAAAATGCGCCATAACTTCGTTTTTAGAAGCAATAGAAGGACAAAACAAGTACCAAAATAAAGCAGAGACATATAGCTTGAATATGATATGATTTTTATTAATATTCATAAATGCATTCTTATGAATATTAATGAGGAAGTAAAAAATACGGGTTTTTTTTTAGAAAAAAGGAGTTTGTTGTTTAGTCTGAGAGGCTTATTAATGCACAGAATTTATTGAATTTAGGTTTAAGTTGTTCGTTGGGATCCTCAGAACACATTTTGAGTATTTCCCCAAATAATTTTGTCCCATCTATGTGGTTTCCATGGTAACCCGAGGTAACTTTCAAAACACCATTGGTTCAGAAAATGCGTAATAACTTTGCTTTTAGAGGCAATAGAAGGACAAAACAAGTACCAAAGTAAAGCAGAGACATATAGCTTGAATATGATATATAATTTTGATAATATTCATAAATTGTTACTTATGAATATTAATGAGGAAGTAAACAATTCCGCTTTTTTAGAAAAAGGAGCTTGTTGTTTAGTCTTAGAGGCCTATTAATGCACAAAAATTATTGAAGTCAGGTGTAAATTGTTCGTTGGGGTCCTCAGAACACTTTTTGAACATTCCCCCAAAATAATTGTGTCCCAGCTATGTTTTATTAAACGGTTTCCATGGTAACCCGAGGTAAATTTCGAAACTATATTGATTAAGAAAATGCTTCATAACTTTGCTTTTAGAGACAATAGAAGGACAAAACAAGAACCAACGTAAAGCAGAGACATATAGCTTGAATACGATATGTAATTCTATTAATACTCATAATGCATTCTTATAATGCGTTTTTAGTTTGACGAGTTTGTTTTTAGTCTGAGAGGCCTAATAATATACAAATAGTTATTGAATTCAGATTTAAATGTTTTAATATCAACATACAAAGAAAGGAAAACATCTTTGGTTCATGTAATATTTCTAAAAACATGTATATTAAGCTAATTTGCATATAACGTGCGTAAATGAATAAGCAATTTAACATATGCCCTATATTTAGCATTGTTTCGAGTGTACTATCTTTTCTATTATTTATTTTACGTAAAATACCAGATATTGAACAAAAATTGACAAGAACAGAGGGTCATTACTTTGGGTTCTTGAATATTAATGCATATTTATGAATATTAATGAGATGTAAAATAAACACACTTGAATGAGCTGTTCTTTTTATCTGAGATTATTTTAGTTAACCAGTACAGAGCTTGATACTGACTGAAACAGCGATATTGATGTTCATGTATATAAATATGTAGATAATGAATATTATTTTCAAAATCTTGAATATTAATGAGAATGTAAACTGTTGTAGGACAGTAAGTTTTTCTATTATATTGCAATATACATGTATGTGAACAACACATTTCTTGTAAGAAAATACAGCAGAGGAATTGAACCTCATGTATGTTTTATGAAGAATATTACTGTTATGGGTGTTTTGCAATACAATAGAAAATATATAGCATCTCGACTGCAATCATCAGCTTATGTTTACCCATATTGATTATGCTTGATTATTTACCACAGCATGCCAGAGCAACGCAAGGCTTCTTGCGGGCATTTCGCGACAGGCTGGACAACTCATTAAGTGTGTCTGGCCTGCTGCGGATGCTCCGCTTCAGCTCCCTGTCCAGTTTCATCCCACTGGACAGGGGAGACGTGGGAGTTTGCTGCCCGACGGAAGAAGTATTCTTCTCTTTGGTCAGCGACTCCCTCGCAACAGACAAATCACTGTACTCTAAAGCTCAGAAGAAGCCTGTTTCCTCTTTAAAATCTCTTTCGTCAACAGCCCCTGTGGTGCAGTCGATTCCCCAGTTGTTAGTTGCAGATCGGCACCCAACTGCTGGCCCGGGCGCGGGTTCCCCGTTTACCACTTGAATGGTGCCTTTTGTTCTGGTCCCAGGTACTACCGGTGTCCTGGCGTTAGTGCTCCCGTTTCATGACGTCACCGGCAGACCGGTCTACCGAGCCCCGGCCCAAAGATGTCACTGTGTATTCTTTGGCCCGGTGTCCTAAGTTTGCTCTCCAACGGTCCTCCGGTGGCCCGGTCTGGTCCTTTGGACCGGGATACCGAAGTGGACCGGTAAATCTACCAGTCCAATCTTTTCTACAGGGCATTCTGTCTCTACACCGCATTACAGTGGTGAAAGTCAACAGGAAGCTGCTCTGGCTAAGTCTAGACGTTCTTGGTCGTCTAGACCCTGCAATTACTCTTCATCTTCTGAGTACACTTCGGACTCGCCAGCTCCCATCCCACCCACCCCGTAGGAGGCGTAAAACCTTCTTATTCTTCTAATGGGAACCGGCACTCGCACCGCTCTCATCGCAGGCGCAGATAGAGGTCTTACCATTACTCTTCTATTCGAAGACATCGCTCTGCCTCCTCAGATTCGCCGGCTATGTGCTCTCGCTAGCAGACGCTCATTCTGGGAACCAGCAAGCTTCCCCTAGAGGGAGAATAGCTCTCACGTGAACCCACAGTCCACACTTATATGTCTGTGGCGGGCCCCACTCCTCCCGGGTGCTGCCATCCGTGGCGTTCACCAGGGCGGGTTCTGAGGGAGAGCTTGAAGACACTTTGTCCATTATGGCTCCTAGGGATGATCCTATTTTTTAAGGGTTTCAATTGAAAATCGACCTGGGATGTTTTATCAGATCCCCTCACTTGATTCCGACAGCCCCAGGGCAGACATTAGCCCCCCCCTCTCTCTCTCTCTCTCCTCTCTCTCCTCTCTCCCTCTCTCTCTCCCTCTCTCTCTCTCTCTCTCTTTTTCTCTCTCTCATTCACTTCTTTAGCGCAGGGAGTTGCATCCAACAGATGGGGTTCGCCTCAAACATTGACCTATTATCATTGACATACGTATTATTATCGATATTTAAGACAGGTGACAGCTTAACACTAGGATCTTTCTGCATGACTTTCACCATGCATTAAGTAGTCACCTGCCTAAAAGGGTCTAAATGCTTCTATAAGGAAAATTCGAATAATCGAGATTTTACTGTATACTCAAAATAATACTAAATACAATGCTCATAGAAAATTGCTTATTCCTATACGCACATTATATGCAAATCAGCTGAAATATGCATGCTTTATACAAATATTACCTGAAACAAATATGGTTTATTTTCCTTGTATGATCACATGAAAACATTCAAACATGAATTCAATAACTCTTGTTTATTAATAGGCATCTCAGACTAAAAAATAAACTCCTTTTTTCTAAACAAAAAATCGGATTGTTTTACTTCCTCATCAATATTCATAAGAAAACATTTAAGAAAATTAGTTAAATTACATATCATATTCCAGTTATATGTCTTTGCTTTATTTAGGTTCTTGTTTTGCCCTTCTTTTGCCTCTAAAAGCAAAGTTATGACGCATTTGTTTAACCACGGATGTTTCGAAATTTCCTTCGGGTTACCATGGAAACCGTTAAAAACATAGCTGGGACACAATTATTTTGGGGAATGCTCAAGTTGTGTTCTGCTTTACTTTGGTTTTTGTTTTGTCCTTCTATTGCCTCTAAAAGCAAAGTTATTATGCATTTTCTGAACCAATGATGTTTCGAAATTCACCTCCTCGGGTTACCATGGAAACAGTTCAATAAAACATGGATGGGACAAAATTACTTTGGGGGAATGCTCAAAATGTGTTCTGATGACCCCAACAAACAATTTAAACCTGAATTCAATAATTTTTGTGCATTAATAAGCCTATCAGACTAAACAACAAGCTCCTTTTTCTAAAAAACGCATTTTTTTACTTTCTCATGAATATTCATAAGAATGCATTTATTAATATTAATTAAATCATATATCATATTCAAGCTATATGTCTCTGCTTTACTTTGGTACTTGTTTTGTCCTTCTATTGCCTCTAAAAGCAAAGTTATTACGCATTTTCTGAACCAAGGATGTTTCGAAATTTACCTCGGGTTACCATGGTGACCGTTTAATAAAACATAGATGGGACAATGGGAAATACTCAAAATGTGTTCTGAGGACCCCAACAAACAACTTAAACCTAAATTCAATAATTTCTGTGCATTAATAAGCCTCTCAGACTAAACAACAAACTCTTTTTTTCTAAAATAATCGCATTTTTTACTTCCTCATTAATATTCATAAGAATGCATTATGAATATTAATAAAATCATATATCATATTCAAGCTATATGTATCTGCTTTACTTTGGTACTTGTTTTGTCCTTCTATTGCTTCTAATTGCGCATTTTCTGAACCAAGGTAGTTTCGAAAATTACCCCGGGTTACCATGGAAACCGTTAAATAAAACATAGCTGGGACAAACTTATTTTTTGGGGCATGCTCAAAATGTGTTCTGAGGACCCCAACGAACAATTTGGTACCCACTGGGTGGGGGGATGCTACGGTAACCACTACTAGGACCCAGCCTAATTAAATTATTAGACACAAACTGTATCTCATTTTTAAGTGGCGTATCTTGGCCTCTAAATAAGGCACCCAGTAACCGAGTAATTATCGTTATATTATTACCAACTTATCATATTGTATATATTATCCCATCATAATATGGCCTTTCTTCTAATTACTGCCTTACTAATCCTGTCACGTGATCGACATTTGACTAAAAATGCAACGCTTCGTTGCATTTACCGTTTCTTTATTTGAATGGACGCATGTATTATCCTGGAATAAATATTATATCTACGATATATCTCTATTTGCAGGTTAGGGAGTTTTTAATATGTCGTTGTTAGTTCAGCTCAGAAATTTTAATTGTCTTTATTATGTTGTAAATTTTCGTTATTTTCTATGGCATTTGCCGTTTCGTTATTTGAATGGACGCATGTGTTGTCCTGGAATAAATATTATATCTACGATATATCTCTGTTTGCAGACTCTTGCTTTGTTGTCTTTCTACTGCAAACACACAGCGAATTCGTGAATTCATGTCGAAAGAGCTACGTCGGCATTGGCGCCCAACGTTTGGTTCTGTGTGTAGCTGTGTACAAAGGCGTTAAATTATAGTGTAAAGTATTAATTAATAGAAAACCACAAGCTGGTGGTATAACGTAATGCGGACAGTGTGAACTATTTGCAATATTGAGATTAGTCCTTCTACTGTCTTAATACCTTTCTTCAAATAAATGCATTTTCACGCCTTGGTAAACAGAGTAGATCCAGATCAGACGGCTCATGTAGGGGCTGTCCAATCAGAGTCTGGTGTGTGTTTGCTATATGGAATTATACAGAGCTAATCCTACTGCTTTTGTTTGTCTAAATACTAATTAAGAAGACATGAGCTATTTCGACGCAGTAGGCTGCTAAATGTAGAATGAAAGTCTTGTATAAAGCTCCCAGGGAGGTTTATGCGCGATTTTCACCCTGTATTCAGCTGCCACCTGTCTTAACCCTTCGCTTGCTGAATTTTAAAATACATTTCTTCTTCTTTACTCATGCCCTGTTGTATAATTACATATATCTTCACTGTGTACAAGTATTTCGCTGTGCAATCAGTGCTGTGGAGTGCACTGGTTGCACAATCAACTTGTAAATAGTGCAGACCCTGATGAGACAGCTCCTGCAGGAGCTGTCTCATCTGGGTCTTCACTATTTACAGGTAGGTATATTGAAGTGAATAGCAAGCGAAGGGTTAATATGTGAACCAGGTCATTATGAGCAAGATAAGTGTTAAAATATTGAACTCTTTAGCTGCCAATGTCGCATCTGTTTGCAAACAGTTTGGATGCAGAGGAGACGTCGAGTAACTCGTTGTCTCCGCAGGATCCAAACCTTTTCACAATGGTTAGACGGTTTGTCATTTTGAAACTTGAAGTAGACGATACTCTTAACAGATGGAATTTATTTGGCGCCGAAAAGGTTAAAAAGCAACCATCTTGGGCTTAGCGAGGATGAAATTGAAACGAATGCAGATCATTATATCGTGATCAAACTGATAGCACCATACAAAGCTGTTGACTGATTATGATTGTGATTTCAAAATTCCATTTAAACCCTATATATACTGCTAATCGCGAGCTATTTGGAACTTGATAAAAGTTGGATCCTGATGAGACATCGAATAACTCAGTCCGCTAAGTCGCGACTCGCTTAGTTCCTCATCTCCGCACAGACCGCTAAGTCGCGACTGGCTTAGTTCCTCATCTCCGCACTGTCCGCTAAGTCGCGACTGGCTTAGTTCCTCATCTCCGCACAGTCCGCTAAGTCGCGACTGGCTTAGTTCCTCATCTCCGCACAGTCCGCTAAGTCGCGACTTGCTTAGTTCCTCACCTCCGCTTTTAACCTTTTCCATCATATAAACGTGTTTTCACGCATTTGCAAACAGAGTAGACGCAGATCAGACGGCTCCTATAGGAGCCCTCTGATCATGGTCTGTCCTGTTTGCTGATGGAATTGAAAGATATGTTTCTTTAGTGTCTATAATGGCTACAATATTCCACCTTAGATAGTTCATTATAACTATTTTGTTCATGAATATTCAGTAGGTATTGGAATTTGGACTAAATATAGAACAGGGAAAGAGTTAAAGTGATAGTCTCTGCTTGCAACTCGTTTTTAGGTTTCGGACTACTTTCCGAAACCTAATAGTAATGCATCGCCATGGCATGCCTCAAGCAAATTTATAAAGAAATTTACATCCCATAATACGCAATCAGACCACTTTTATACTACGAAATATCAATTTATGCTTACAATGCATACGTTCAATAGCCCAAATGCAGATATTTTGAATGGTTTAACGTTGACAGAATGTTTATCACGTAGCGCCGATTAAACGATTTAGTTGTCTACGGGTGTATTTCACCCGTATTTCTACTTTCATTTTGCCAAAAATGTGATTTTGTGTACACCCCTAGTATATAGTTACACCTCTAAATATAGTTCCAAGTGCAATGCGTTGGATAAACGATATCGATAATTCTTCATTTGATATTTGTGTGAATTATTAAAATGCGGATGCAACTGTTTCAATTACCAATAATTTTGCCATGTAAAATATTACGTTATATGATAAATTTGATCGCGTACGAATATATACCACAGAGCGCCGGTAAAAATGGCCCAGAAAGTAATCGACTTCTGAAAGTCGGGCGGATATTTTGAAATCTACAAAAAATTCTTGAATTTGTCGGATTGGTACAGACAATGTTACGGAGAAAACCGTTATGAATCATGGTCGGAACATCGTCAATCTCTACACATTACACACGAACTATGGGAATGATGATAACGACTGGAAATTGTAAGATACAGTATAAACACCCGATATGACGGGTATGACTCGTATCCGCGGATATGAATTTCGCAGTCTAAAATCGGCCACAATTTAAGCATTATTTTTTTTATTAGAAAAACCTTTTATAGACATTATTGGCTAATATTGTCGATATTTATTATTTGAAATACGTAAATTTAATATTCAGTGTTGCCGCCGACTGTGCATAATAAGTAGTTATAGTTGAAGTTGAAGAAAGCTAAAAAAAACCTCATAATATTCGGAACCGACCCTTCGGCACGAAGGAGCACGGACTGTAGTGAAACGCCCCCGAGATATATGGATAACCTTGAGTCTCAAAAGCAATCTGTATTCTGAATGCATCAGATGTATTTATGTTGACTTTGGAAGATCATAATTATATTTTTACATCATGTGTGACAAGCATCGTAAACATTGATCATATACTTTTAAGTTCTCTAAGATCCATGTTTATAATGTGTGTAATGTCTTAGGAGACTTAATTGGTACCAGGTTGTAAGTATTTAAGGATAATTACTCCAATTGTAGAGAGTTAGTAGTTATAAAAGAGATATCGTGGAATTATTATATTGTATGTTTTACATAATGTTAATTATAACATATGCTGAACGTATATAATTCTTGACAAATTTGTGTTTGTAGTGTATTTTTAAGCTTTTTCCCCAGCATTAATCTGTGTTAACATACAAACAGTCAAGCATGCTGTTATTTAATAATATCCCAAAACGAAGTCAAGGGACATATTCTGTTTGCTCCGTTTCTTATTCTTATTTTTTTCTTTCTTCCGATTCTGATTCTTCCAATTCTTCTTCTTCCGTCGTGAACTTGTCCGACGCATTTCTCAGTAAGACTAAGACAGTAATTGTCCGATCCTAATGAAACTTCATATGAATATTGCTTGATGCATGCAGATGTACATCCCACTTTTTATTTTTGATAATCACCATAACTAAATGGTTGGCTATAATTTGTCGAAATTTAGATATTGTTTGGCGAAGTTATATATCATTTGATTTTTTGCTGAAAATTGGTATCATGGGATATTTTAGTACTCCAAATCAATTGGTATGGGTTTCAAAAGTACATGTATTGGTTAATTTTGCTAAAAATTGGTATGACGGTATATTTTGGCACACAGGACTAATATGTAGGTCTTTTTTTAAAGAATTGGTTGCCATGGTAACTGAATGGTGGCTCTGATTGGTAGAACATTTAGATCTTTTTCGACAACTTCAGATATTGTTCGATTTTGTCGAAAATTGGTATGTCGGGATGCTTTGACACTCAGAATTGATTGGTATGTCTTTCGAAATGATTTCTGGTATGGAAACTGAATGGTGGGATCTGATTGGTCAAAATTTAGATACTAAATATTTCAAGAATTTAGATATATATCCTAAACTCAGTCAAGGTGTTTGAAATACTTGGTTGCCATGGTAATGGAGTGGTGTCCTCTGAATGGGTCACAACTCACATATTAGATTTTTCGGAAAATTGGTCAGTAGGGATATATATGCAGGTGTTTCAAAAGTGTTGGTTGCCATGGTAACCAAGTGATCACTAATGGCCTGTTATTGGTTGAAATTTAGATATTTTGCTCATCAATACCAGTTGTAAATTTCGTATAGGGGGCATTCTGCAACATATTCTGTTATAATTAGATCTTGTTAACTACTGTATGATATCTAGATTCACATGGCATATATAATTTATCCAAACTTGGTTGTAGTGTATAGATGGATAAGTAATTGATGCACGCCAAATACTGTTACAATGAACCAGTTAGTAGCAGAAATATGACCCTTTGTTGCTTTCAGATAGCCATATAGGAAATGTGACTGTTAGAAGTCATATCTTGAAACAGCTTGCTCAGATTTCATTTACATTTGACGGGGTATTTACATGGATAGGTGCATGATGCACATTATATGACGTCAACGTCGGCCAAATAATAATAGGGTAATGGCCCTTTACTACATTCAAATATAAATTGAAGTTAACTTCAGGCACACAGTGGCAAATTGAACTATTGGAACTGCACTGTGTGCTACTAGTCACCAATGTATTTCTTTAAACAATATCTTAAACGCTGACAGGGTTTTCAGAAAAGTTCACAGCAATTATGTTCAGATGACCTGTCAATTTTAACAAACAGTTCCATTAAACACCATTTTAGTTCAGGAAATAATGCTTTAGAGGTCATCTTGCTATATATCAATGGTACCAGTCCTTCCCTACCAAGCTTTTTCGTATTGTATAGTCACACTCGACATATATATGGTCCGAAACCTTCAGTACTGTCAGTACTTTGATTATTAACTCCGCTTGCATCTAGTCTGTTTACAAAGTCGTGAACAAGCGTTTTCAGAAAAGGTTTAACACTCCGCTTGCATCTAGTCTGTTTACAAAGTCGTGAACAAGCGTTTTCAGAAAAGGTTTAACACTCCGCTTGCATCTAGTCTGTTTACAAAGTCGTGAACAAGCGTTTTCAGAAAAGGTTTAACACTCCGCTTGCATCTAGTCTGTTTACAAAGTCGTGAACAAGCGTTTTCAGAAATGGTTTAACACTCCGCTTGCTATTCACGTCAATATACCTACCTGTAAATAGTAAAGACCCAGATGAGACAGCTCCTACAGGAGCTGTCTCATCAGGGTCTGCACTATTTACAAGTTGATTGTGCAACCAGTGCACTCCACAGCAGTGATTGCACAGCGACACACTTGTACACAGTGAAGATATATGTAATTATACAACAGGGCATGGGTAAAGAAGGAGAAATGTATTTTAAAATTCAACAAGAGAAGGGTCAATGCCTAACAATATACAAACCATGTGTTTATATGCTGTAAAGAAGTATATCGCAAGAAAACCAATCGAATAAATGCTGACGAAGACAGGACTTTCATGTAGATATTGAAGACCTGATGCTATTCGCCAATGTATTAGTATTTACAAACCGTCTAATCGTTTACAAGTAACTTAACAAATCGGGAACTATTTAACATGTAACTAATCCGTTTGCCACAACACTAAATAAGTTTCTTACCGAATTTTATGTTAGTATTGTGTACAAGTGAGGTTTATGCACAGCGCAGACTGTAGAATAATATCCATATTATTTCATAAGCAAACAGAGCAGATGCTGACCAGAACTGATGTTTAATTCAAAGTTTAAAAAAATGGAGCAAAAATGGTGCCAAGTCCACTTATATGTATAAATGGACTTGGCACCACTTTTATAACTTTGAATTTCGCAAGTTCATTGGGAATGATAATTACAGTATCATATACAGTAAAACCTCTCTAAACCGGTAGTTCACATTAGTAATAACCCATTATCTCATAGATTATTTTAGATACAACCTATTTGAATAAATCTACCGAAAATGAGCATTAACTGGAGAAAAGGAACACATTATAATTTTGTTGTTTGAAACCATTGTGATAAATTGAGCATTTGCTCTATTTATCACAATGGTTTCACAATGTGACTTTGACAGAGTGATAGATTAATGCAGGGTTAAAGTCATACATAAATCTCCTCTATGAGCTTTCTGCATCACTTTTGTCCTGCATTAAGCTGCCACCTGTTTGAAATACTCAGATTTAGATATATTTCAATGGTCGCTTAAGACATGTTCTATTGTATGTCACTACCCACTGACCCCACTGACCCCTTGACAAATCAATGAATTATGGTTCGACGACCACGTTGATGGCACAGTGTAACACCATCGGTCGACTTAGAACAGCGTATCTGCTTATTCAGTCAGTGGTCGCTTTAGGTGTGTTCTACTGTATTAGTAAACAGTATGAATCTAGATCATATACATAGTAATTATACATGTATTATCATGATCCAAACAGGTTTACACACTAATTAACAATTTTCCTCATATTATAAACGCCTTTTCGCGCAATTTGCAAACTCCTATTGGTTCCGTCTGCTCTGGTTGTATAATATAGATCTGATGCTACAGTTTCTGTCTGTGCCAATACATCTTGTGTACATATGCATCATACAAATTGAGTAAATACATATTCATGACGTGATTTTTCGCACATGGATATAAACGGGGAAAGGGTTAGGTCTTTGAAAAAAAAGAAAGATAGTCTACGAAATCTGAATAGGAAAACATATTCTATCAATGGAATCAGAGCAACAGATAAACGTGCCTACTCAAATTCTAAAATCGTCATTTCTCCACCAAACTCTATGTTGTGACCACTCTTTAGAATCGTCTCTTTGAGACGATTCTAAAGAGTGGTCACAACATAGTGTAACGGAACTGTATCTAATACGCTGATACTATCCTCTGCACTCCTGAGTACTGCAGTACTACCCTTTGAGTTTTCGCGCGTATTTTTGTCACGTGATATTGTTTACTTCGAAAAGGCTGTTCTTCGTTAATCCACTTTGTTTAAGTCGATTTCTTGCTATTTTTGGTTGACCACAGCGTAAGTAATGATACAATAAGATCACTGAATATCTTAACAAGCCCTTTGTAAAGCCACATGTTTTATATAAGCCCTTGATTGTGACTTCTAGGAGGAAATGATTCGGCTGATTCTGCAGATTTTGACAATCGGCTATTTTAGTTGGCAGTTTCAATGAACGCTAGACTTTCGATGCACCAGGGCTGCATTTATAATTGTTGATGTACAGTTTATACTTCCAGTAATCGCTATCATGTTTGCTTTGTCGCAATTGATCACTGCTATATTTACATATTCATTCAGACTCTGTGAAAGTGCCGTCAGCTTTAAATTGCTGGGCTATTTTTGCATGGAATGTGATTGGATAAATCTTTATTGGAAAAACCTTTGTTTCTTTGTAAGAGTAAATACATTCTCATTGAAGTAATTAGCAGTGGATCATTTTGTATATTGGTATTGAGTATGGACACTCATCAGCATCGGTATCAAAATTGCTAGATTCAGTTGTTAAGGGAGATAACTCCGTTTGGACCTGGTATACTTTCACATGTGGTTTCTTTCCCTTGATCATCAAAGCTTTAACGACGAATGACTTACTTGATCTAGGGATGGTTTCCTTCACATATTTGTGTAAAATAACTGTTTTAGCTTGGATCCTAGTCAGCCATTTGTTTATGCATTGTATTTACTGTTTGTTTTGTATCTTTCCAGTTCTTCACCACATGTAAGACAATATATACCAATAAAGTCTTGAGGTTTACGCAGACTGAGTCGTAATCAGTACACATAGGGTTTTGGTGGAGATATAAAGGAATTATTCCTGAAAATGTTTTCATTCACGCATCTTATCTGGATATTTGAGTGGCAATCTTACTCAGCATGCTAAAGGTTAACCTATGCAACAGAAGCGATCCATAGTAAACGTTTAACCCCTTACCTGTTAAATATTCATGACAGATAACCATGACATCATGAATATATAAATTGGATGCAATGCATATTCATAATGACATAAGAGCCACGTTTGCTGTTTTGGCCCAGCCAGAAGCTGTATAATTAGATATATATTAGGCTACAGTCCCACTAGCGCTTCCGATCGTTAAAGACCACTGGCGAGCTCTGAAACCGGCGATCGTCTGTCATTTTCTGCGAGTAAATTATAAACAACGATTCGCAGACACATTGGAGATGCTTCTGCGACCATCGGACGACATGTTGCTAACTATCATGCACAAAGTCATTGGTATTGGTACGAAGGTTCAACGATGACGTGTGTGGTCACGTGGTCTATGCCTATAGTCGCGGGTAATCTTTAGGCAGTCGCTGGTGATCGCACGACAGTCGTAGTTAATAGTAGAAAGGTCGATGACAGTCATACGATTGTAGGGAATACCACCAACGACCAGTTAAAGATTGTTGGAGACCTTCGTACGACGATCGCACTATTACCTAAAACCTCTAAGGTTACCTCTTAAAGACCACCGGCGACCAGTTCGACCGTAAGGATGTTGTTGTGCATGATCAACAACCTCTCTACGACTGAAAAAGGTCGCACAACTAGATCCGATTATCAACGATTACTGAAGACCACCCGCGATTATCAATGACTTCTCGTGCGACCTTCGTACGAATACAGGCGACCTCAGGTCCCTAGCAATCATAAACAGTAAGACCTAGTGGAACTGGACCCTTATAATACAATAAGCAAATAGAGCAGGCCTTGATCAGACGGTTCCTACAGGAGTGATCTGATCTGTGTCTACTCTGTTTGCAAATACGGGTAAAGCGATTATATGAGGGAAAGGGTTAATGAACACATGTAGCGACAGGTTTATCACAATCTTAACCGTTTGCTCCATAGATACGACTTTTAACCCTTCGCTTGCTATTCACGTCAGTATACCTACCTGCAAATAGTGAAGACCCAGATGAGACAGCTCCTGCAGGAGCTGTCTCATCATCAGGGTCTGCACTATTTACAAGTTGATTGTGCAACCAGTACACTCCACAGCAGTGATTGCACAGCGATATACTGTACACAGTGAAGATATATGTAATTATATAACAGGGCATGGGTAAAGAAGGAGAAATGTGTTTTAATATTGAGCAAGAGAAGGGCAAACAGAGCAGACCCTGAATGAGCGGTATGATCATGGTCTGTCCAGTTTGCTTATGGAACGGTATAGATCTGAGTCTACAGTGTGTGTGGGGGTCAAAATGTCCGTTGTTTTTATGCCATTACAAGACAGCAGCTAATCCATATTCATGATGTTATTTTTGTTTCATGAGTTTACCCTTTACCTGTTAAATATTCATGAGAGAAATAATGATACCATGAAAGTTTATCAACTAAATGTTTATACAGTAAAACCTCTCTATAACGGCCACTAAATTGCATCAAGTAGTTTGTGTTAAAGGCAGGTGGCTGCCTAAAGCAATGTGAAAGTAAAACAGAACGTTCCTTAAGCAACCACCTGCCCTAAATACCAACTAATTAAAACAATTTAGTGGCCGTTATAGAGAGGTTTTACTGTAATTCAAAATTTCCCAAAGAATGCTTTGCTTTGGAATTGTAAAGTTTAAATCGCGTCATTTATAAGCAAACAGAGAAACCCTGATCAGACGGTTCCTACAGGAGGCATCTGATATTGGGTTTACCCTGCTTTCAATGCGTGAAGAGGTGTTGGTTCAATGGTTAAAATCCAGCCAAAAACGAAATAGTCTACACGAGTTGTCTACCTTCATTAACCCTTAACATGCTATGAAAATTAGGTCTGCTTCAGGTGCGATCTGTTGCTGTTGTCACTTAATTCTGATTCGTTCAAACCTCTGAGATACTATTGAAAGAGTGTTAAACAGCTTGAATCCTGATGAGACACCGAGTTATTGGGCGTCACATCTGAATCCAAGATGCTTGCAAATATCAGTTAGGTCGTGCTTAGCAGGCCAAGGGTTAACATTGAGCCCATGCAATCAGTTTGGATCCAGGTGAGATGCCGAATAACCCAGTGTCTCATCACGATTAAAACAGTTTGATACTCTCCGTGTTGTTGAAAAGAAATGCAAGATAAATCATCGGTGACATCTAGAGTTGCTGACATTTTCTACCAACAAAATGTTGCTCGGCAAAGTAAAGGTTTACGTACCATTTGCACTGGGGACCAACTACGTATTATTATCAAATGTTTTGCTACGAGAATTTATATCCCGTTACGACATGATTTCGGCTCCTTCCAGTTTCCGGCGGCCCTGGAAAAGTTTTACATTCGTTGTCAAACTACATCATTTCCAGTTCGGTGCTGTACGCGTTTGTTTACATAGGCAACATAAATGTCAATGGAATTCATATTAGCCGAAATGGAGATTAGAACCGTAAGTATTTATACAAATTATGTATGCATGTTTAATTCTACCTATATTTATGATTCCCAAAATTTTCCTTCGATTGCAATCGTAGTTGTTTTGCAAAATATCCAATTGTTTACATGTGTAAGTCACTTTGTAGCTGAAGTAGGTTACGATGTATGCAGCACCACCTGTCAAAAATTGCTGTAGTATACTGCACGGAAAAAATAGCGTGATAAAAAAGTGTGGTTTCTTATAGTCTGTTTCTAAATTCCTTAATAATTGAATTTTGATTGAATATCATGGCCTTGTTACTCTGATATTGTTCCTTCTTCTTTTAAAGTGCAATGACCCCAAGGGGGGTTCTTACAGACATATGACCCTGACCAACTGACCAATGCATATTTTGCTGTAAAAGATTGTAAAATGTCCACCTGTAAGGCAGCAAGAGTGTTTGGTGTGCCACGATCTACCTTGCAGGATCGATTATTTGGTAAAAGTACAAAAATGAGTCATGCAGGAAACACCACATACAGAACAAACACTCGCCCGAACAGCAACACAAGGAAACAGCAAATGTACATAGGTAGAAAAAACAACAAGAGACGCACAAAGACAAAACAAACAAACAATAGGAGGAAGATGGAAGTACCGCCTTGGAACGGTCAGTGACAAAAGTCACCGGGGGTTTAAACCGGTTTATGGGCGCCCAACCTCACCCTTATTCCATCCCCATCCTAAAAGACAAACAGTGTAAATAAACGTATCCCCTCTCCGACTAATCTACAACAACCGCGACAGCAAATACAGTGGTAAAGTGCATGTATAACAAAGAAAACATTTAATTGAACATACTGTATCCACCTATCGCTAGTGTACTCAATGATTGAGCTGCAAACAGAGTAACTGTAGAAAAGTAATAAAGGGTACGACAAAAATGAAATAGTACAGATATCCGACGTTCTCCTTCCATTTCTGGATTTAAGAGGTCGCCTTCATAGAGTACTAAACCTTTCTTGTCGGCGTACATGCAAAGAGGCCAGCGTGATTGCCAACTGTAAAAGGGTTCACAACCAAACATGCAGTATGTTGTAGTAATACAGGATCATATCCCTTTTTAATGAATTGTTTTATATATTTGATGAACAAAGTGAGAAAATGGGTATGTCCAATAATTTTACGAAGTTTGTAAATCACATCACCATAAAATTCAGGATGTGAGATACCGTGTCGCAAAAGTACCTTGAGATTACATTTGTACTTGCCAATAAGCGAGAGATTTCGATAGTAAAGTTGATTTAGAAACAGTCAAATTTGGTCCATCACCTCTCTTCTCACAGGAACAGGAGTCACTCCTGGCTGGACATCTGAAGACGATGGATGAGGTTGGCTACGGGTATAGCCGCCAAGAAACAATAAATCTAGCTACAGACTATGCATTGAAACTGGGACTACCAATTAACAGAAAAGTGGCTGTACACATTTTTTAGCAGATGGTCTGAACTAAAAGTGAAAAGGCCCCGGACATTAGATGTTGCTAGGGCTAAGTCAGCAACAAGATATGCCATAGATAACTACTTTGATGAACTAGAGTACATATTGACAAAATATGACTTACATGAAAAGCCTCACAGGGTGTATAACATCAACGAGAAAGGCATGAGCACTGAACATAAGCCCCCCCCCCCCGGCCATGGTCATTGGTGATAAATTTTCTAAATCCCAGGCTGTGACATCTGGAAGAAGGAAAACAACAACCTTTGTTGGCAATGTGATACCCCATTACTTTGTTTTCTCTGGGGCAAGATTTTCCAGTAATTTAATGGAAGGTGCTAGTGCAGGTGCTGATGGTTGTGTTACTGAATCTGGTTGGCCAAACAGTGAAGTGTTTTAGAAGTACATCAAGACCCTGCAAGAGATGATGAGGACACCCTAGTATTATATGATGGACATAAGAGCCATATCACAGTACCTCATATACAGTGGGCTAAATCTCAACGCAGTTACTTATTTGTGCTCCCGCCTCATTGCTCACATCTTCTTCAACCATTGGATGTCTGTGCATTTGAGCCATTTCAGAACTCATACAACTCAACATGTCATACATTCACTCGTGAATCTGGTATTGTTAACTGTTACAATGACTGCATCTTGACGTGCAAAGTTTATAACAATACATTAACACCAGCTAATATCAAGAAGGCCTTCTGCAAGAGTGGTATTTATCCTTTTGACAAGACAGTGATCAGTGATGGCCAAATTGCACCAGCTACATCCTTTGACAAAGACCCAGTACCACTTGAACCTGCTGTAGATGTCCCTGTTACCACTAATACAACAGCTGAAACATTCTTGTTGAAGAGAGGCGGTAAAATTCTTGAAAATGTTAAAAAACAAGAAACACATTGAGCAAGATAGCTGGGGGTAAATGTATTACTGAAGATGAAATTCTTGAATAAAATCATTGATCGTGAGAACAAATACAACAAAAAGAATAAACAAACAGATAAACCAAGTGATAAATGTACAAATAAAGAAAAGAAGAACAAATCAGTAAAACCAAACCCTTCAATATCAGGGTCTAAAGTACCCAAGAAACGTAAAGTAACTTATAGTGAGAACTTTTCCAGTTCTGAGGAGGAGATAGAAGTGGGTGAATCCAGCAAGTGTATTGTTTGCAGCAGGTTTTCTCCAGATTCATCAAAACGGCCTGGAATATTAATTGTAAATTGGGGACGGTGTGACACTTGCCAAGGTTGGGTTCATCTTGGGTTTTGTAGCAAAGTGGGGGTTTTAAGGAGAGGGGAACCTCGAAAGTTGGTACTAGTAGCTCCCTTGTCTACGCTCGACATTAAAAGGGTAGTTCTAGGACTGGTCGGCCCGGTGTCAGGATGTGACTGGGTGGTGTGCCCTTGCCACGTGCCCGCGGCATGGACATTCCAGTGAGGCAGCACTATAACTTGTCTCAAATGGGTGCCTTCTGCAAATAACTGAAATACTGTTGGTTGGACGTAAAACCCAACTCACTCACTCACTTTCCATTGCCCAAATTGTGATGTGTAAGAAGGAACTGACCCAGTTAAACATTTGTAAATACATTTATTTACATTTAAAACACTTTAAAACATTTCTGAACAGTTAAAAATTGCGTGCAGTTGCTTTTTATAAAAACAATATTTGAGTGTCACGCCAACTTTTTGGTGCAGTATAGAACTTGTTAACCCGTCGAAAATTCCATTGGAGGAAGTTATACAGGGCCTTCAGCGAGCATAAATAAAACAAAAATGAAGGTCAGTGAACTTTATTTGTTTTTAAACGTGAACTTCGGAGATGCTTCGTTGATTCTGGTGTAAAACACCTTCTTTTTCTGTTAGTATTGTTTAGGGATTATGATAACCGCCGAAAACAGGTTGTACCGGGATAATAGGTATTATAATAGATAAGGCAACTTTGTTTTCGTAGGAAAACATTTCATAATATAAACAATGGCTTCGTGGGAAAACAATTTGCCTAAAATACCCATATAAATTGTCGTAGCAAAACTTTGATGATACTACGTAGCTGGTCCCCAGTGGTTTGTCTAATTACAGAAATATACTAGAACAAGTCTAAAACGACCATAAAAAAGTCTAATTATTGGTCTGTAAAGCTTAATGCAGGTCAAAAGTAAGCCAGAAAGCTCCTATAGTTGCTTCTTGTATTACCTTTTCTCTGCATTAAGCAACCACCTTTTTATGCTTAGGACAGTCTCTCCTGTAGACTGTTTTCTAAGTGGTCGTTGTGGAGAGATTGTAAATGCAGTGACTTTCCTCTAATACGACTACTCCAAAGAACTCTAATTATGGATTTTTGAAAATGATGGTAGCTTAATGCAGGTCAAGAGTTATAGCCTATAGAAAACTCTTATATATCAGGTTCTACTGTATTACGCATTCGCTTATTAGTTAGGCTTGAATCAACCAAACATACATACTAGTTTAATAGACCTAGGTAAGTTTATCCTTTCCGAGATTACAAACTATCTATATCTAGTTTTCGTGTTACCCTTATCCCGCTATTGATCACATGACTCACATTTACATACAGTTTGGATCCATATGAATGAGACGCCGAGTAAATCGGTATATCATCAGGATCCGAACTAAGTGACATTCTATCAGTAGTTTCACAAGACCTTGGTCAAATCAGAAGAAGTAAAACAATGCACCAGATCTATATAGGAGCAAACAGTATTTATTCACAGAGTGAGATGGGAGAGTGTAGTAAATGTGTGTCGATTTAAAGCGGGTGTACAGGCAAACAATAAAGGCATATCAACTACAACTACATATCGCAATACCTAGTATAACCTCACTCCATGGGACGAGTCAGTGATAGCAGCTGCAGCCAGTTTGGATCAATCTGAAACAACGAGTAGCCTATTATCAGGATCCAGATTGATGGACAACCCCTTATTGTGATTTTGAAAGCGACATGGAGGAACTTTCCATTGTACAAGGTGAAGTAGATCACAGTTTTGAAATATGTTGTACGCTCTACGCACTTGTAAACATAACAGTGGTTGACCCTCGCGTGTATGTATATGTATTTTGTTTATGTTCCCTGCATAACGCGGGACTATGCACAACTTGAAATAAACTGGTAAACTGGTGTTACTCTCCCAATTTTACCTAATACTCAATTAATCTTCGGTGTGTTTATCGGGATTGTTCGTAATACCCTGTGACAAAAATAGAAAACCAATAATAATCATATTGTCACGCTTACATGTATAATAAGAACTGTTAGCGTAGTGGTTAGTGTGTTTTTAGCTCACCTGAGCAAAGCTCAGGGTGAGCTTTTGGGATACTTGAATGTCCGGCGTCCGTCGTGCGTCGTCCGTCGTCAACAATTTGTTTGTGAACACTCTAGTGGTCACAATTGTAGTCTAATCTTCATGAAACTTGGTCAGAATGAATGTCTTGATAAAAGACATCGTCATCGTTAGATAACATTATATATGAATATTTTAAATCTAGTATTGATACAATAAGTGAACCGATCAGACTCTTATTCAATTATATTTTAGACAAAAGAAAGTTTCCACCTAGCTGGTCAAACGGAGTTGTTATACCGTTATTCAAAAACGGTGACCCGAGCGACCCGAACAATTACAGAGGTATTACACTGATAAGCTGTTTTGCGAAGTTATTTACGGTAGTTATAAATAACAGGCTTAAACGGTGGGTAGAGGCAAATGATATAATGACCGATGCTCAGTTTGGATTCCGTTCTAACTATAGTACGGTGGACGCTATATTTGTATTGAACTCTATAATTGAAAGGCAGTTGAAGGATAAATCACCTTTAATGTGCTGTTTTATAGATTTTAAAAAAGCATATGACTTAATAGATAGGAATTGCTTATGGTTCAAAATGATTAGATCTGGTATTGATGGGAAAGTATTATCCGTTATTCGTTCAATGTATGAAAATGTTAAACTGTGTGTTCGCCATATGAATTCATTATCCGACTTTTTCAATAGCAACCTTGGTTTATTACAAGGGGAGATAACCTCACCGATACTTTTTTCTCTGTTCCTGAACGATATTGAAATGCACTTACAGCAGAACCTAGATGCAGGTATTTCTATTGATCAGTTATCTATATACTTGCTCTTATTTGCAGATGACGCAGTTTTGTTCTCATATAATAAAGAGGATCTACAGTGTTCGCTGAATAATTTAGAAACGTATTGTAAAAGATGGAACTTGAATGTTAATGTGAATAAAACCAAAATTGTTGTTTTTAAAAAGGGGGGTAAATTGAGTGAGCACTGTAGATGGTATTATGCGGGTAACGAAATAGAAATTGTTAGCACATTCAATTATTTAGGTGTTGTATTTTCAAGCGGAGGCTCCTTTGCTCATGCAACAAGGACGTTGGCAGGAAAAGGCCTACGTGCTATGAATGCTTTGTTTAGTATTACTAGAAACATGGAAGTTCCTGTTAATATAATGTTTAATTTGTTTGATTCATATGTTTTATCTGTTCTTAATTATTCATGTGAAATATGGGGATTTTTAAAAGCAGAAAACATTGAACGTATTCACAGGAAGTTTTGCAAGTGGATCTTACATGTAAAAATGTCTACTAATACTTTGTCTCTATACGCAGAACTTGGTCGATTTCCACTGTATATTAATCGCTATACGAGAATTATTAAATACTGGTTGAAAATGTATGGATGTAAGCAGAATAACTGTATAATAAGAACCATTGTAGATAAACAAAGAATGGAAATTTCAAATGATAACAGGGTTACAAATTGGTCATCGAAAGTGAGAAATATTTTACAAAACTGTGGATTTGCAGAAGTTTGGCTATATCCAGAATCAATTAATATAAACGCTTTTATACCAGTATTTAGTAAACGACTCAGGGATATATACCAAACAGAATGGCACACTGGAGTTGAAGCATGTACTTCTTTATTACTTTACAGACATATCCATACAAATATTAGTCGGGCGTATTATCTACACATTGTTGAAAATCCAAAATATAGATACGTTATAGCAAGGATACGATTGAATTCTCATAATTTAAATATTGAAGTTGGCCGCCATAGAAATGTGGTAAGGAACCAAAGATTATGTACATTATGTCATTTAAATGATATAGAAGATGAATATCACTTTATACTGAAATGCCCTATGTATAACCATTTGAGAAAGATATATATTCCAAGGTTCTATTCAGATTACCCGAGCATGTTTAAATTAGTAAGTTTGTTAAATTCAGACAGTAAAACAGTCTTAAACAGACTGGCACTATATTGCATCAAAAGCTTCAAACTAAGAAACGATACTCTTAGTCTATTATAGGATTATGATATGTTTGTTACCAATTGAGGTATTTGGCTAATGTAGAACACTCTCGTGAGACAGGGTATACTATTATGTATATATATGTATGTTAAATTGGCACTGTATAATTATATTAGCGTGACTGTCATGTGTATGTTTCGATGTTATGATGATGAGCTTGTATGCTTAAGTCAAAATAAAACATCTGTTCTGTTCTGATAAAATCTCGGACGAGTTCGAAAGTGGGTCAAGTTGGGTTAAAAACTAGGTCACTAGGTCAAATAGTAGGAAAACATTGTGAACCCTCTACAAGTCACATTTTTAGCCCAATTTTCATGAAACTTGGTCAGAATTATTGTCTTGATAAAATCTCGGAGGAGTTTGAAAAATGGGTTATGTGGGGTAAAAAACTAGGTCACTAGGTCAAACAGTAGAAAAACCTTGTGAACACTCTAGTGGTCACAATTTTAGTCCAATCTTCATGAAACTTGGTCAGAATGAATGTCTTGATAAAATCTTGGACGAGTTCGAAAGTGGGTCAAGTGGAGTTAAAAACTAGGTCACTAGGTCAAATAGTAGGAAAACCTTATGAACACTCTAGAGGTCACATTTATAGCCAAATCTTCATGAAAATTGGTCAGAATGATTGTTCTAATAAAATCTTGGACAAGTTTGAAAGTGGGTTATGTGAGGTCAAAAAGTAGGTCACTGGGCCATATCTTAGAGACATCTAGTTTACACTCCAGTGGCCACATTCTTAGCCCAGTCTTCCTCAAACTTGCTCAGAGTGTTTGTCTTGGTGATATCAAGGTTGAGTGTGATCATGGGTTGGGTGGGAATAAAAAATCACTAGGTATAATCTTAGAAAAATTACTTTAGAGGGCACATTTTTAGCGCAATCTTCATTGGTCAGAATCATAGTCTTGATAAAATCAATATACTAAATCTTTGAAAATCTTGTTCTGCAGAACCACTGCTCATGATCCACTGCTCATGATCCACTATCAACATTGTTCATATATTGTCCCTAAGGTCAATATTGACCCTACCCATGGGCTACCCAGCGAAAATCTTAAATCTATGGTAATCAGGTGAGCGATTAAGGCCATATTGGCCCTCTTGTACTTGTATGTGCGATGACATAGACCCCCATCAATATCTTTGTTTTTATTGTTGTCAGTGATCATGTACTGTCTTTTATAACTTGTAAACTGTCTTTTTTAAATAATGATTTATTATTTCTTAACGGTAATATTTTGGTTGTTTTTGTTTTGCATAAAATCAATTGTTTTATTTATCATTTCATTTTACAAAACAATTCAATATTTTATTCGATCTCGCTAGCAGTATTGGTGCTGCTTCTAGCGGTGTCGGTGCTGCTGCTGTTATCATCCACCGTGCTGTCATCTCCCGATAAGCTGATAAGCTTTGCTGATTTCTCAGTCTACATTATGACTGTACATGAATTCAAATAATAAAAAATATGATATGTATGGGGAGCACATATCCTAATATTCAATAAATATCTTGAAAGTCATGTTCCATGAGGAGTGTGTGACACATTATCTAATGCAAATGTAATGAAATTAAATATGTCATCAAATTAAATTTAATAAAACGTCATCAATGAGAGTTGAACCTACAACCGTAGGAATAGGGTTCAAACGCCTTACCAAGTTGAGCTACGCTGAAATTCGAGTTCTTATAGCGAATTTGTTTGGATGAAAGTATGTTACCAAGTATGTTATTGATTGATATTGAATACCTTTATCCGAAAATGACCAACAATAATAAACGGAACATGTACGAGTCACGTGTCAAATTTGGAGAGTAATACGTCAGAACCATTTCCATGTTCTTTATTATTCTATATACAATACCTTCTTCATATTCATGTACAAACTAGTAAAAATGGTATATGGAAGGTGGAATATTATAGCAGTTTTAGAAAGTAAAGAATCAGAACTATAAAATTATATAACCAAACAGAGAAAACCCTGATCAGACGGCCCCTAAAGGAGATGTCTGATCTTTGTCTACTCTGTTTGAAAATGCGATAAAATGCGTTAAATACGAAGTAAAGGGTTATGTAAATTACTCACCCATTCTCCTCTACACTTCAAATAAATGCTTGCTCTGTTTAATTCCCGGCATGCTTAGCGCGTATTGGTTGGCATTTGCATACAGCTTGGATCCAGATGAGACACCGAGTAACTCGGAATGTCATGTGACTCCAAGTTGTTCTACACCGGTCAGTAGTTACTGAAAAGTTTAATCGTATCGCAAGTGTTAGGAAAACTTTAAAGTCGGAAAATTCGGTAACTCGGATCTGCAAACAGGCCCCTGCATTCATAAATTAAATTGAACTCTGACCGGTGAGAAGGTCGGTATTTATCACACGTCATATGCTTTATATTTACGTGCTATAGCATTATTGCTTATATTATAAAATGTATGTGTGTGTGCGTGTGTATGTATGTGTGCGCGCGCTTGTGTGTTTATGTGTGTGTATATGCGTGTTTTTGTGTTTGTACTGATGTTTGTGTGTTTATGGTTGTGTGTATGTGTCTTTGTGAGTGATTTTGAATGTATATGGGTGTATGTATTTCTGTATGGGTATATGAGTGTGTGTATGCATGAACATGTATGTGCGTGCGTGCGAACGTGTGAGCATGTGTTTGTGCGAGGTTATACAAGTTCAGCATTGATAACATTCACTTTTGTTTCCAGTGTGAAAGCAAATCCGACCCACCTTTATATTTGTTTCTATTGCCTTCAGTGTAAAATGCTATGCATCGCGGTTTGGGTAATTACTATGATACACCTACAATAATTACATCGACAGTTATGACCGATCTTACGAGTGAAAGTACACTCGGAACATGCATTAATTAGGATATTATTTCACATCCGGTAAGGAGCCCAATTATCGCGAATGGGCTTTACAAGGTCATGCGTCTACATGTAAACAAATATTGGTACACATTCATCCTATGTAAAGTACAAAGTACTGAATATAATGTGGCTAATTAACAATTATGAGAACATTGTGCTAGATGATAAAGATGACTGATGAAGGGATGTATATACATATAGGTACATGCAGTTATCATTACAATTTATCGTATTAACCCTTTCACCGCCGATGTCGCATAAATGCACCACGACAAATAGTGCAGTCCCAGATCAGACGCCGCCTTTTCAAGGCGGCGTCTGATCAGGGACTTCACTATATGTCTCAAACTCTATTTCTATATCTGTGCTTTATTCCTTTGAAAATTGCATTTATTTATCTTATTTCCAGCGAATGATTTAACAAAATTGAATTGCAGACGGCAGTTAGAAATTTGGCGCCGAAAGGGTTAATGTTTAGTAAGTAATTCGGCTTCTCATCAGGTTCCAAGTTGTTCTACACGTGGTCAATAATTACTCAGATGTTTGATCGAATGGAAGTCAATGAAACTTTCAGCGAATCGGAGATTGAGAACACATTATTTTATTCTGAATGAATCGTCTTAGTCAGCTGTGACTGTCATTCAAATTACAGTCACGTCTCGCTAATACGACCACTCAAAGAAGAATAGTTCTGGATTCCCTGTTGAATAGTCTTGTTATAAATAATGATATAATGCATAATCATCACTTAATTCTTTATCAATCATGTACACATGATGTTTTGGTATTGGGAGAAACTATTATAATTTCATAAGCAAACAGCGTAGACCCAGATCAGACGGATCCTACAATAACCGTCTGATCCGGGTCTACACTGTTTGCAAATGCGCGAAAAAAGGTTGTTACGAGGGAAATGATTAAAGGCGTAACTCGGGGTAAAGATCATGGTGAGGGATATTAATTTCCCTCACCAAACCACCAAGCCTAACAGTTGTCGTGTACATGTATACAAAGTTCAAGTGTTTCATCTTTCAGGGAAGATCAGTTTCTATTGTTATTTCAAGTACATCAACATATTAAATTCTGATGGTCTACAGTAGCTCTCTCAAATGGTCTAATCATGAGTCAGTAGGATATGAAGTAGCTAAATGCAGGTCAAAGGTAATACAAAAAGCTCTTTTAGGAGCTTTCTGCATAACCTTTGCACCTGTTTTAAGATGCCTGTGTTGAATAAATATAAGGTCCTTTAAGACAGATTCTACTGATTATGACAGACTATGTCACACATTAGTGCACAACACATGGTATCAATTATCTGCATTGCAGTTTAGCTGTACTATGATTGGCATTTAACTAGAAACCGTATCCCAGCAAAAGTACGCATTATTTGAATTCGGTGTTAATTTAGACGTTATACTTACAAAATCCCTACACACGTGTGCACAGCATAATAGTGAGAGCGTGACCTATACGTTAAAAAATATATCCCTTCTCTTGCTGAGGTTTAAAATACATTTCTTCTTCTTTACCCATGTCCTGTTGTACGATAATTACATATATCTTCACTGTCTAAAATATTTCTGTGTTGAGAATGGTTAAGCTAGATTCTTTTCTAATGAACGACGAGCACATTGAAGTGAGCATCACTTGTATACATAATTATATAAAGTTATCCGTCTACACATATTGGTACACAAGTATAAAGAAATTAATACATTGATGATAGGAGAACTTTGTGTTTGGTGAATTATAGAGCTAAGAGAAGGATGGACGACGACAACGACGAAATGACAAGCATAAGAACATGTAATTATCTTACAATTTATCGCATTGATGTTTAGTAAGAAATAATAACTGCAGAACTCTAGATAAAATGCGTAAATTAAATCATTTCCACCAATATATAGCTTCTTTCAACGATGTTGAGTTTCATAGTGTGTTTGCAATTACATATATAATCACATATATATGCTAAATGTAAGGGTGGGTCAACTATGTTGCTAGAACTTTTGACCCAACACAACTTCCTTTCATATGGAAATAGTGTATGTTTAAATGTACGGATGTGTTGTTTTGATTGTACATCGAAACTCGATTTTACGCTATCTGACCGAAACGCATTTACAAACATTTTGCATACAGAGTCGATGGCGATCAGACTGTTCATATAGAAGCTGTCTGATCAACGTCTGCTCTGTTTGCGTATGAATATTATAGAGCTGGTTCTACAGGGATATGTCATGACCAAACAAGTAGTTAATACATATCCCACAATTCATTCTTTCAGTCAGAGCTACAGATAAAGGTACATACATAAATACTAAAACCGTCATTTCACAAATAAACCATATGTTGTGACCATTCTTTAGAAACGTCTCTTCGAGAAATAAAGGAATTAATCTTGAAAATGTTTTAATTTACGCATTTATCTGGTCTTCTGAATGTTCTGTCACGATAAGTCCACAGGTGCCAGGCGCGTGACCATTTCATAGATACTATTGACAAACATCATCAAATACGTTTAGACATCGTAATTTGACAGAAAAAAGTTTGGATTTGTTTCCCCTATGTAAAGGTGTGCAACTAAATGGTCCAATATGGCAGAAAAATGCACTAACTACATTCAAAGTCTTGTTACGACGTCAATTTTCGCTCCATTTCAATAAAGTATGACTCATTACACGTGGAAATACCCAGTCTTTGTAATACACACAACTGATGGCGCGATCATTGGCCGAAATATTACTGTACTGAGACGATCAACTCAAACTTAGCTTTAGTCGACCGAGTCGCTACCGACACATACATGTACATTTTCACGACTGATAACACCGGAAGTTACACTGAATCTCGTAATATGGTCCGTTTTCCACCCTGACATAGAAATTAAACTACAGCTAAGTTGGAGTTGATCGTCTCAGTACAGTAATATTTTTCTGTCAAATTATGATATTTAAACGTATTTGAAGATGTTTGTCAGTAGTATTTATAAAATGGTTACGCGCCAAGCACCTGTGGATAAGTCGCTACGTAAAGGGTAAAATGATATATTAAAACACGATTGGTATAAAACTGATGAAACAATCGACATGCATGATTGAAAAGCTATTTCGGTGTGTTCCAGTCGCCGACCCGTCTGCAGACACTGACAGTGCTGAAATCATCGACAAGTCGCTTCCGGTGATCAGATGGCTAAGTATAGGTGCGATAGTTGCCGGAACCGGAAGTCTCGTGTTAGGAATACTCTCTATTATTTTGTCGAGCCCTCTCTACAGCTGGCCATATACATCGTGTTCTGGAATATATTCAGGGGTTCCGGTAAGTCTTGGGTATGTTAGACTAAATTACATGTTAGTTTAACCACTTAACCCTTTGCCTCATATAAATGCTTTTTAAGCCGTTTCAAATAGAGTAGACCCGGACCAGGTGCTTCATATACGAAACGCCTGATCAAGGCCTGCTCTGTTCGCATATGGAAATGAGCATATATTATCCTACAGGCTTTGACAAAGCAAGAACGTTCCCTTGAACATTTTCCATTATAAATTAAAATATAAATTAATGAATATTCATGAAGTTATGAATTCACGCATAAATGTTTATCAGGGAAGGGGTTAACTGTTTAGCTTTCACGAAGGTCTCGTCTTAATAATGGCGGAGTTGTCACATAAAAATCTAGCAAGTGAAAACTCAAAAACTTTCCTTGAATGCAAATCAATATCATAACTTGAAAATGTACTTGTTGTTACCCTTTCCCTGTTCAGTATTCATGTAAGAGAAATGCTTTCGAGAAATGACAGATCTAGTGTCAAACAATTTGGATCCTGATGGGACGGCGAGTTACTTGGGGTCTCACCTGGATACAATCTATTTGGAAATGCGACGCGATAAGATGGCAAAAGGTCAATAACTGGAAATATCACGGTACTTGCACTGATTCAGAAAATAAATGGACATACGACAGCAGTGAAAGACAATAGCAGAAAAATACAAGATGTGTTTGTGAAACACCATGACCCCAATTATCACCAATATAAATTTGACCCGTAATTTCACCTTTGACCTTGATATTTGAGATTGACCTTAATAAGTCACCCCTAAAATGTTCGCCTCCATAAGTTACAAATGCATGTCAAGTTCGAAGTATGTATGTGCAACGGCTACAAAATTATAAACAAACAGACAGACGGACGGACAGACAGGGCAAAACAATATGGTCCCTCCTTTGATCGGGGGGAGGGGGGCATAAACAAAGGGAAATACTTTGAGTTTTAGTTTTCACTTGTAAGATAGATACGTTAAAATTAATGATGGCAGTAATGTGTTACCATAGACTGAATATGATTGTGCTTCCGATACAAGGTAATCTCAGTCAAACATTTATATATTGTTCTGCTATATGTTGTGTGTAAGATGAAATAGTGCAGATTCTTGTTAATTAGATTAATTTTTATAATGGTGCATGGTCATGGCAGAAACTTATCTATATTGCATCATACTTAATCAGGACAGACCATGATCGTACGGCTCCCATAGCAACGGTCCAATCTGGGAATACTCTGTTTGCAAAGACGTACAAAGGCGTATTTATGGAGTAAAGGGTTTATTCTTAGGTTCCGTAGTGTCGAGTATAATTTTCCGAATGTGTATGTAACGATGTACATCACAAAGTAAATCCGATACCATTACATGTTTGCCTTATCAGAAACATCCAAAACAGTATTCTGACAATATATGCATCTATAAACAGTAACATGGCGATAATTCGAAAATTTAGTAGAAGAATTTAGACTTTTTTAGGCAGGGTTGATCCCATAGGAGATTTCTTCTAGATTTTCATCCAGCATAAAGCTGGCACCTGATCGATAATAATACGTATATGAGTGTTCGAATAATCCAGTTTTTGCTTTGAGTAAATGTATGAAGCCAATACTTTATCTTTTACAGGCGATCTTGCAGGGAGCGTGCGGATTTCAAATGCTGAGGAGGTTTGATAGGAGTTTTCCGCATTCTACGCAAGCATGGGTAAGAAAGCCACCACGTGATATTTTGTTTATTGTCTACATTTCTAGGAGCTTTCATCACCCGTCTAATGCATTTCCTTCTTTATGACTGAAATTCTATCTCCCACATAGCCCTCCCTTCGGTATTATGCAATGTTCATGACAGCAGATGTTAAGTGCTTGTGTGGCGGCCGTAAAAAGTCGCCCCTTACTCTTCATTCTCAGTGTTGTTATTTATGCTGGTCCTTCGGGATCATCAATTTCAGTGCTTTAAGTTAAGAAAATTGAAAACCGCTTAAGCCGGTGCTAGGGGCTAGAGCAATTACTACTCATGAACATACTCAATAAAACCGAATCTGCAGTTCTCTCTTTTTCCATTGCTGTTTATACGTTCTAAGGATCTAATCGTATCAAGATTTATTAGAAGGCAGTAGATAAACGAACGTTTTTGTTTTATATCCACCCTGCATTAAGCTACCAAATGCTTTTAAATTACCAATTTAGTTTTAACACTTTCTTAAAAAAAACACGCCCTTCAACGTCTTTGCAAACAGAGTAGACCCAGATCAGACGGCTCCGATCGGGGGATATTCTGCTTTCTTATGAAATAAAGGTATTAGTTAAGTTTCTACCATGGCCAAAACTCCCCGTCTCCTTGTACTGTTATAACAATTGAATCTAATTAATATTCATTACGTCATTATTTTTACATGAAAATTCACGGAGTAAAGGGTTAAGTATGTAGGTTCTCCAGAATATATGCATCTGACATGGCGTTAATTTATCTCTTTAAATCTATTTACTTCGAACTTTAAGCATTTAGGACATGTCGTTACTCTCAATTCCAGGTGGCCGCATTCTACTCGCTAGGAATAACTGGTCTTGCGGTTGCACCCCAGCACTTCGTTTTCTCCATAATTGGTGTCAGCATGTGCGTCAGTAGACAGACGGACAAGCATGGGATTGAGCATTGTAACCCCGATATACACGGTAGTATAGTGGCAGTGGAAGCCGTCTCCATTGTGTTCGCGCTGGTGTTTGAAATGGTTGCCATTTCAACTGCGGTTTATATGTATAGAAAGAGACGGCTGTTGGTTTTGACTGGGAACCCGTACGCAGGAAAATGCTACTCTTGCTGTTGCTGTTGCCATGGTTACTATAGAGATATTTGATATACGCACTAATACGTGTTAACCCATTACTGCCCAGTGTTCCTTAAAAAGGATATAGGGAACCCCTCAAATTAGAGGGATCATGAAAGAGCCCTCTGATCAGGTTGTGCACTCTTTGCGGAACCCACAGATGTCAACGGCTTATTCCAACAAATATTTTCTTGTCTGTGTCTCCTCCACATGAAAAAAAAATGGATGGGTTTCAGAGTGGGCGGGAAATTCGGTCAATATATGACTCATTTAGTCCATATCATATAACTCTTTCCCTGGTATAAACGCCTTTTATCACGCATTAAAATTTTGCAAATGGAGTAGATCCATGATATAATATAGATCTGGTTCTACAGTTTCTACAATAGCAAAAATTTCCTGTGTCAATGATTTGTAAGCCAAATTAATCTAATCAATATTCATGACGTCATCATTTATTTCATAAATATTCAGGGAGTAGAGGGTTGAACAATATGGGAATAAATGGATTAAATACTGTCCCACTTTCCTGCCGTTTTCTAATATTTACAGGTATTGTTGTTTGTTTCCCAAAAAGCTTGGTACCAGCTGTGAGGCCTAGTATCTTAGCATTTCACAGGATCCAAGAAGTTTGACACTCCGTCAGGAACTTCTCAAAATCATGCATGAATCAGAAGTTGTCCAAAGTGCACTGGACTCAAATTTGAGCAAACTTCATTTTTTTCACAGAGCGGGATATAGATTGTTGAGTTTCGTACTTAAATGTATTCGGCGAGTACACAGCCGTGAAAAGCTATATTGGACGAGACGGAACTCAGTCCAATATAGCTTTTTAGGACTGTTTATAAGTCAAATATATTTCAGTACGAATCTCGATGTTCAATGTTTAATAATGGCATCAACTATTGAGATTATTTTTTAATACCTGTACATGTATATAGTTATACATATAGTTTAGTATATAGTATAGTGTGTTATAGTTATCATGTGAGGAAGCCTTCCAGCTGGCTTGCAGTAGTTCTGTGGTTCTACCCGGATGTTCTTCTGTGCACGAAACAATGCAATTTGTTCCGTGCACAGAAGAACATCTTTCAGTAATTAGCTGGACATCGTGATATGACGGAAACACCGTTGAAACGACGTTAAACCCGATAAAAAACTAACCATATACATACACTTGAATAGCTGCGATCTAATAGTTCGACCACTAAGGGCCTTTTTCAAAGATTATCATGTCAAAATTCACGTCACATTTTTGTGATAGTCTACATGATGAAGGTAAACTAGTGATCAATTTAAGGCGAAGAAAGATAGAAATTTCACACCAAGCTCAGGTAGGGATAGGCATCTTGACCTATATATAGACTTGGTTAAGAATGATATAGTCAATAATTTGAAAAAGACAAGTCAGCTTAATATATCGAAAGATGAGAAAGTGGATTTTTATGAACTTTTGCACAATGGAAATACAGTGATTAGACCTGCAGACAAGGATTCAGGTATAGTTATGATAGATAAGGAAGTATACATAGCGTCAATGAAAAATGAGGTTGTACGGGTGCTTCGTATGAGGCGACTAAAAGTGACCGAACTGAAATAAGCCTGATAAAGTGAAAAAGTAGCAAACAAAATGTTTTAGGGAAAATTCCATATCAAAAGAAATGAAACAGTATCGTATCCCAAAGTACTCCAGACAAGGAAAATTGAAAGACAACCCCAAAATCCACAAACCAACTGCTCCTTGTAAACAGAAGTGATCCATTGATTGATACAGAAAATTCAAATAGTTTTAGACAACAACACATTTTCTTTCGAGGATAGTACTTTCATACAAAAGCGATGGGGTGACAATTGGTTCCAAAATAATTTTGCGTGTGCATATATGAGGAAATGGGATGAGGAATTGATGTCACACAAAAAAGTGCCCATGCTTTACAAGAGATTCATTGATGATGGTTTCGGGATCTGGGATGGTACGATGCAAGAACTGGAAGATTTTGCGAAACATTATAATTATTATTATTAGTAGTAGTAGTAGTAGTATACCACATTTATATAGCGCTCTTTTCACACAGGATATGTGCGTTCAAGAGCGCTTTTGAAAACAGTATTCACCCAAAATATTAAGAAAGAGCTTAGATATGGTTTGGGTCAGATAGAATGTCTGGACACTTTAGTTAAAATAATGCACCAAAGGCATATGCCTATTTAGCAGTAGTTATGTGAAGTGTTCCATGAAATTAGTGCTGAATTTCGTACAGTGGTAGAAACTATGTGATTTAGCATACATTAATTTTAATTGTGAACAGCACTTAATGTGATAATGGTTTCTACGTCAGTGTGTTTTAGCATGTAAGTTACATTGATCTGTGACGTAATGTGTATTATTGGTGTCATATACATTGATCTGTGACGTAATGTGTATTATTGGTGTCATATACGGAACATGGCTCATTAAAACATTCCCCCTTTTTCTGCTATTATTTTATATAGTCATGTTTTCCCCATGTATCTGTTAATTAAAATAACTAAACAATATTGCGCACTCTTTTTCTTCTATCCTGCTAGATATGTTAGGCAGCCATTTTACGCTTGAGTAAAACCTTGATTGTTATTCCTTACATGGATATTAAACGGGTAAACGGTTAATCTTGGAAAAGAAATGAAAGAAAGTCTGCTGCCAAATCTAAATAATAAAACATATTCTATTGTTGAACCAGAGCAACAGATAAACGTGCGTACACAATACTAAAATAGTAATTTCTCCATCAAACCCAGTGTTATGGCCACGCTTTAGAATAAACTCTTCTGGACGATTCTAGAGTGGCCACAGCATAGGGTTTAGTGAAGAATTAAAGGAATTATTATTAAAAACTAGTTTAATGTATGCATTTTATCTGGACTTCTGCATGGTGATCTTGCTCAACATGCCAACGATTAACCCTTCGCTTGCTAATCGCGTCAATATACCTACCTGTAAATAGTGAAGACCCAGATGAGACAGCCCCTGCAGGAGCTGTCTCATCAGGGTCTGCACTATTTACAAGTTGATTGTGCAACCAGTGCACCCCACAGCAGTGACTGCACAGCGAAATACTTGTACACAGTGAAGATGTATGTAATTATACAACAGGGCATGGGTAAAGAAGGAGAAAAGTAATTTAAAATTCAGCAAGCGAAGGATTAATCTATGCAATATAAGCAAGCTACAGTAAACGTGGAACCATTTTCCTGTTGAATATTTATGAAAGAAACCATCATGAATATATTAATTTGATACAGGGCAACAGATAAACGTATGTATTCAAATACTAAAATCGTCATTTCTCCACCAAACTCTATGTTGTGGCCACTCTTTAGAATCGTATCATCGAGACGCTTCTATTAGTAGGGGACAAAAAGCCTGATTTTGGCCGATTTTGTTACCTGATTTACAATAACTCCATATTTTACATATATAAACTTAACACCTTACCTAACATTTTTAGAAGGGTGGCAGAACATTCCCAATAATATTCTGATGGAAATCGTGGTTTCCATAGCAACAAGCTTCAAAATGATATAAAGAATTTAAAAGGACTGCCAGTTTGCTTATGGATGTAAATATGTCCCCATTGTTTACTCTTTGGAATTGAGAGATGGCTAGTGTTGATTTGAAATTAAATTAAAATATTTTTTTCCTTAATGACTGGTTACTATGGCAATAATGTATGTAATTTTGCCCAATTTTTCACTTTTTTGAAAACAAATCCTTATTGTTTTTTCTAAATGTCTAAATAATGAGTTATTGTAAGACCTTGCTATTTACTTACAAAATTACGCAAATATTATGTTTACATTCTGGGACACAGATCTGGTTGCCATGGCAACCGAAATATTCTTAAAATGATATGGAATTCATTTGTGGTTCTGAAATTAACATTTTCTAGTGAATTATAAAGTTAGCCTACATTTTCTTTTTACAGCATGTTTGTCTTGTTATTTGTATAAAGTATTGGTGTGGTCTTCCATGTGACTATTGTTGGAACATTTTATTTACAAATTAACAGTAAACATATCCTTTGTTACCATGGCAACGGCTATAAAAGAACTATTTTAGTGATTTTTGCACAATATTTTCAAACTATTTACATTTTTTTTTCGTTCTTTCCATCATTGTATCAAACACACAAGTCGATTCAAGAAGACTGTCTATTTGTAGCACACCTGGCACAACGTGCGAAGACGAGCTATTGTGATCATCATGTGTCGGTCGCCAGGCGTCGTCCATTGTGTGATGTCTGTCGTCAATATTTTATTTCAAGTGACATTACTTCTAAAAGTTTATTGTTAAATGTAATGAAACTTTCCAAGGATGGTCTTTGGGTGATTCTCTGTCAAACTAGCTAATAAAGTGTGAAACCATGTAAAACTCTGGTTGCCATGGCAACCAAAAGCAAACTCTTCTAACCTCTTTTTCTCCGAAACCGGTTGTCAGGTTTCAAAATAATTTGATGGGAATAATCATTAGGTGACTATCTTCCCAAGTAGCTAAAATCATGACAATATCTAAAACAACATGGCCGCTAGGGGGCGGGCATATTTGTCTGTATAGAAAACATGGCAAAATTTTAAATCTCCCCTTCACCAAAACCAATTGTCTGACTTCAGAATAATTTAATTGGAATAATCATTAGGTAACCACCTCCAAAACTAGCTAAAAAGGAAATCTGGTTGCCATGACAACCAAAAAAATATTTAAATTCTCAGTGTTGATATACTTACTGGTCCCTCGGGATCATTAGTTTTTATGTTATCAATTTTGAAAATTTGAATACTGCTTAGGCCGGTAGTGTTGCAATTTTAATAACTAGTCACGAACAGACTAAATAAAACCTAGTCTGCAGTTTTCTCCTTTCGCATTACTACTTATGCTTTCGAAGGATCTCCCACTTTCAGAATATATTTCTACAAACCGATGGTCAGATTTCGAAATAAATTGATGGGAATAATCATTTGGTGACTCTACCAAAGTAGCTGAAACAGTGACAGCATTTGGTATTTATGTCTGAATTTCCAAACTGATTTTCCATTACCTGAGTTTTGTTCGGTTGGCAAGTCCACCCTCATACATTGATGACAGACAAGCCCTTGGTCGTGAAGGGATTTCAGGAGCTTACACTGTGCGCATGCAAAACCAATTGAGGCTCGTGTACGAAGCGATTCTTCAATGCTCAGCTAGCTGCCAGTATTCGTGTGATATTTGAACACACGAAACTTATGAAAATACTTGGATTTTCAATAGTTATGAGCTGCAATAAACTGACATGGACACAATATGTAATTATACCCCCACTTCTAAAGAAGTGGGGGCTATATTGGAATCGTGTGTGTCCGTCCATCCTTCCGTCCGTCCGTCCGTCCATCCGGAGCATTACTCCTAACGTATTATAGGCACAACTGTGAAACTTCATAATTATGTGGATAGAGGGTGATGAGAGTATGTGCAGTCAACAAGGGTTGCAACTTTAAATTCATTTTTGAGGGAGTTATTCCCCTTAGTTACTTTTCAGAAGCACGTTTTTGTCCGGAGCAGAACTTGCCAAGTATTGACAACTAAACAACTGTGAAACTTTATATATGGAGAGAGGGTGATGAGAGGATGTGCTGTCAATAAGTTATTTTTTGGAGGGAGTTATTCCCTTTAGTTACTTTCAAGAAGCAATTTTTGTTCGGAGCATAACTTCTCAAGTATTGTAGGAACAACTGTGCAACTTTTCATAGGTAGTGGGTAATGAGAGGATGTGCAGTCAATAAGGGTTGTAACTCTAAATTCATTTTTGAGGGAGTTTTCCCCATAGCTACTTTTTAGAAGCAATTTGTTTGTCTGGAGCATAACTTCTTAAGTACTAGTATTGTAGGCACAACTGTGAAACTTCATATATGGAAAGAGGGTGGTGAGAAGACGTGCAGTCAACAAGGGCTGTAACTCTGAATTCATTTTTGAGGGATTTATTTCCCTTTGTTACTTTGCATAATCACCTTTAGTGATAGCTCTAGTTGTAATAATCACCTTTAGTGATAGCTTAGTTGTATTTGGCCACAATCAACTTTGCGATATTCAATGAATGAATGTGACTACCGATACATTATTAGATATATCATATTGACAGTGGTTTGCTTATTTGGTCAGAATTCAATTTCGTTCTTGGTGTTTCAAAACAGAGATGATTTTAAATGAAAATTTTAACAAACCAAGCTTACTTTTCAAGGAAAACTTTAAGTTCCCATATGCTGTACAAACAATTGTTATTGTACTTTTTCAAATAAAAGACAGTCTACTGACATATTCTGTGACAAATGTAATGTGAATACATGTTGTAAATAATGTCTGTGGTATACACACGTTGTGATTTAAAAACAACGAAATATGTTTGTGAAATACAATGTCCCCGATATGACGTTTGATTTTGATGTATGACCTTTACCTTAATAGGTCACCCCTAAATATGTTCGCCTCCATAAGTTTCACATGCATGCCAAGTTTGAAGGATGTATGTTGAAGACGACAAAATTATCACCAATCTAAAGTTGACCTGTAATTTGACACTTGACCATAATGTATGACATTGACCTTAAAAAGTCACCACTAAAACGTTCGCCTCCATAAGTTGCAAATGCATGCCAAGTTTGAGGGATGTATTTTGAATGGTGACAAATTTATCGCCATTCTAAATTTGACCAGTAATTTGACATTTGACCTTGATGTATGAACTTGATCTTGATATTTCACCCCTAAATATTTTTGCCTCTATAAGTTGCATATGCATGTTAAGTTTGAAGTATGCATGTGCAATAGCTACAAAATTGTTGCCAATGTTAAAGTTGGGAACAAACCAACAGACAATGAAAAAAACACAACATGACCCCTCTTCGATGGGGGGGGGGGGGGGGGGGGGAGGCCTAATAATGCCACTATTAAGATATTGATACATGTATACTGTTATTGTTACAATTTTGAATGTCTATGATGATGATTTTGATTGTCTGAAAATGATTTTGAATGTCGGTGATAGTGATTTTGAATGGCGGTGATAACGATTTTTAAATCATTTGTGATATTTAACATGATTATAGCACTTTTGTGATAAATATGTGCTCTGTCATAGTTATTAATGAAATTGAAAAAAACCCCACTTAGTTGATATTTCTGAGAAAATTGTGATCATGCAAACGTTAACAAGGCGCAAACTAACTATGATAATATTATCTGAAATGCTGAAAGAAGAGTTTATAAGGTACAATTTATTGATCTAAAATAACATATCATTAAACTGTTGTGTATAACCATTATATTTATGTCTCTTCCTCGATCTACGAAATATTCATGTAAGGTTAAGAAAATAGTTCTCAAGTTTTACCTTTGACCTTCCAATGACCTTGATTTTATGTACCAAGTCTTGGTAGAGGATCTTATCTTAGTATGTTGTGCAAATTAATTACAATATACATCACATAGGTAGAAAAAAATGACTGAAATGCACAAAAAGTACAAATTTGGCAATGTGACATTTGACCTCTACTTGTGACCTTGACATTGACAATATGTACCAACTTCCTTGGTAGAGGATATTGACTTCGTAAGGTGTATGTGCACATTTATTACAAAACATACATCACATACATGCTAAAATGTACTGAAACTGCACAAAAAGTACAAATTTGACCTTTGACTTCTTAAATGTGACATTTGACCTTTACTTGCGACCTTGACATTGGCAGTATGTAACAAAGTCCTTGGTAGAGGATATTGTTTTAGTATGTTCATCTTGCAAAGTTATTAGAAATACATCACATTATGAAGAACAAGTGGATTTCAACATTCACAAATTAGTAAAAAATGATGTTTGACTTCTAAAATATGTCGTTTGACCTCTACTTGTAACATTGACCTTGACACACCTATAAAACTCGTGGTAAAGGAAACCTCCTTTTTAAATGAATATATGTGCCAAGTTTTACTTAAATATACCAATGTTAATGTAAAATTGTTGAACGAAAATGTCTTGAAACAGAGAAAAAAAGCTCAAATTTGACCTTTGACCCCTAACCATGACATTGACCTTAAAGGGAATCAATTGAAACTTATATTTTTAACATTGCCTTGATATTAGTCATTTAATTATAAAGTTATATAAAAATCCCTTCAATAGTTCAAAAGATATTAAGAGATCTTTATGTATGATATTTATTTTATTTCTACGACATAGCCGTTGCCATGGAAACTCAAATTTTAGTGCTTTATTATTGTACCACAATGCTGCCACCCTTCTTATTTTGATTGTTAAGTCATACTCTTCGTTATCTGAAAGTATCCTGTCATTGTAAACCAGGTAACAAAATTTCGAAAAATGTCCCCTACTATATAGATTGGTCACAACGTAGGGTTTGGTGTAGAAACAAAGGAATTTTTTCCACGCATCTTATTTGGTTCTCTGCATGGTGATCTTGCTCAGCATGCTAAAATTAATCTACGAAATAGAAGCAATCTATAGTAAACGACGTGTAACTTTTTCCTATTGAATATTCATGATAGAAACCATGACATCATGAGTACATTAATTGGATGCGATGCATTTTTATAACATCATATGAAAACATTAAAATGTTTGGCTCAGCCAGAAGCTGTAGAATCCGATCTAAACTATACAATAAGCAAATAGAGTAGATCTTTATTAGACTGCTCCTATCTATAGGAGTCGTATGATCTGGGTCTACTCTGTTTGCAAATGCGTAAAAAGGCGTTTATATGAGGGAAATTGTTAATGAATACATGTAACAATGGGTTAATCACAATCTTTAACCATTTATTCCATAAATACGACTTTTAACGCATGGGCAAACAGAGCTCACCCAGATCAAATGGTTCCTGAATTATCGATAATGATATAGAGTAAAACCTCTCTTAACCGGAATTATAGTAGAGAATAATTTAGATATTTTAGGCAGGTGACTGCTTAATGCAGGGTGAAAGTCATGCAGAAAGCTCCTAGAGGAGCTTCTGCATGACTTCCACCCTGCATTAAGCTGTCACCTGTCTCCAAGACCGATATTTATACTAAATTTAATGTCCGGTTAAGAGAGGTTTTACTGTAGATCTGAGTCTACAGTTTGTGCCGTGGTCAAAAGTTCCGTTGTTTATTATGCCATTACAAGACACCAGCTAATCAATATTCATGGAGTTATTTTGTTTCATGAATTTACCCTTTTCCTGTTTACCTGTTCAATATTCATGTGAGAAATAATGGCACCATGAAAGTTTATTAACTGAAAGTTTCTATAGAATCTTGTAAATACATCCAAAAGAAAAATTAATAATAAACACGCTGTTTTCGAATTTTCGGTCACTTGACCTTTATTAAAAAAACAATAACACATGGAAAATCAACTTAGTTGATGGAACGTTTGTCCCTGGTTCTTGTGTGTCTTTTGGTGTTTTCTGTGTTCATTTCGTGTGTGTGTGTGTGTGTGTGTGTGTGCGTGCGTGCGTGCGTGCGTGCGTGCGTGCGTGTGTGTGTCGGTATTTTGGTGGTGGTTGCGTCTTGCATGTGGCTTTGCCTGCTTCACTTTACTACTTTTCCATTAGTATTCAAATTATAATTTGTCTAATGGCATTCTCTAGGTGATTTATTTTAGTAAATCAGTCGTTAACCGACCACTTACTGTGCTGCGGACTATGCCCGCAGCACAGAATATGTGATGATCTTATTACCGTCTGCCTGGAAGAGCTTATTAGTTATGAACGACTCGGTCCCAGTCCGTTTCGGGCTTGGTCGTTTCGGTCCCATTATAAAATATAGCCATTTTACGCAAAATTTAGTCCAAACGATTTGCATTCAAATGTATGTTAATAGCAATTGTGATATGATTGAACGGACAGTACCAATATACGCATCATTAAATCCAATCTATATGTTTTGATTAGATGATAAATTAAGAAATAATATATTCATACCAGTTTTATCGTGCAATCGAGCACTGGTGGGAGTTGAGATGCGCAGTAATTAAATCACGAGGCCGATATGCCGAGTGATTTAATTATAAGCATCTCAACGACTACCCTTGTTCGATTGCACGATAAAATACTGGTATAAATTTATTATTTCGATTCTAACACTTCGATTTAACTATAATTTGCACCGCCACAACGGCACTACGTTTCTTGTCGTACGAATTTTCGAAGCCATATTACGCCACGTTCAGCCGTTACAGCGCGTGCGGTGTTTTATGGATAATTCAAACATAGATCTACGTCCCTTCTTTGTTTATGTAGATGTGTGCGCGAGGTGTGTTAGAATAAGCTTTCAACACCAGTATATGCCGTATTATGAATTAATTAATTAATTACTTTATTTAACGAGGGTATCTCAATTAGTCATAATGTTTAATCTACCTTTAGGCCCTCAAACAAAAGCATTTCATACAAAATACAAAACTGTAAAACAAAGATCTAGGTCTATATGCACAAGAAATCAAAGTTCAGAAATTCAGTAATGTTGCGTCTGGATAATTAATAATTGTCTGCTTCAATTTGTAGATCTATTCTTTAAGGACACGCATTTGGATCCTGATAAAACTCAGAGTAACTTGGCGCCTAATCTGGATCCAATCTGTTATCATAGTTTTGATTTGCCACTAGCTTCCAAATAGTTAATATAAAGCAAAAATATATTAAGTGTTGCACATAAAAATAATGAAATGCATATAGATCTAAATGCTATTTGACCCCGACTCGGGTGGATGAATGCACGCGCTATTAAAACCACATATTTGTGACGTCATTTACCCACGCTGTCATTACTATAAATACGAGAAAGTATGTTTGCTCAGTATTAGGTAAACTAAATTGTCCTCTGCTTCAAATTTAGAAAAATGCAGTTAGAGAGTAAACTAATTGAACCTGATGAGACGTTGAGTTATTCAACATATCATCTGGATCCAAACTGTATACACAAGGTTTATGACGAATTGAATGTATGAAAGGCTATCAGAGTAAAAAGTACATAGTTATAGTACATAGTTATAGTCTACTTTCAGTCCGAATGGCCGCTCAGCCGACTGTACATTTAAATAAATAAATACGCCATTTCAATAATACAATTAAACCATTTCATTAATGCAAAATGAAATCAGCATAATTATACAAACTACAGGAACAAATAGAACCGAACCAAGCTAGAAACTTGTGGGACGTTTCCTAAATGGATCCGTTCCATTTGCGTTCCATTTGCGCCCTGTGTCTATATACATGTACAGTATACTATTGTTTTGATGGTGTAATTATCGTTAATAGTGATAAAATGTTGAGATATTAACTGAACTGGTTTAAAACCCGATTTAAAACAATAACAACCGTATTTTAGTAACATATGCAAATAAAAACAAAAACAATGCTAGACGACTTCATACAGTGTGTATATGAGTTAAACACTACATACTCTTTGAGTAGAAATATACAGAGAAAACTAAATTTTGGAGAACAATTCATATCAGTTATTTACAACAAATAAGAACATGTCTAGTTCTTTACGTTCGTTTTGTAATCATGAGCTCTATGTAGGCTCCAAGCAAAAGGAAATGCATAGTCTACTCTTGTGCAGTGGTAACTTGAGATTTATACTGTTAAATTCGTTGTACTCATACATAAAACTAGGTCCGTTTTTCATTTAACCATTGAATAAACATAAAGGCGAATTTATCTACAGTGCCCGCTTCTCTAATTGAATCAGGTATAACGTTCCATAGAGGTGACCCCGAGAATGAAATGCTTTCTTTATATTATTCTAACCTAGGTCTAGGTATGACATAGTTTTTATTACTATAAAATCTAAGTTCGATAATATGTTTGTATCACTTTGAAACATATTAGAGACGTAATGAGGGACACACCCTTTGAAAATTTTGTACATGAATTTAGCTTTGTGGAGTAAAATTCTTTCATGAATACTGAGACGATTCATTTGTTCCAATGTATTAGAAACTGTTGTATATTCTGTTCCAAAAAATAATTTGGAAGTTCTTTTCTGTAAGAAACCGGGTGTGTAACTTATGAAGATGTGTTGACGTATACGATAGTCAAGTAGGGGAATGATGTTAGTAGGTATCCTGTATAATGTGAATTACAAAGTTGTGGAAATTGTAAAGTCAAGGCATGGAATTTACAAAAAAACCTTGGTTCGTTTTGAAATTGGAATTTTATTGTGATAAGAAACAAATAAAAAACACAAGTTTATCAAACAATAAGTATGCATTACAAATATGAATGAGCAAACATACTTATCAAGCAAGAAATATACAGAGCAAATAGATTAGGCACAAATAGTAATGATTGAGCTATATAGCGACATGATAAAAATATATCTGATATTCTTTATTTCATAAGCAAACAGAGCAGACCCTCATCTGACTGATCCTACAGGAGTGTCAAATCTGGGTCTGTTCTATTTGCCAAGGTGTTAAAATGCATATGTACAGATATAAGTACATTTATAGCAAAATATATCACGATACAGATCTATTGTCTGAAAAATGTAAAATATTTTGCATCAGTTAAAATCTGATGCATGGAACTATGTGTACAAGTATATTGTACTATATACTCCCAAGTTGCAATGAAGTATTTGGGTATTCAGTCACCGATTCCTTCAGCAAAGAAGGTCTGAACTTCATTCAAATTCTGTTCATTAACACAGTGGTTAACAGTAATTCCATTTTTGTTTTTATGAACTTTACATTACTATTTGGAAAGCTGTGCCAGAATAACGGCACAGAAACCATTCAACCACAACGGTTTATGTTCAAATTCATTTATAAATATTGTGCAAAATACTGATGCTTGCTGTTTCATTTTTGTCTTCTTTGTCACCCTTCCTTTTGTTTGCCTTGCGTCTTTGTGCTTGTGGTTTGTTCGTGTTGTGGAACGTTTGTCCCTGTTTCTTGTGTGTCTTTTGGTGTTTTCTGTGTTCATTTCGTGTGTGTGTGTGTGTGTGTGTGTGTGTGTGTGTGTGTGTGTGTGTGTGTGTGTGTGTGTGTGTGTGTGTGTGTGTGTGTGTGTGTGTGTGTGTGTGTGTGTGTGTGTGTGTGTGTGTGTGTGTGTGTGTGTGTGTGTGTGTGTGTGTGTGTGTGTGTGTGTGTGTGTGTGTGTGTGTGTGTGTGTGTGTGTGTGTGTGTGTGTGTGTGTGTGTGTGTGTGTGTGTGTGTGTGTGTGTGTGTGTGCGTTTGGGTGTGTGGTTTTGTGTGTGTGTGTGTGTGTGTGTGTCATGCTGTCTATCGGTGTTTTGGTGGTGGTTGCGTCTTGCATGTGGCTTTGCCTGCTTGACTTTACTACTTTTCCATTCTACATTTAAAGACAATTAGAGTAAAAATACTGTACATCTCACTTAACACTCCTAATGTCAGTGAACATTAGTTATTTTACCTAATGATTTAATCAATCAGTTATTCGCCAAATATAGAAAAGGTTGATCAATCTTGATTTTGCACATGAGGAACATCAGTTCTTCAATTTCCTTTGCTACTAAAGAAGGATATGTCATTAATTATTTTCACAAAAGTTCATCCATATAATTTATTCATTAACCCAATGTAAACTTTTACTTGGTCGACATGTGCATCCACGATAAAACCAAAGGTTTGCAAATAAAAGTAGCCGTGTTGGTTTGGTGTTGTTGTTTTTTTTGTTATTTTTTTTTAAAAAAGGCTTCTACTTTTATCAAGAGCAGACAACTAACTAATGTCCCTCATTGCCATTTACTTAGTAGTTTCAATTATGCTATCAACACCAAACGTGTACCGTTTCTATTGTATATTATTTAGAAGTTTTTGTTTTAAACATAAAGATAACTAATCATTAACTTTGCTGTTCCTTTTCTATACCCGACTTTTGATCTTATTAGATCTACTTCCTAGCATAATTAATTCATATCAGCATCAGAAGACTAGCCTTTCGTATGGATCTACTAGTATACTCAAAATAAAAAAAATGGTATTTACCAGGTGTCAATACTTTTAAAACTTCTTTGCTTTCAATGCTCAAATAATAAACACTTTACTCTTCAGTCAAAATATAATTTAATACTTAGTAAGCAAATAATTAGGTTTACGTTAAATGACAAGCTTTGTTTTGCCGCAGCACTTATTCACTTTGCTGTACATGTACAGCAATTATTTACTTGTTTAGTAAGTGGCGATTTACCAAGTAGGTCGCTTGCATTTATTTATCGAATGCGCTCAGAGCCAGTTATACTTAGAGGTGTCATTGATGAAAACGATATCAATATATCATCGATACACGTCAGTTGATCCGATATCGATACTGGTTTCAAACTATCGATACAAATGGAGGACGAGTAATACCTTTCAATGGGGCTATACTTCTTACAGGTTGGTCACTTCTTAAATATGTGCAGTGAAATTCTTCTGAAGAATTTCCACGCATACTTTCATTTCTGCCATTTTCCAGTGTTTACTCAGTGGGTTAGGACTAATTCAGCGACATTGTCTACATGTTTCCAAATGGAACCCTTGAAAATTTTGACTTATTTTATGAGGGACTGATTTTAAACTGTTTACACACGGTGGATGTAACTACAGAGCATAAATAATGCTAGTGTATAGAAATCGATATATCGTCGTTATTTTCCCATCGACATATCGATACAGATATTTCCATCTATGACACCTCTAGTTATATTCCCATTCCACTGGGCGACGGTTCCACTGAGCTCATGGCGCTTCTCCAAACTCTTCTAAATCTAAATGGTTGAGTCAGAAAACTATCTTTTAATATGTTTTAGATACTTATGACATGTGATTAACAAGAGTATCGCATTAGGTACATAATACGCCCACTTGCAAACTTTCTCTGATTCAACATGCCTTATAAGTGTTGACATTTTCTAATCTGTGCTTCAGATATTGATTTCCATATTAAGGTGATACTATTTTTTAAAAAAAATGAAGGTAATATCTTATTAAATAAAAAAGTTACAGCTAATCCTCATTTTTGCAGGTTTTTGTAAAGTGCAACGGCCATAACTCTGTAAAGACAAACTGAATGAACCTCAAAATAAACTCAGCTTCAAATTTTGTTGCTTAAAACATTTGTGTTAAGTTTCATTTATATCATTTTAATAGTTTTCCCAGAAAACAAAAGACAAACTAAAAGTTGACCGACTAACAAAGCCAAGAACACACGAAGTTCAAGGACCATAACTTTAGAATAAAATGACATATCAAAACCCCCGCAATATATGTGAAAATTAACATTAAGGTTTAACCATTAAAAAAATTGAAGTAAATATCATTTCAAATGAAAAAGTTATGGCCATCCTCATATTTGCATAGATTTGCATTATTTGTTTACGTAAAAGGGCCATAACTCTGAAACGAAAAATCAAATAAACCTCAAAATCAACTCAGCATCAGATATTGATGCATTAAACATTTTTGTGAAGTTTCATTAATATCTCTCATATAGTTTTCCCAGAAAACAGCGGACAAACTATTTGCATTTCTTAAGGACAAGGGCCATAACTCTGAAACGAAAAATTAAATGATCCTCAGAATCAATTCAGTTTCAGATCTTGATGCATTAAACATTTGTATGAAGTTTCATTAATATCTCTCAAATAGTTTTCCCAGAAAACAGCGGACAAACTATTTGCATGTATTTGCATTATTTTTTAAGTAAAAGGGCCATAACTCCGAAACGACAAATCAAATGAACCTCAGAATCGACTCTGCTTCAGATCTTGATGCATTAACATTTGTGTGAAGTTTCATTAATATCTTTCAAATAGTTTTCCCAGAAAACAGCGGACAAACTATTTGAATATTTTTTAAGAACAAGGGCCATAACTCTGAAATGAAAAACCAAATGAACCTCAGAATCAATTCAGCTTCAGATCTTGATGCATTAAACATTTGTGAAAAGTTTCATTAATATCTGTCAAATAGTTTTCCCAGAAAACAGCGGACAAACTATTTTCATGTATTTGCATTATTTTTTAAGTAAAAGGGCCATAACTCCGAAACGACAAATCAAATGAACCTCAGAATCGTCTCAGCTTCAGACCTTGATGCATTAAACATTTGTGTGAAGTTTCATTAATATCTCTCAAATAGTTTTCCCAGAAAACAGCGGACAAACTATTTGCATATTTTTTAAGGACAAGGGCCATAACTCCGAAACGACAAATCAAATGAACCTCAGAATCAACTCAGCTTCATATCTTGATGCATTAAACATTTGTGTGAAGTTTCATTAATATATGTCAAATAGTTTTCCCAGAAAACAGCGGACAAACAAAATGTTGACGGACGAACGAACGAACGAACGGACGGACAGGGCCACGACAATATACGACCACCTTTATTAGGTGGGCGTATAAAAAAACTATTTGTGATGGAGTCGTTGTTGAGGCATAGCATGCGAAGTGCACCTGTGGGCAAAACCAATAGTTTGTGTTATGGTTTTCTCACATACCTTCCCTTATGTCCGAGTTAGAACAATGGGTTAATGGAAAAGTAGTAAAGTCAAGCAGGCAAAGCCACATGCAAGACGCAACCACCACCAAAACACCGATAGACAGCATGACACACACACACACAACCACACACCCAAACGCACACACAAACGAAATGAACACAGAAAACACCAAAAGACACACAAGAAACAGGGACAAACGTTCCACAACATGAACAAACCACAAGCACAAAGACGCAAGGCAAACAAAAGGAAGGGTGACAAAGAGAGTACCGCCTTGGCACGGTCAGCAGCAAAAACACCACTGGGGGTTTAAACCGGTTTACGGACGTCCTAACCTCACATTTCTCTCAAAGTCACCCTAGCTTTACAAATATTGTAAATAAAGGTATCCCCGCTGGACTTACCCACAACATAGACGACGGTGAACACAGGACAACATGTAAAACATAGCATAATAACTGTGACAAACCGTCAAATATGTACTCAATGACTTTGCTGAAGTCAGAGCACCTGCAGGTAAGCCGTTAAGGGCACGACAGGAAAAAAGTAATACATGAGTCTGGTAAGCTTCTCCTGTATCCAAGTTTAAGAGTATACCATCATAGAGTACTACCCTCGGCCTGTCATCGCGCAAGCAAAGAGGGAAGCGTAGCTACCGACTGTAAAAGGGTCGATAACCAAACATGCAGTGTGTTGCAATATAATAGGATCATAACCTTTCTTTTTAAATGTTTTAATGCGTTTTATAAACAAATCATGAAAATGGATATGACCCCGAATTTTCCTAAGTTTGTAGATAACATCCCCATAAAATTCTGGTTGAGAAATGCCTTGTCGCAGTAACGTCCGTAGATTGCAATTATATTTACTAATGAGAGGTAAATTTCGATAATAAAATTTAGAAAAGGTTTTCCGAAGTTTGCGATGTCTGTAACCTTGCTTAAGAAGTTTATCAGTTATAACTAAATTACGTCTGTTAAAATCTTCAAGCAAAGAACAGGCTCGGGCAAACCTAATAAGTTGAGAAATATAAACCCCATAAGATGTAGAACGTGGCACATCCCCATCTAGAAAAGGATAATTAACAATTTTAAAATTAAAATCTTCTCTTTTATCGTATACTTTGGACGAAACTTTATCATTTGTAATTGAAATATTCAAATCTAAAAATGAAGCATTAATGTCAGATTGATTAGCTTTGTTTAAAGACAGTTCTTTTGGGTAGATTGAAGAAACCATAGTATCAAAATAAGGATTATCTAAATTCAAAATATCGTCTAAATACCTTGAAGTTTTATTAAAAGCATTAACAATATCGGTCTGTGTATCAGGTTTTAAGCTAAGCATAAAATCCCTCTCGTAGCAATACAAAAACAGATCTGCAACAAGAGGGGCACAATTTGTACCCATGGGTATACCAACAACTTGACGATATATGGTATCCCCATAACGCACAAATATATTATCTAAAAGAAAGGTAAGAGATCTACAAACATCAAGGCAAGTCCACATTGTGTAATGTTCAACTTCTGAATTCGAAAAGAATGAACGTTGAACATTACAAGCAATGAACATTTTGTTTTCTCTGGCAAAGGTTTTTTCTATTAATTTAATAAGTTTATCCTTTATAAGATGGTGAGGTAGAGTAGTATAGAGTGTAGAGAAATCATAAGAGCTCAGTAAAGAAATGTTATACTGTTCATTTTCAAGTTTTGTTAAAACATCATTTGAATTTTTTATGGACCAAAAAACATTAATACCAGAATTTTCATATATTTTATCACAGTAGCGTTTAACATGTTCTTTGATCGTAGTAAGACAGGACGTCAAAAGTATAGATAATTTAGTAGTGGTACAACAGCTAGAGTTGGCAATAAAACGCGACTTATAAGGGTTTTTATGTAGTTTCGGAATCCAGTACAAAGTAGAAAGTTTATGTTGTTTTATGTTAGGACCAGACTTAAAATTATTGCACATTTTTACATGTTCCGAGACTATATCTTTTTCAGGTGTTTGAACTGTTATATAAGTTTTTGAATCAGTTAGCTCCTTCTTTAAAACATCAACATAATACAATCTTCAAATAATGATTACATTGTTTGATGCCTTGTCAGCAGGAACAAGAACTCCCTTATTTGTAACACGTGTAAGATCACTTTAGAACGTATATATGACGTCATACATCAGATATGACGTCAAACCATGGAAACCGATGTTGACATGTCATTTAAACGGCAAAATACGCTTATTTGTTATGTGAGAAAAAGAATCTATATCTGAGATGATAGTTTATATTAAAATAACCTGAATGAAGAATAGATAGCTTTTATATATAGGTTAGAATGCACTTTTTTATGACAAAACTTCACGAAATACACTGTGCGGAGCGTCAGCGAAGCCAATCTATTTCATGAAGACTTGTCATTGGCAGTCTTGCCGATTTAAACCTCAGTTTAAGTTTGCGGCAATAATCCAGTCTTCATGATAAAGGAAAACTGTTTAACCAACTCTGAATGGCCAACACCATAGAATTTTTCGAAAACTGCGGTTTAAGCGAAAAAGGAAAAAAACTGAATAACCAACTCGGATTTACCAACACCACAGAATTTTCAAAAACCGCGGTTTAAAATATATACGTTAAACCGCAGTTTCCGAAAATTCTGTGGCGTTGGATAGATCAGAATTGGTTATTCAGTTTTCCTTTTTCGTTTAAACCGCAGTTTTTGAAATCCCTGTGGCGTTGGCCAATCAGAGTTTGTTAATCAGTTTTTCCTTTTTCACGAAGACCGGATTATTGCCGCCAAAATGAAACTCTCGTGCAGAAAATTTGATTGACTGACTATCGTTTCTGACAGCTTAAAAACATTTACTCAGCACGTGGACGGCACTAGCAACCGTGATGTAGTGATGTACACAGTGACGTAAATTTGGAAACAATATCCCTTATTTGGATTACTTACTTGGATTTGGATTGCTTACTGAATAATACAAATCCGATTCTACAGTTTCTGCTTTGGTAAACATTCACGTGTTAATATGCCATTTTAAAGATAATTGAGCTAATTAATATTCATGATGTCATCATTTCTAAGATGAGTATTAATGGAGTAAATGAAAATTAAGGAACATTATCCCTTTACCGGATAATATCGGCATTTTCAGTTAGTACCTACGGGAGTCTTTGTTATACCTTCTGATCCTTCGAGATCATGAATTTCAGTACTTCTTGTTCTGAAAATTGAATACCGCTTAAGCCGCTGCTAGGGGGCGTGAGCAGTGTTGCACTCTCAATTATTGTTCATGGACAGACTCAATAAAACCGAGTCTGCAATTTTCTCTTTTTGTGTTGCAATTTTTGCTCTCGGGGGATCACCTCCCTTCAGAATTTATCATCAGGGGCAGCTGTGTTGTGTTTGTTTATAGAATAACTAGAAAGGAGACCGCGCAGGCGCGGGCAGATTGTTTGGTACATTCTTGTAAATTGCAAGGTACAATCACTACGATACTTTTCCATTTCCAATATCGTTATTAATTATAGTGTGATCTTAAGTTATATGTTAAAAGTTTTTTGGTTCACAGGACAAAATAACAGAAACGCATAGTTTATGTAAGGGTAAACACTTTATCTTACATACTTCTTTACGCCACAATAGATAATGTTATAATAACGCAGAAAAAGACCCGCTCATGTGCTGCTTATATAGCAAGATGCATTTGAATTTAAACATAGTGTATATAACATCAAATCAAAATGGCCTCTGTGGTCAAGTAGTTGCAGTCCCTAAATGACAATTACTATGCTTCTCATAGCACTGGGTTTGATCCAGGTCTTAGTCTGATCCGCCATGTAAGGATCTCTTGCAGCCGCCTTGTAATTAAACTGAAATACTACCGACGCCATGTAAAACCAAATAAATGTTTCCTACTAAACATATTAAGAGCACTAATTTAAGTGCGGTTTATTTAATTTAGTTATGATTTCTCAAAATACTACTTGGTAAAGAGTAACAGCTAAATCCGATGTGTTTGGTTTTTTTTCACTTCACAATGAATTTGAACCTATCTGTGGGATGTTGTCTAAAAACAGCATGTTCATCAGTTATCTACAGAAGAACAGAGAAACATGTTTGACTGTATATTTTATTATTTTTATTCAAACCTTCCTTCATTTGCAGTCTATAAAACTTAACAAAACAAAAACAAAATATCAAGAAAAGGTGAAAATGAAACAACAGAGCGAATACAGTAATACAAAATTTATATAAGACTTCTTGTCTTTTATACATTAGCTGGAAACAAATAACATTTCTAGTCTACATGTAGCTAGACCCAGATTATGCAGCTGCTACAGGAGCTGTGATTTTATTCTATTTAGCTACCCTAAAACAGGCTCGGATATGCAGCAATGTATATTTTTCATGAAAATAGACAATACTTGTCTAAATAAGGCCAATAATAAATTATGCACATAAAATGTTAGTTTGCATCAAACAGCATGTACACCTAAATGAAACATTGTCTAAATAAAGACCCCTTAGGCAATGGTATGTTAGTTTGCACTAAAGAGCATTTAAATGCTTCATGAAACACTGATAATGTAGCAATACTATTTTCCACAATAGGCACATAAAACAGTTTGCTATTTTGCTTCAACAGTATGCCAGTCTGCATGCTTTAAACATATACTGAGTGGGGGTTTAGCAGCTTGCAAACATTGAAGACAGTATCTCCTATCTACAAAATGTAAAGTCATAATATTATTAGTACTGGAAAGATGCATATCTTAGACTCATTAACGTTTTACCTCATACTGACATATTTGGAATTTTGCAAATAGAGCAGACCCAGATCAGAAAACTCCTATAGGAGCTATCTGATCAGGATCTACTTTGTATAGTAAAGCCCCTCTAATGTGACCAACTAAATGAGGTATAAGTTTGGCTTGAAGAAGCAGGTTATAGCTTAATCCATGACGAAAGTCATGCAGAAAGCTCCTATAGGAGCTTTCTGCGTGACTTTTGTCCAGCAATAAGCAGCCACCTGCTTATGCAGGCACCATGTTTATTCTTTACATGGTTGCATTAGAGGGGTTTTACTGTATACACCGTAGGATTTCTTTGTATTTAAATAGTGTTATAGAAGAATGAAATACTTGTAATGCATGCTCCATATAACTACATAGCTTACTGAATTTTCAAAGTGGACATAGTTTGAATGAATGAACATAAAACAGATTAAGGGTTACATAGTCATAATAGTAAGGTTTTAGTTGTACTAATTTACTGTATTATAACCCTTTCCTTCATAGATATCCGTTTTCCTGCATTGGCAAACAGAGAAGGTCCTAAAGGAGTTGTCTGATCAGGGTCTGCTATGTTTGCCAAGGACATTTCGTACATCAAAAATTTTACTTTCTATCAGACTTAAATTTTCAATTGTAAATGGTATTGTTTTGAAATTATGCCCATGAATATTCATGAGGTCATGAAATTTTAAAAATTTCAGATCAGGGAAGGGGTAAATTTAACATAACATTGACTATGCATGAACTGCATATTCTAATATGCATAGTAACTCTTGATATTTTTTATTTGAAATCCTTTATATGATATGTTGCATACTACATTGTTTAGTGGGCCTAAATTGTACAACCTACTGGAACGTTGTACAGAAATGCGGGTCGACTACAACAATACATAATAATCCTGTTTTTCCAACCAGGCAGACTGAAAACGTGAGCTGTCTTTTTGTGGAAGCCATGGATGTGGATAGTGTACACGGTTCAAATTCATGTTTCTCTCCCATATTTTCAGATTCCATGACACTTAACCCTTTCCCTCATACAAATGTGTTTTCATGCATTTGCAAACAGAGTAGATCCAGATTAGATGGCTCCTAAAGCAGCCGTCTGACCAGGGTCTACTTTGTTTGCTAATGAAATTTGATAGACATATGTCTTTAGTTTCTAAAATGGCTACAATGTTCCATCTCCCACATTTCATTATAATATTTCCAGATTAGATAAAAAATACTTTCATGCACTTTTATCAGTAAATCTGTAAAATATCGTCTACGCTTCTCTCGAATCCCACCTGTTTTTCGAACCTTTCAATGTATGATAAAACTGAGAAAACTCTTAATACTTTATTAAATCAAATCAGTAAAATATAGAATCTGTATCTGTATATATACGTCGTAGAATCCTATAAGACTTTTACACGACGGGTTATATCTACACAAATTGAAAAAAGCAACACATTGAAAATGTTTGACAGCTCTGACCCACAGGGGGCCATTTCGTGGGTCTACATGGTCTAAAAAGTGAGAAAAAAAATGATTGGGTCGATTTAGTGTTATATTATATACAAGCTTGTATATAATATAATTTCTGAAAATGGGTGATCCTTCGAAAGCAAAAGTAGAAATGCAAAAAGAGAAAATTGCAGACTCGGTTTTATTGAGTCTGTTCATGAGTAGTAATTAAAAGTGCAACACTTCTCACGCCCCCTAGCACCGGCTTAAGCAGTATTCAATTTTCAAACACTAAAGATCCCGAAGGACCAGAAAATATAACAACACTGAGAATGAAGTATGAAGTAACACTAAATCGACCCAATCATTTTTTTCACTTTTTAGACCATGTAGACCCACGAAATGGTCCCCTGTGCTCTGACCCCTTCGCCTTATGCAAAGGTCACGTGCCCATGATGAAATCACATGGCTATTATTTTATGTTACAGTAAACCATTTCTAAAATAAGGATTAAAAAAGCAGATGCTCTTTTTCTTGTCGCCATTTTTGTTTTTGTTATGTGGGTGGTGAGGAACACTGGATTGTTTGGGGATTAATAAATGAGGACACATTTACTTAATTGTTTCCAGGTATGTATAAAATATTATTTTGAATTGCTGGTTTATTATTTTCTTCAATATTCACGGTAAACGTTGAATAACTCAATGTCTCATCAGGTTCAATTAGTTTACACTCTATCTGCATTTTTCTAATTTTGAAGCAGATGTCATTTTATTTTAACTAAAACTGAGCAAAAATAGTATTATAGTACTTAATGACAGCGTGGGTAAATGACGTCACAAATATGTGTTTTTAATAGCGCGTGCATTCATCCACCTGAATCGGGGTCTAATGGTATTTATGCATTTCATTTGTGCAACAGTTAAGTTAGATCCAGTTTTATATTAACTATTTGGATTCTTGTGTTAAATCAAAACTATGATAACAGATTGACCATATCCAGATAAGACGCCAAGTTACTCGACGTTTTATAAGGATCCAAATATGCTTGTCCTTAAATAATATAGATCTATCTACAAATTGAAGCAGACAACATTTTTTAATTATACAGACCCAACATTACTTAGCGAGCAATGTTTCTGAACATTGATTTCTTGTGCGTATAAACAATGCCAGTCTTTGAGAAGTACACACATGACATATTTAGGCCTTGGGCTTGGGGCGATTTGGCCGAGGACGCAACAGCTGTTTGCTCATCGTCTGTCATTTGATTTCCTACTCTTTTGTTAACAAAACAATACGGCTAAAACACCGATAACTTGAAAAAAGGCAACCTTTTTGTATTGTATATATTACCTACGCTGGGTTCTACCTGCGTTATTGATTTCTGAACAGGCGAGCTCCAAATGCGCACGTCATTGGTCTAAACGGAAGTAAGAGAGGAAACTGTGAGCACGTAAATAACTCGGAATAATCACCAATCGTCACTCGCCTTGGAAGGTCTTTTCCCGTCTATTTTTAGATGGACTATTCCTGTACGTAGGGGAATTTCTCTGTCTGTATCCAAACTGCGGATATAATTGCTTTTTCGATGTCAAATTACACAATTTCAATGTGTAGGCTACCCGAACATAACATTACCCAATATGTACGTTGTGCCGTATTTACTGCAAATCCGACACAAAATCGAGCTCGTTCTTTTAGTTGTATAGATTGTTAAATGGTTATGTACCATTTTCTCGGTTAATCGTTTTCCTTATCTGTATTCATGTTAGAAATAATGACATTATGAATATTTATAAGCACAGGTTTTTCTGATATTAACTTTTTCAAGGGAACGTTTGTCATTAACGGTAAAATGGGATCTATTTCATGTTAAAAGCAGACAGAGCAGACTCTGATCAGACAGCTCCAAATGGAGCCATCTAATCTAGGTCTTCTCTGTTTGCAAATGAGTGAAATGCGTTTATAAATATGAAGGAAAGGGTTAATATTAAAAGAGAAACCAACTCTACTAGAGTTGCCCTCCTACTTTAACATTTAACCTGCTACAGGTGGATGATTGTCCATGCAAATAGTTTGGATCCAGGTGAGATACCGAACATCTCATCACGATCCTACAAACGGCCCATACAGGAGACATCTGATCTGGGTTTACTCTGCTTGCAATGTGTGAAGAGGCGTTTTATATTACGTAAAGGGTTCAATGGTTAAACCCCATTAATCGTTAGCCTGTAGGTGGGCGATTGCTCATGTAATCAGCTCGGATCCTGACGAGACGCCAAATAACTTGGTGTCTCATCACGAACAAAACTGTTTGCTCCCATATGAGATGTCTGCATTTCTTTTGCCCAAATTTAAACAGCCATTTTCTTGTTAACACTCCTCTTTCAGTAAATGAATGGCCGCTTAGGTCCGGCTCTACTGTAGACTGTTTTCTAAGTGTTCGTTATAGAGAGAGAGTGCTGAACATGCAAATACAGTAACGTCCCACTAATACGACTACTCAAAATAACTGTAATTTTATTTAACTAATGGTATCTTAATGCAGGACCAAAGTTAAGCAGAAAGCTCCTTTATGACAGATTCTACTGTATTACGCATTCACCTATTAGTTAGGCTTAATTCAACCCAACCTGCAGACTGGTTCTATGTAAATTCTGAAATGGGGTGATCCCCGAGAGCAAAAATTGCAACACAAAAAGAGAAAATTGCAGACTCGGTTTTATTGAGTCTGTTCATGAACAGTAATTGAAAGTGCAACACTGCTCACGCCCCTAGCACCGGCTTAAGCGGTATTCAATTTTCAGAACAAGAAGTACTGAAATTCATGATCTCGAAGGATCAGAAGGTATGTTTATCCTTTCCGAGATTATAAAATATGCATACGTATATGTAGATTCATGTCGTTCTTTTTTATCTCACTCTATCAACCCTTATCCCGCTATTTGTGACATGACTCACATTTACAAACAGCGTGGGTCCAGATCAGACACCGAGTAATTCGTCGTCTCACCAGGATCCAAACTAAGTGACATTCGGTCAATACTTTCAAAACATTCGATATTCAGATTCCGGAAGAAGAAAAAAAATGCATCAGATCCAGGTTAGAGCAAATATTATTTTTCCCAGAAGGAGGTGGGAGATGTGTGGCAACATTTCGTGTCGACTTGAAGCGGGGGTACAGGAAAATAATGATGGCAAATCACAAAGCCTAGTATAACATCTCCACTGGATGAATCAGTGTTAGTATAACCTCACTCCATGGTATGAATCAGTGATAGCAGCTACAACCAGTGTGGGTCCATATGAAATAACGAGTAGCCTATCATCAGGATCCAAATTGATTGACACTCTTATTGGGATTTTGAAAGCGCTATGGAGGAACTTTCCACTTTGCAAGGTGAAGTAGATCACAGTTTTGAAATGTTTTATAAGCTCCACGACCTTGAAAACATATACACAATAATGGTTGACAACCACGTGTATACGTGTACGTCTTAACCCTTTCCATGTTCATGGATTATTCTAAATTCCAATACCTACTGAATATTCATGTACAAAATAGTAAAATGATATATGCGAGGTCGAATATTGTAGCATTTTTAGAGAGTAAAAAACACACACATATATAAAAGTCTATTAGCAAACAGAGAAGATCCTGTTCAGACCGCTTCTATAGAAGCCGTCTGATCTGGGTCTACTCTGTTTGCCAATGCATTAAAATGCGATTATATGAGGGAAAGGGTTAAACCACTCCCTTGTGTTGCAACAAAACCGACTCAGCTTTAAATTTGTGTAAAACTATATGGAATTAGGAATATATGCATTTGCACACTTGCTGTCATAGGAAGAATAGCCTACAGACGCCACGGTATATCGGCGATCTGTTCAACCACAAAATGAATGCTTCGCATACGTTTTTGTTTATATGTTCTATGAGTAAAGTTTCAAGTAAATTAATTATTTTGTCGTTGTTTCTATTGCCTTCTATGTAAAATGCTATGCATCGCGGTTTGAGTAATTATTATGATACACCTACAATAACTACACCGACAGTTATGATCGAAAGTGCACGAACTTTTGCCGAAGGCTAGGCATTATCGAGAATAGACACATACTGGTACAGTGCTCCCTCTCTACAACGACACCCTTTGGGATACGAAGATTGTATGTGTTGTTCAGAGGGGGTTGTTATAGGGAGGGAAACTCAAACATAATTAGCTTGTTTTCAGATCCCCAGATAAGGTGTATTTCGAGAACTAAAACCGTTATTCCTCTATCAAATCCTATGTTGTGACCACTCTTTAGAATCGTCACAAAGTGACGATTCTAAAGAGTGGTCACAACATAGGGTTTGATGGAGGCATAAATAAAATACGATGGGAACAATTTCTGGAGCCTTGTTGTTTCGGAAACAGTGGCATGCGTTGTTGTAAGGAGGGAATCGTTATTGAGAGGGCCGTTGTAGGGAGGGAGCACTGTACACATTCTCCTTGTGTAAAGCACACATAAGTGAAAACAATGTGGATAATTAGCAATTAGGGAAGCATTGTGTTTCACCTGGTGTGAAGGATGAAAGGATACATATAGGTTCATGTATTTAGTATACTGTTTACCTCAATTTTTAGTATGTAGCTCGGCTTCTCATCATCATCCAATATTTACTCGAAAGTTTGGTCGAATCGGAAGTTGGTGAACCTTTCAGCAAAACAGAGTTTAGGCAGACATCATTTTTTTCAGAATGAATCATCTTAGTTATCCTAGTTTACATTTGCCCTGCCACTGAGTCTCTCCTGCACTCGGTTACATTACATATACCTCTGTCGTTGGCTCGGAAAGTGCTATTGTATTCCGTACAAACAGAAAGTAAATTGTTTTGTGTGTCTCGTTGACGGTTCAACGGAAGAAAATCAAAAGGCGGGGGATTTCCTAATAAGTTTTGTGCCCTTTTGGGTTATAGCAGAATGTCTGTGCCCTTATAAGTTTGTAGAAACTGATTTTAAAAAATTGAACAGACATCATTCCATTTCGTTTGTTTACATTTGTGCAATAACCGAAGCGTAAAGCGGCATGAAAATAGACCATCAACTATTCTCTGAAATTAAACCGTATTACCATTTTAATGATAAAATAAAACTATTTGTTCTTGATTCAGGCTATTCTGATATATACGATCGACTCGGATAATCATAAAACACAAACCATTGGTTTTGCCAAGATTCTTGTCATTGAGCTTATGTGAGAGTAAAGAACGACAACTATTTGTGTGTTTACATTTGTGCAAAAAACCGAAGCGTAAAGCGGCATGAAAATAGACCATCAGCTATTCTCTGAAACTAAACCGTATTACCAGTTTTATAATAAAATAAAAACTATTTGTTCTTGATTAATACTATTTTGATATATACAGTAAAACCTATCTATAACGACCACTAAATTACATCAAGTAGTTTGTGTTAAAGGCAGGTGGCTGCTTAAAGCAAGGTGAAAGTAAAACAGAACGCTCCTATAGGAGCGTTCTGTTTTACTTTCACCTTGCTTTAAGCAGCCACCTGCCTTAAATACCAACTAATTAACACAATTTAGTGGCCGTTATAGATAGGTTTTACTGTACTATCGACTCAGATAACCATAAAACACAAACCATTAGTTTTGCCAACATTCTTGTCATTGAGCCTATGCACGGAGATTGTTGCCCTGCGATGAGTTCATGGCGTCCGTAGACTCGTGGTAAGGTCATTTCCGCACGGTTTTCGTACGGAGGCAGTTGGTCGCCGTACGATTTTCGCACAGATTCCCGGGCGCCGCAGCCTCTGCGATTTGTCACAAAGAGTTATACATATTTTAAAAAATCGCAAGCCCGCAGCCCGTCACCACGTGGTTACGGACATCATACGATCTCTGCACTGGCATCGTTCAGAGGCCGCACGAGGATCGGGTGGTAAACGGTCGATATTCGGTGGACATGTAGCCAAAAAAAACGTACGGCGATAGTACTGTCATCGCATGGTCACCTCAATGTTGTCCCTCGGTATCCGTGCAATACCCATGAAATCGCACGATGGCCGTGCGGCGATTTGGATATTTCGGATTGGTACAATTTTATGTGACTTTTCATTAATAGTTTGTCTAGATATAGAAGATGAAACAACCCCGGTGGTCTTCGTATGGAAGTCGCACAGGCTCCGTACGGGCTCCATGCGATTGCCGTATCCAACCAGAGACTGTGCGGTGACTGCACGGAGATCGCGCGATATCCGTACGGTCGCCACTTAGTCATCGTACGGGTTAGCCCCGATCAGTTTACACAAATCATCGTACGATGATCGTATGCAATGTTAACAGAAACGTCGCGGCCCGTATAATTCTACGATGCAAACAAATCGTAGGAAAATTGCAGACAAAGAAATCGTACGGCCTTCGGGGCAGAAGTAAACTAGGCATCAGTCATCTGTCTGACCGTCTTTCAAATTACTGTCAAGTCTCGTTAACACAGTCACCCAAAAGAAGTATAATTCTTGATTCCCTGTTGAACATTCTTGTAAGAAATAATGATACAGTTGAACTTCGATATCTCGAACTTCAAGGGACTATACAAATTAGTTCGAGATAACAGAAGTTCGAGTTATCCGATTTGTAATCTGGACAAATTCTCAAGTTCACAGCTTAATGCAGGTCTACAGTAATGCTGAAAGCTCCTGCAGGAACTTTCAGCATTACTGTAGACCTGCATTAAGCTGAGAAATGTGTTTCTAATTATGCATAGTGATACATTTTAGAGCAATTCTGTATTGTAAGATTTTGGAAGGACCGAACTTTTAGTTCGAGATATCGAAGTTGAACTGTATCATGAATATTCACTACTTGATGTTTTTAATGCATATGTACACATGATGGTTTGGTATTTGAAGAAACCATAATAACTTCAAAAGCAAGCAGAGCAGACCCAGATCAGACGGCTACTACAAGAGCCGTCTGAGATCTGGATCTACTCTGTTTGCAAATGCGTGAAAATGCGTTTACATATATACATATAAAGGAAAGGGTTAACCCTTTCTCTCATATAAACGTGTTTTCACGCATTTGCAAACAGAGTAGATCCAGATCAGACGGCTCCTAGAGGAGCCGTCTGATCAGGGTCTGCTCTGTTTGCTAATAAAATTTGATAGATCTGTTTCTTTACTTTCTAAAATGTCTACAATGTTCCACCTTCCATATTTCTTTATACCTATTTTGTAAATGAATATTCAGAGGTATTGAAATTTGGCCTAAACACAGAAGAGGGAAAGGGTTAAGTGGTGGAGGAAATGGTTAAATGAGTTACTATGGAGTAAACATTGTGGTAACCGGTGTTATTTACCATTAGTAAGCATTGCCATTGTCGTGTACATTCAATGTTCAAGTGTTTCAACTATCAGGGAAGATTACTTTCTATTGTCATTTCAAGCACATCAGCATATAAAATTCTGATCGTACGCATCACACGAATTCAATCTACAATAAATATCTCTTAATCGACTATCAAAGTGGTCTAATTAAGAGTCTGTAAGACATGTGGTAGCTTAATGCAGGTCAAACGTAATGCAGAAAGCTCCTATAGGAGGTTTCTGCATAACCTTTGCATCTGCTTTTTAAGATGCCCGTGTCGATTCAATATAACGCACACGGTATCTGCACTACAGTTTATCTGCACTATGACTGGCATTTAACTTGAAACTATTTCCCAGCAAAATAATTACAAAATCCCTACACAAGTGTTGCATATGATAATAGTGACAGCGTGCCTTAATACCTTTTTTTATTAAGCTAGATAGATTCTTTTCTAGTGAACGGTGTGCAAATTGAAGTTAGCATACATATATACAAGGCTATCCGTCTACATGTAAACGCATATTGGTACACATTCGTCATAAGTAAAGTACAAAGAAGTGAATACATTGTGGATAGGATAACATTGTGTTTGGTGATTACAGAACTGAGAGAATGATGGACGACGACGACGAATTGACGAGCATAGGTACATGTTTACACATGTAATCGTTTTACCATTAATCTCGTTGATCTTTAGTAAAAACTAAGATACTGTAGGCATGTTTATTAACTCCTTGTCTGCGACCTAACGGGTATTAGAAAACAGCTTGGATCTAGGTTAGACGCCGAGAAACTCAGCTCCACATCAGGTTAGTTCAAGCTGTTTGGTACTCTGTCAATATTTTGAACGAATCGGAAGTAGTGCAACTTGTAACAGATCGGCGAGTCGGCAGACATATTTATACTAGCAGGCAAATGGTTAATTAGACATAGTTATACCAGCTGGCAAATGGTTAATTAGACATATCAGCAGGCAAATGGTTAATTAGACATATTTATGCCAGCAGGCAAATGGTTAATTAGACATTTATAACAGCAGGCAAATGGTTAATTAGACATATTTATACCAGCAGGCAAATGGTTAATTAAACATATCTATACCAGCAGGCAAATGGTTAATTAGACATGTTTATAACAGCAGGCAAATGGTTAATCATAACAGCAGGCAAATGATTAAATAGGCATATTTATAACAGCAGGCAAATGGTTAATTAGACATACATGTATTTATAACAGCAGGCAAATGTTTTGGGGGTTTTTTTGTTGTTTTTTTTAAATCCTTTATTTCATGAATATTTACATTTTTGACATTGTATACATAAACAAACATTCTAATACACACATTCGAACGATTATGCATTGTAAACATAAACAACCATTCAGTTACATACACTCAACCAATTATACTGTATATCAACATAAATGAAAAACTATACATCTCTAAGAAATTTTTTGTACACATGTTTCAAAAATCAATGCTTGTTTCTTTCTATCTAGTATGTTAAATGCAGTTTGGAATAAAATATCTTACAAATGTCCAAAGATTCCTTTCTTCATCATTGATATTGGATGTTTTGTATATATCCCATGAAAGACATAAATAATTTTTAATTCCTTCATTAGAAAGTTTAATATTTTTTATTTTACACAGGTATATATATCTCTTTACTTCTAAAAGTAAAACATCTAATTTAATATTCCTATTGCATGTTCCCAATAATATGCCCATGCTATCAAGTTTTAGGTCAGGATGATATTGCGACACTTTGTCTGAAATATAGTTCAACAATGGTTTAACTTCACAACATTCCCTAAATAGATGAACTAGGGTTTCTTCCTGAGATCCGCAGAAATTACACAAATTGTTTTCTACAATTTTCATTTTAAATAACAATGAATTTGTCGGTAATATTCTATGCATTATTCTAATTTGTAACCATTGAATAGATGTATCTCTTGTGCACTTAAACACATAGCTGTATACCGATTTCCAGTTAATATCTTTATTTTCAAATATAGATATCCACTTTATTTTACTAGTAGGGACCTCATCATTTTTAGATAGAGTTTTATATATAAACTTATTCATGTCCTTTCTAGTTAAAATTGGGTACATGTAACAGCTTATAGTTGGAAAATTGACAATAGAACCATGAACTTCTTTTACAGTGAAACCGCGTTTATCAATAAATAACTTTGTAACATTCTTCAAGCTATTATATTGAAGAAAATTATTTTTTCTTCCAGTAATGTTTTCTAAGCATGTTAAACTTAAGAATTTTCCTTCATTGTCTATAATATCTTTTACATATCTTATACCTCTATCATACAACGCTGGAAAAAAATATCGGGTTTTTTATCTATAAGAAGATGTTCATTATAAAATATTGCCATATTATAAACCTCGGAGAGATCTTCAAAGCAAAAACTTTTTGAATACATTATATATGCTTTAAATACATCAATCCAAAATTCATTTTTTTTATTTTTTTAAAATTAGTTCACAGAACATTTTCCCTGTATTAAAGAGTTTATTCATATCGACCAGGTTTTCCAATAACTTGTAACATTTGCCATTATTATGTAAAATGAAGTTTCTTAACCATTTAATTTTCAGACTACCTATATAACTATTTATATCAGTTATCTTTAAACCCCCTTCTGTGTAGTCTTTAATTGACACGCATCTTTTAATTTTTGCTTTTCCATCCCATATAAAATCCAAAAATGTTTTTTCAAGCATTTCTATAAAACCCGATTTTGGTGTTGTCAAACTTGTAAATAGATGTGTGAACATTGGCAATAGCAGTGATTTTACAACAGTTATTCTTCCTATCGGTATTAGTTTTCTTCGTTTCCAATACGAAATGCATTTCTGTACCTTTAATAACTTATTTTCAAAGTTCAAACTGCAAATGTCTTTCAAATTTACATCGAAAATTATTCCAAGTAATGTGAATCTAGTTTCTCCCCAAGACAATTTCCATTTAGTTTTGATTGATTTTGTAGTATATTTCAGCGGACCTAACTATATAACCTTTGTTTTATCAAAGTTTACTTTTAATCCTGATATTAATGCAAAATTATTGAGTGTTTCTAGAACACTTTCTAATGTTTTTTCTGATCCATCTAGAAGTAAAGAAGTGTCATCTGCAAATTGCGATATTAAGTATTCGTCATCCTTGATTTTAATTCCTTTAATATTTTTGCAATGTTTTATTTTTATGGATAAAATTTCAGCACAAAGGATAAATATGTGAGGCGAAATAGGTTCCCCTTGTCTGCAGCCTCTTTTTACATGGAAGAAATCTGATAAAAAACCCGTTTAATTGTACACATACATTTGTGTTATGCAAAAACAAACTAATCCAGGTTTTAAACATATCACCAAAGCCGAAAACAGATAACGTTTTCTCGATTAATTGAAAAGACAATGAATCAAAAGCCTTCTCAAAGTCAATTAGCATTAGTAAGCCTGGAGTATCATTGTCCTCACAATATTTCATGATATCATACACAAGTCTAGTATTTTCACCGATGTACCTGCCTTTTACGAAGCCCGTTTGATCTCGAGACACTAAAGTGTCTAAGACGTTTTTCAGCCTGTTGGCAATACTACCGGAAGCCAGTTTGTACAAAACATTGAGCAATGTTATCGGTCTCCAATTTTTCAAGAACTGTTTCGGTTTGTTGTCTTTTGGAATACAAGTAATTGTACCTAATTTAATATTTCTTGAAATATTGTCATCTAAAAAGGCACAATTTAATGCTTTTACAACAAAATGACCGATTCTATTCCAAAACACCTTAAAAAATTTGTTGTAAATCCGCCACACCCAGGACGTTTGTCATTCTTCATACTTTTTAATGTATTTGTGACTTCTTCGAAAGTTAGCAAACCAGACATACATGTATTTATAACAGCAGGCAAATGGTTAATTATAACAGCAGACAAATTGTTAATTAGACATATTTATAACAGCAGGCAAATGGTTATTAGGCGAATTTTATAACAAAATAATGAAAACGAGAGAATATTTTACCATGACAGAAACTGTAGGATCACAATATACAGTACCCCCCCCCCCCCCCCCACACACACACACCCGGAATATTAATCAATTACAATTGATGTATTTTAGACAGGTGCCTGTTTAATGCAGGGTGAAGGTCATACAGAAAGCTCCCAAAGGAATTTTCTGCACGACTTTCAATCTGCATTAACTCTTTCCCTCATCTAAACGTGTTTTCACGCATTTGCAAACAGAGTAGACCCAGATCAGACGGCTCATAGAGGAGCCGTCTGATCAGGGTCTACTCTGTTTGCTAATAGAATTTGATAGATCTGTTTCTTTGGTTTCTAAAATTTTGTTAATGAATATTCAGTAGGTATTGAAATTTGGGCTAAATATAGAACAGGGAAAGGGTTAAACTGCCAACTGTCTGAGCGACAGGTATTGATACTTATTGTAACGTCCGGTTTAGAGAGGTTCTTCTGTGGTATATGATAAGCAAAGGGAGCTGACATTGTTCATTGGACACCTGTTGGGAACAGGAATTGAAATCATGATGGTAGAGAACAATTATGAATGAATAAATAATAATGACTTACTGGTTGAATAAGTGCTCGAACTAACGAAATAATTAAAATTTACATTAAAATGTAATAATTGTATGAAGGACTGGGTGAAAGAAATACTCAAGATATATATCCACAAAACCATAGCAATGCAAACAATAAAATCCTATTTTCTGCCATGCCTTTTTATAAAGCAACCACGGAGGTTTCAGCATCACAGTAAAGCTATCGATATATGTCCCAGTTATGATTAAAATACAGTAAAACCTCGATTATTCGAATTTTCGGTATAGAAATATTTATACCCTTTTAGGCAGGTGGCTGCTTAATGCATGGTGAAAGTCATGCAGAAAGCTCCTAGGGGAGCTTTCTGCATGACTTTCACCATGCATTAAGCTGCCACCTGTCTTAAAGATCGATAATAATACGTATTTTAGTGTTCGGATAATCGAAGTTTTACTGTAGTATACACTTGCTAAACAATTAATGTTAAGATGTCTTCCATTGTTATTTTCTTATGTTAAGGTGTCTTTCATAAGTGTTCTCTGATTGTACTACAATATATATACGAGTATATAACCTCTTATCCCCCTCTATATGTATCTCTCTGCCTCTGCCTCTCTTTGTGTCTGTGTGTCTGTGTGTGTTTGTCTGTCTGTCTGTCTATATATCTGTATGTCCGTCTTTTTCTTTTTCACCTCTATAACCCCCTTTCTCTCTCGTTCTCTCAGTCTCTCTCTGTCTGTCTCTCTCTCTCTGTCTCTGTCTCTCAGTATATGTCTCTGTTTCTGTCTCTGACTCTCTTTCTCCCGCTCTCTGTCTCTATTTCTGTCTCTGTCTCTCTCTATATATATTTGTCTCTTTGTCTCTCTCTATCTCTGTCTCCCACTGTATCTCTGTCTCTTGGTCCCACTGTCTCTCTGCCTGTCTCATTCTCTATCGCACATACACTTTTTACTCTAGAAACAATGTTGAGTTTGTTTGCCATTACATATACATGTATACGCTAAATGTAAGGGGAGTGTCAATTCTTATGTTGCAAGAACTTGTGACCCGACCCAATTTCCTCTAATATGGACATAAAATATGTTTAAAACTATGCACGAATGCGTTGTATTGATTAACCCATTCCCTCATATTGACGACTTTTGACGACTCTGTATAAGTCACTTTGTGAAACCATTGTGATAAATAGAGCATTTGCTCCTATAGGAGCAAATGCTCTATTTATCACAATGGTTTCAAACTACAACATTCTAAAATATCCTTTTCCCTAATTAATGCTTATTTTCGGTAGATTAATTCAAAGAGGTTGTATCTAAAAATAGCCTATCAGGTAATGGATTAAATCATAACCCGATCTTTCGCTATCCTCTATCTGATCGAGACGCATGTTCACACCTTGGTAAACAGGGTATACCGAGATCAAACGGCTCATATAGGAACGGTCTTATCAGCGTCCGCTCTGTATGATATAACAGGGTATACCGAGACCAAACGGCTCATATAGGAACCGTATATCAGCGTATAAGAACCGTATATCCGCGTATAGGAACCGTATATCAGCGTATAAGAACCGTATATCAGCGTCCGCTCTGTATGATATAACCGGGTATACCGAGATCAAATGCATGAAACGGCTCATTTAGGAACCGTCTATCAGCGTCCGCTCTGTATGACATATTAGATCTGATTACGGACAAACAAGTATTTAGTAAATATCTACGAGTTCATTACTTCAGTCAGAGCTACTAGTTCAGATAAAGGTGCCTACTACATAAATACTTAAATCGTCATTTCAAAACCAACCCTATGTTGTGACCATACTTTTGAATCGTCTACTCGAGACTGTTCTAAAGAATGGTCACAACATAGGGTTTGTGGAGAAATAAAGACGTTACTCTTGAAAATGTTTTAACCCTTTCCTGCATGAATATTCATGTAAGAAATAATGACGTCATGAATATTTATTCGATTAATTTGTTAGAATATCACATGGACACAGGAGTTTTGGCAATGGCAGAAACTTTAGAATCATATCTATATTTTACATCATAAGCAAACAGAGCAGATCCTGATCAGATGGTCTGAGTCTACTCTGTTTGCAAAGGCGTAGAAAAGCGTATTTATTGAGTAAAGGGTTAATTTACGCTATTTATCTGGACTTCTAAATTTCCAATCACGAAACATCACCATGTAAAGGTTTGATTGATATGTTAAAACACGATTGGTATAAAACTGATGAAACAATCGACATGCTTGATTGAATAGCTATTTCATTGTGTATATTCCAGTCTCTGACCCGTCTGCAGAAACTGACAACGCTGATGTCATCGACAAGTCGCTTCCGGTGATCAGATGGCTAAGTATAGGTGCGATAGTTGCCGGAACCGGAAGTGTCGTGTTAGGAACACTCTCTATTATCTTATCAAGCCCTCTCTACAGCTGGCCATATACATCGTGTTCTGGAATATATTCAGGGGTTCCGGTAATTCTTTGATATGATAGACTAAAATACGTGTTACTTCAACCACTGAACCCTTTCCCTCATATGAATGCTTTTTTTCGCACCGTTTCACGTCGAGTTCACCCTGCTCAGGCGGCTCATATCAGACATGCCTGAACAAAGCCAGCTCTGTTCGCATATGGAATTAAATAGATCTTATCCTACAGGTCTTGACTAATCAAAGACATTGCCTCGAAAAAATTACATTATAGAAAATAAATTCATGAATATTCACGAAGTTATGAATTCACGCATAAATGTTCATCAGGGAAAGGGTTTACTGTTTATCTCTCACGAAAGGTCTCGTCTTAACCATTTCCCTGTTCTATGTTTATTCCAAAGTTCAATACCTACTGAATATTCATGGACAAACTAGTTATAATGAAATATGGAAGGCGGGTTATTGTAGCTATTTAGAAAGTAAAGAAGATCTATCAAATCCAATTAGCAAACAGAGCAGACACTGAGGACTCCTAGAGTAGCCGTCTGATCAGGGTCTACTCTGTTTTAAAATGCGTGAAAACACGTTTCTATGAGGGAAAGGGTTAATAATGGCGGAGTTGTCACATAAACATTTAGCAAGTGACAACTCAAAACTTTCAATGACCGCAGATCAATATTAGAACTGTTGTTGCCTGTTCAATATTCATGCAAGAAAGAGGCTTTCGAGAAACGACAGATCTAGTGTCGAACAACTTGGATCCTGATAGGACGGCAAGTTACTTGGCATCTCATCTGGATCCAATCTATTTGAAAATGGGATTCAGGTTGCGATTTGTTGACAATAACTAGAATTATCACGAAACTAAGATTTTATCGTACTTGCAATGATTCACAAAATATTATAAATGGACATCCGATAGCAGTGAAAGACACTAGCAGAAAAATACTAAAAGGGGATACACTAGTTTTGATGAGTTTTAGTTTTCACTTGTAAGATAATTATACGTCAAATCCCATCATTGGTTTCATGAAGCATATGGCGAAAAACAAGTGATTAAATGATGGTAGAAATGTTCTACCGTAGACTCAATATATTCTGCCGATGCAGGGTAATCTCAGTCAAATGTTTATATTGAAAATTGTTCTGCTATAATTATGTTGTGTGTAAGATAAAATAAAGAATCTTCTTGTTAATAAGATTATTCCTTTTAATTAGATATCTTTTATAATGATGCATGGTCATAGCAGAAATGTTATTATCAAGTCTATATTACTTCATAATCAATCAGAGCAGACCATGATCTGACGGCTCCTATTGCAACCGTCTGATCTGAGTTTACTCTGTTTACAAAGACGAAGAAAAGCGTATTGATGGAGTTAAGGGTTTTTCTCCGGTTCCGCAGGGTCGAGTATAATGTTCTACCTGTGTATGTCAACTTGTGCATCATAAAGTCAGTTCGATACTGCCATATGTTTGCTTGATCGGAAAATGCAAAAACGTAAATTTTCCCAAATCAGCACTTCTGATAATATATGTATTCTACAGTAAATCTACGACAATTCGAAATATTAGTTGAAGAGTTTAGACCATTTTAGGCAGGTGGGTATTTAATGCAGGGTGGGAGTCATTAAAAACTCCTGTAGGAGCTTTCGTCTGGACTTTCATCCAGCATTAAGCTGCCACCTGTCTTAAAGATCGATAATAATACGTATATGAGTGTTCGAATAATCGTACTGTTATTTTAAATAAGCGTATTAAGCCAGCACTTTATCTTTTACAGGCGATCTTGCAGGGAGCGTGTGGGTTTCGGATGCTGGTAAAGTTTAACAGGAGTTTCCCACGCGCCACAAAAGCGTGGGTAAGAAAGCATTTTGTTTACTGTCTACTTCTCTAAGACGTTTCCCCATCCGTTAAATGCCCTTCCTTCTTTATAACAGTGAATTCCTCTTTCCCACTTAGCCCTTCCTTCTTTATAACAGTGAATTCCTCTTTCCCACTTAGCCCTTCCTTCTTTATAACAGTGAAGCCCCCTTTCCCACTTAGCCCTCCCTTCTTTATAACAGTGAAGCCCCCTTTCCCACTTAGCCCTTCCTTCTTTATAACAGTGAAGCCCCCTTTCCCACTTAGCCCTTCCTTCTTTATAACAGTGAAGCCCCCTTTCCCACTTAGCCCTCCCTTCGGTATTATGCAATACAGTAAAACCCCTGTAATGCAACCACCTAAAAGAGGTATAATTCTTGTTTGTAGAGGCAGGTGGTAGCTTAATGCATTACTTTTGTCCTGCATTAAACAACCACCTGCTTATAACGACACCCGTGCTTATGCATTAGGTGATCGCATAAGAGGGGTTCTAATGTATGTATGCCATATTTCAGAGCAGTGGATAAAGGTGCGTACTCAAGTACTAAAATCGTTATTACTCCGCAAAACCCTCAGTTACGACCGTTCTTTAGAATCTAGAGTTATCACAACATTGGGTTTGGCGGAGAAATACAGAAGTTGAAATGTTTTAATTTGCGCATCCTATCCGAACCTCTGCTTATTACGTGCTCGTTTTTTGTTCAACTATATAAGTCATTTCTTATTTTTTTATCAGTCAAATAAGTTAAACCCGCTACTGGTAAATACGGCAACACATCACAAAACTATTCATATTATCGTAAAGTGAACTATTTCGCTTCCAATGTCGCATCAGCGGCTTATCAGGATCCAACTGTTTGTGACTGTGACTATGTTGTTTCAAAATTAAAAACTGAAGGAACAATGCACATTTTACCAGATGAGTAATTTGTAGACGACAAACGTTAGCAGTGGAAGAGTTAATTGCATCAAGTTAGAAAACACTTCTTATTTCAATATGAGTTCGAAAATATAACCCTTACAGTGCGGGAAACGAATCATTAATATCCTTTGCAAATACGTGTCATCAGAGTATGCACTGTTTGTCATGTTTAAAAATCCCTGAATATATATTCACCGTAAACTGTACCCGTTTACCATGGAATAGTCCGTTTGAAAATTCAGCGATGAAAGGGTAAATATATGATTTTGGAAGTTTAACCCATTCCCTCATATTGACGCCTTTTGACGCCTCTGCAACAGTCACCTGTTGAAACCATTGTGATAAATAGAGCATTTGCTCCTATAGGAGCAAATACTCTATTCATCACAATGGTTTCAAACTACATAATTCTAAAATTGTCATTTTCTCTAATTAATGTTCCTTTTCGGTAGGTTTGTTCAAAGTGGTTGGATCTAAAAACAGCCTATGAGGTAATGGGTTAAGATAGAATAGTTTTATTCCATTTAGAATATATTGTAACCGAGTGACACATTCATTGATCTTGATGAGGCTAATACTTTGTTTTACCCTTTACTTCATATAAATGCCTTTTAAAATATTTGCAAACAGAATAGACCCAGAACAGAATGGCTCCTATAGGAGTCGTCTTACCAGGGTCTGCTCGTTTGGCTTATGAAATTATAATAGATCTGTATCCATGCTTATAAAACTTGTAGTTGAGTCTGGGTTCGTTCTCAAGGTTTTGGTTGGTCAGATTTGAGCCTTTGGCTCAAGTCTGACCAATCAAAAGCTTGCAAAAGCTTCAGAACGAACTCAGACTCAACTAAAACGTTTTATAAGCATGGACTATGACTACAGTTTCTATCAATACCAAAGTTTCCTGTGTAAAACATGTTCTTGATGTTATGAATTCTTCCTTGAATATTCAACAGGGAGAGGGCTAAATCTGGACTCAGGCCCTTTGAAAATGCCAGTCAAATAGCAAATAGCCGGAGAAAGGTTACAGTGTGTTCATGCATGCATGTCCGTTGATGTAATGGATAAAAATCGCATTATTGTCAGTGTTTTTTTTAAATAATATGGCAGTAAGAGCGACGAATAGCAAATGTTGAGCAACTATACGTGTCACACACAGGCCATACTAAGTGGTATATAACTTCTCTTCTCAACTATACGTGTCACACACATGGCATACTAAGTGGTATATAACTTCTCTTCTCAACTATACGTGTCACACACATGGCATACTAAGTGGTATATAACTTCTCTTCTCAAATATACGTATCACACACAGGCCATACTAAGTGGTATATAACCTCTCTTCTCAACTATACGTGTCACACACAGGGCATACTAAGTGGTATATAACCTCTCTTCTCAACTATACGTGCCACACACAGGCCATACTAAGTGGTATATAACTTCTCTTCTCAACTATACGTGTCACACACAGGCCAAACTAAGTGGTATATAACTTCTCTTCTCAACTATACGTGTCACACACAGGCCATACTAAGTGGTATATAACCTCTCTTCTCAACTATACGTGTCACACACAGGGCATACTAAGTGGTATATAACCTCTCTTCTCAACTATACGTGTCACACACAGGCCATACTAAGTGGTATATAACTTCTCTTTATACGTGTCACACACAGGCCATACTAAGTGGTATATAACTTCTCTTTATACGTGTCACACACAGGCCATAATAAGTGGTATATAACTTCTCTTCTCAACTATACGTGTCACACACAGGCGATACTAAGTGGTATATAACCTCTCTTCTCAACTATACGTGTCACACACAGGCCATACTAAGTGGTATATAACTTCTCTTCTCCTGACACGTTATGCGTTTACATGCGTCAATTCACTAAGCGAGTGATGTATAGTACATTGAGAAATATTACATGTGCGAGTTATTAGATAAATAGTAATACGAGTCTTTCTACAGCGAGCATTTTATTATTACATATTATATGCGTCTTTAAAAGTAGGTGGTTTCTTAACCCATTCTCTCATATGGACGACTTTTGACGACACTGTAAAAATTACTTTGTGAAACCATTGTGATAAATAGAGCATTTGCTTGGATAAAAATTTCCTTTTCTCTAGTTAGTGCTCCTTTTCGGTAGATTTATTCAAAGAAATTGTATCTGAAAATAGCCTATGAGGTAATGGGTTAATACAGGACGAAAGTAATACATAACTATTTCTGCATACGTTTCTTCCTGTATTTACCTACCTGCCTTTAACCCTTTACTCCATGAATATTCATGTAAGGAAAAATGACACCATGAATATCAAACTATTGCATTATAATGGTTAATTAAAACACAAACGTTTCGTTATGGCCTAAACTATAGATTCAGACTTACATATTCCATAAGCAAACAAAGCAGATCCTGATCAGACGGTTCCTACAGGAGTCGTCTGATCTGGATCTACTCTGTTTATAAAGGCGTAGAAAAGCGTATTTATGGAATAAAGGGTTAAAGCCCAGAATTATGCTTTTTGTGGTCTCTTTAGAGGGGGTTTACTGTAAAGTGCAACTGGCAATATACGCCTTATGGTGTCACAGGTATCAACACTGAGTGTTTAGTTTTTGTATATACGACTCCTGTTGCTGATCATATATTTGTAATCCACCGAGGAAGGATATGGGTTTAGTGTTGTCCGTGAGTCCGTGCATCCGTGCGTCCCAGATTAATATATCAAAAACGGTTTCGAGTTTTTGTAAACGCTTTGCATTTCCTGAGTTATATTTCAATGACACTGTGTAAATATGAAGTACATTAAGGAGATGCCACACAGTTTCTATGAAACTTTGTGTAAGTATTTAGTATTATAAAGACATATACTGTATAGATATGATATACATTTAGGGGATGCCACACTGCAATCACCACTCACATTGGCCTTTGAACCCCCGAGTTATAACATTTTGTTTTCCAAAACATTAATCGTATGTCTGTCCGTAGTCATATTTAGAATGATTTATGAAACTGTAAATGTTAGGTACTATAAAGAAATGCAGTCCTGCAAGTATCACATTGAGCTTAGAACACCAGAATTATGACCCTTTGTTTATCCTTTATGTCTGTCAGGAATCATAATATCACAAACAGTTTAAAGTGTTTCAATGATTTTTTTTATAAATATCAAGAACCATAAGGAGATACAGCCCTACAAGTATCTATCACAATGATCTTTGAACAAATGCTGTGGTCCTATGTTCAACAAAATCTTAACTTTTTGTATATTCAGCCAATCTGCTTGTTTGATTTACTATATACTATAAATTAGCTAAAATGCGACCATCAAACATGTATTAATCTGCATTTCAAATGGTTTTGATAGCTAAACGAAAGTTATGCTGAAGAGTTGGAGCTTTTTTGTTTTATTTCCGTCCTGCAGAAAGCACCTGCTTTTGAATTACCAGTTTATGTATAAACTCTTTACTCCATAAATACGCATTTGCATTCCTTTCTGCGTCTTTGCAAATGGAGTAGACCAAGATCAGACGGGTCATGTAGGAGCCGTCTGATCAGGATCTACTATTTTTGCTTATGATATAAGGATATTATTCTACAGTGTCTGCCATGGCCAAATACTCACCGTCTCCTTTTGCTATTATAACAAATGAACCATGACGTCATTATTATTTCTTACATGAAAGTTCATGGAGTAAAGGGTTAAGTAGGTAGGTTCTCCAGAATATATGTATTTGACATGCCGTTAATTCGTCTATTTAAATCGAAATCGCAAAGCATTTAAGTTCGAACTTTAAACATATAGGACATGTCGTTTCTCTCAATTCCAGGCGATGGCATTCTACACTCTAGGCATGACTGGTCTGGCGGTTGCGCCCCAGCACTTCGTCTTCTCCATCATTGGACTGAACATGTGCGCAAGTAGACAAACTAAGCATGGGATAGAGCATTGTAACCCCGACCGACACGTCAGTATATTGGCAGTGCAAGCCGTCTCCATTGTTTGCGCGTTTTTATTTGAACTGGTTGCCATTTCAACTGCGGTTTATATGTCTAGAAAGAAAAGATTGGTGGCATTAACTGGGAACCCGTACGCAGCAAGATACTACTATTGCTGTTGCAATAATTACTCTAAAGATATTTGATAGTTATACGCACTAAAACGTGTTAGCCCATTACCGTCCAGTATACCTTAAAAGAAAGCAAGGAAACAGTGTAAACCCAGAACAGAAGGCTTCAGAACGAGCCCTCTGATCAGGGTCTGCACTCTTTGCTGAAGTGGGCAAATATTTTATTTGCAGTGCTTTCTCCATATAAAAACTGGATGGGTTCCAAAGTAAGATCTAGACGGGGTTTCCTTTAATAATATGGGAATAAATGGGTCAAATATTGACCGACTTTCCTGTCGTTTTCAAATATTGCCAAGTATTGTTATTCTACTAAGCGCAACTTGATTCACATTTGCAAAGAGCTTGCCACCAGATAAGAGGCCAAGTATTTCAACATCTCACAGGATCCAAGAAAATTGATACTCCGTCAAAAGATTCTCAAGATCGGGAATGAATCTGACGAACAGGGGTAAGACACGTTTGAGTCGGTATATGTATATATATACAATGAGTATATGTATATATACAATGAGTATACAATGAGTATACATATACTGACTCAAACGTGTCTTACCCCTGTGATCTGAAGTTGTCAAAATTGCACCGGACTGAAACAGAGCAAACTTGAGTTTTTCACAGTTGGGTAAGGATTTACATTCCACACGTTATAAAAGACTTTTATGTTACCTATGAAACCACATGCAGCTGAGACGCTACCTCAACGTGTCGTAGTATTAGATTATACATTGCTGAGTCCCGTACTGAAATGTATTGGGCGAGTACACAGCGCCGTGAGAAGCGCCGTGAACTCAGCTCCGCCACGTCCAAAATAATTTTTCAGGAGTGTTTACAAGTCCAATAAACTTCAGTACCGAGCTCAACAATGTTTAATCACCGCATCAATTATTAAGAATTTGTCAATACATGTACATGTATATAGTTCAACGTACATAAATTGAGGTTATTTGTTTAGTGTATGAGAAGCCAGACTTTGCATAACTCTATTGTTGTTAATTGTAATGTATTTCATGCATCGATTTTCCAAGTGTTATTTATATATTTCTAATATAAGTTGTTTGAATAAAGATTGTATATATATTTAAAATTATGCTGGAAAATACAGATTGTCGCCAATTTACGGTAAATCATATATTTTATGTCTAAATTCCTGTACAACAAAATCTCTTGCTAGATACGTCTGTTAGCCTGACATTTTAATTGGCACCGCTGATAAAATGGACAAGAGTTAGATTAAAGATTTATTGTTCGCATTTTTCGTAATAATTAATCAACGCCAGAAGTTGTACACGTATACATATAATGAAAATAATGCTTACAACCCATTTCCGACAGGATAAATTTGTTCAGCTAAATATTATCGCTATCCGAATACTGCTAAATCCGTTAAAGGGTCCTCCTTTTTAGAAACGGGGATTTTGTACGGAAATCAGCGGACATCTTCGACCAAGTTTCGACTGACTCCGATTCTATTTCGGAACAACACTTAATATTAATTAGGTTGTTATCACATGTAACAATGGCTGACACTAGTTGTTGGCCTACATAATTATGCATCGAATGAGTAATTCCTGTATGCAAATTTGAATCTTATGACAAATTCCGGTCAATGGCGAAAGCTATTCCGTTGGTTTCCGTAGCAATCCATTCTTCTATTTTTTTTATACAAACAACCATTTACTTACCGTGCTGTTTAGTGTTAAGTTAGTGTTAAGGTACATATATTCCGGTTCTGATTTTGCGCAGCATAATCATACGGTAATTAGTTTTCCAAGGCAGTCACAAGTGAAAACAGAAAATGCATTATTGTTACAGGCTTAATATGAGAGGTACATGATGTCTGCTTAAAATTGAGAGTATAAAATGTGACAATAAAATTATGGATATGTGTATACTGGTGAAATTGGTTTGATATGGACTTATCTGTCAATTATAAGTGATGCTATTCGTGGAAGAGAGAGAGAGAGATAGGAGTCGTCTGTTTGTTTGCAGATGCGTGTAAAGGCGTTTATGTGAAGGAAAGGATTCAGGGAATACAAATATCGCTTATGTCAAATTGTAGACGTTGATTACATTAAGTATTTTGTGTTAAATACAGGTGGCTGCTTAAATCAAGGTGAAAGTAAAACAGAACGCTCCTATACCTTGCTTTAATCAGCCACCTGCCTCAAATATCAGCGAATTAACACAATTTAGTGGCCGTTATACAGAGGTTTTACTGTATAAGACATATTGCCATGACGGAAGATAATCAGATGTGCAACATACAAGCAAACGTAGCAGGCCCTGATCTAATGGCTTCTACAAGAGACGTCTGATTTAGGTCTGCTCTGTTTGCAAATGCTTAGAAACATATAGAATGAACGAGGTGAGAATGTTTCCAGCAGGTGGCAAGGCGTACAAAGCAATGATTACCGAGTACATAAGTATTCATGAATGTGTTGAGAATGATTATAGCAAGTGGAAAAGCTTCGTAACTCTTCATGCAGCAACCAACACTAAGTAGACATATATGTATACGTTGTTGAACTTTCCTATCTACTAGATCAAAGTAAGATAATAAAATAATTCAGTAATCAATCATCGCTTACTTGTTTGTGCCCTTCCGTTTGTGCCCTTCCGTCATTAATGCCCCTGTTATTGAAAGGAACCCTGTTCGGAGGGAGTACAGCAAACATTGCTTTTGATTGTTTTTGTTAATTAACGTCCCCTTCTGACCACTATATGGGCAAATTGGACGCCTCAGAGAGAGAGAGAGAGAGAGAGAGAGAGAGAGAGAGAGAGAGAGAGAGAGAGAGAGAGGGATACAGAGAAACCTGGGCCCAATGTCCTTCTCTTACTATTGATAGAGTTTCTCTGGTACATCGGACATTGGTTTATAAAGTCTAATCCGAAGGACTCAAGATTCGGATTTAGCGCTAGCATGGCTATACCGGTATATTATGTACAATCAAGCCTCTACTCTAATTACAAGTCTGATGTTTTTTAATTATATACATGTATACAGTGGCGTCATCGATCAGAAACTGCTTCACTGAGGCGGCGGCTGATCTGTGCAATCACTGTTTACAGGTGACATGTAAATCTGTCTGTACAATTGATGTAGTACAAATGGCTCGTTATGACACTTATAGCCTCTTAGTTCAAACAAGTCGATACAGTCGATGAGTTACCGTTGTTGTATTGTTGCCATTTGGTTATTTATTTCTGTGAGTATTATATCAGGGCATACATGTCTAGCAAACAGTGTACAATCTAGTGAATTGGCTCACTGAAAGCCCATCCCATCTGGTGTTGCACTGTTTGCTACTGTGTAGAGCATACTTATATTGCGTTAACCCTTTCGCTGCCAATGCCGGATCTGTGATTACCTATGCAAACAGTTTGGATCCAGATGAGACGCCGAGTAACTCGGCGTCTCATCAGGATCCAAACTGTTTATTGCTGTTACTATGTTTTTGAAACAAAAAAGAAGAAAATAAAAAAAAAAAAAATTTGTAGCAGACGACAAAGTTAGCGGACGACAGAAATTGGCATCGAAAGGGTTAATTTTTAATCACGTAACAAAGCAGATCCCAATGCGAGGGATTTTTATCCAAACCCCTCACACCTCTTCTTCTCTGTTTACCGAATCCCTCTTGTAACCTTTGAAAATTGAGCAATGCGCCCAACATAAAGAATTACCCTCCTTTTATTATTCACCAACTAAATCTATACCGATACTTTCTATAAAGAAAGTGCCCCAACTGCCAAAAATGATGGCTCCTTGGAACATCTAATTATAGACACCTCTGCAGTTCTCTTCATTTCTCCTCATACTTTCCCCACCCACACTCAGCGTCAGATTCTTATTATTGTATTTTCTAATTATGTGCATGTTATATGTAATGATAATTAAAAAGTGATAGTAGTAGTAGTGAATGAATTAAAGGCAATATAAGTGATAGTAGTAGTAGTGAGTGAATTAAAGGCAATATAAGTGATAGTAGTAGTAGTGAATGAATTAAAGGCAATATAAGTGATAGTAGTAGTAGTGAATGAATTAAAGGCAATATAAGTGGTGTTACTGGTGAGACATCTTCTTCGCAAGTCTACTCCAGAGCGCTGTAATATGACATTTCCGCAACGGAAAATGATAATAGACTGTGTTTGACCTTTAGTTGGCTACGACAAATTTGTGATGACATTTTCAAAATGAGACAAAAACGTAACCAAAAACCTGAATGGTTTGACTTTACTTTGTCCGGTACATTTGAGAAAGAATTTATGGTAACGATGAAAACAATAAAGCAGATGACAAATTTGCAGATGACCATTGCTGAAGAAACAATCTTAACCCTTTCCTCCATGAATATCCACAGAAGAAATAATGACACCATGCATATTAATTAGATTCATTTGTTATAATAGCAGATGGATACCGGATATTTTTACCATGGCAGAAACTGTAAAACCATATTTATGATATAGCATAAGCAAATAGAGCAGGCCCAGATCAGACGGCATAGAACGACGTATTTATGGAGTAAAGCGTTAATAAATATTCTGTAGCCCGTTAGAGATTAGGGCGAAACAGTTGATATGCTTTTAGACTGCGTGGCTTAATAGCTCAGTCAGTAGTGCATGGTAAGCCAAAGGCCATGGGTTCAAGTCCCATTCGAGTCTCAACTTTTTCATCATGTTACAGTTCTATTACAAAGAAAAGATGAACAACAGAACAGTAATGACGAAAACTATACAGTTAAATCTATACCATTTCATTGGCAAATAGAGTCTACATGATCTGGGTCTACTCTATTTGCAAACGCGTTATCCTTTCCATCATACAAACGCTTTTCACCAATTTGCAAACAGAGTAGATCCAGAACAGACAGGTCCTGTATGAGTTACAATAAAACCTCTCTATAACGGCCACTAAATTGTGTTAATTAGTTGGTATTTAGGGCAGGTGGCTGCTTAAAACAACGTGAATGTAAAACAGAACGCTCCTATAGGAGCGTTCTGTTTTACTCCCATCTTGCTTAAATCAGTCACCTGCCTTTAACACAAAATATTTGATATAATGTAGTGGTCGTTATAGCGAGGTTTTACTGTATCTGATCACAGTCTGCTCTTGTAGATTATATCTACTCATGAACTTATAACCTATCTGGTTCTATAGTTTATACAAATACCAAAAATACATGTGTACGTACACCATTATAAAAACAACAACAAAACATTATAATGATGTCATCATGTATACCTAAATTGGTATTATTATTATTATTATTATACCACATTTATATAGCGCTCTTTTCACACGGGATATGTGCGTTCAAAAGCGCTGTACATGGATGAAATCAATAATCGGAACGAACCGCATGATTATCTATCCAGACAATGAAAGATTTACAATAGATGTGCAATAAATATAAAAATCACTAGCCGGACGGTCAGTGAAGGATATACAAAAAATATACAATATATATGAAATCATAAACCGGAAGGAACGGCATGGTCGTCCATCCAGTCAATGAAATGTATGCAATATATATACAATAAATATAAAATCACTAACCGGTAGGAACCACATGATTATCCACCCGGTCAATGAAAGATATGGAATAGATATACAATAAATGTATAACCACTAACCGGTAGGAACCGCATGATTATCCACCCAGTCAATGAAAGATATGCAATAAATATACAATAAGTATAAAGTCACCAACTGGTAGGAACCACATGATTATTTATACCAAGTCGGTGAATTATCTAAGTAGTAAAGGTAATATATTGGATATTAACTTCCTGTGGCAAGTCTGTTGTTAATTACTGTATGGAATTGAGGTGTACATAAACATTCATTTGTTTCAGTCGTCAAGGAACATTTCTGCTTTTTTCGTTTTGATATGGTTTCGAACTACTTGCAAAGTATACAATAAACTAGAGCACAACATTTGTATTGAGCCGACTTATCTGCGTAGATAACCGCAGGTTCATCTGCACGTTTGCTGGCCTTTGAAATTGGGTTGAAATTGTTTCCCGAACAAAACATCTGTGCATTCAACGGAATCGTTGTTCTTTTGAACATTTTAGAAAATTTCTACTAGAATATATAATAGCACGTTCTTTTGAAATTGTGACTGAATGATTATTATCCCTGATATTGTTTTAAAGCTTAATGTGTAGGACCTACCTATGCAAACAGTGTAGACCGAGATCAAAGGACTACTGTAAGAACCCTTCATCAATGTCTGCACTATTTGTCATAATAATAAGTTCCTTAAGTGATAAATCTTGCTACAACATTTTGTTTAATTAAACTAGAACTATCACTAAAGGTGACGAATACCCCCACACGGCAGCCTTAATTGCAAATCCAAGTTTTGAACATGTAACAGGACCAAATAACAAAAATACCCAAAGTTCAAATAGAGAAAATTCTGTAATGGCTAACACTAAACAAGGGAAAAATTGTATCTTGCACATGTACTATTCGTGTTTAGTATGTATGGCAAGTATCAATTTAATAAGTTTCAAAATGAAGGAGGAGTTTGTGACACCAACTCCCTATGTTTCATGCAAAAATGACAAAAAATATTCGAAGTTCAGGGGGGATAATTCTACAATGGCTAACAGTAAACACATGAAAATTGTGTCATGCGCATCTGCTATTTGTGACTATTACGTATCCCAAATATAAATTCAGTAACTTTAAAACTGAAGGAGGAGTTTGCGACATCAACTCCCCATATTACAAGCCAAAACAAGTATCAAGTGAATCAGGTTGAAAGTGAAGGAGGAGTTCAAAGTACAGGATTTTGCCTGCCAATTTCAAGACCAATTTCAAGGACAAAGGTCAAGGTCAAGGTCACAGAGACCTGAAATTTGTGTCTTGCACATCTACTACTCCTGAGTAATATGTATGCCAAGTATCAAGTGAATCAGGTTGAAATTGAAGGAGGAGTTCAAAGTACAAAATTTTGCCTGCCAATTTCAAGGCCAAAGGTCAAGGTCAAGGTCACAGAGACCTGACATTTGTGTCTTGCACATCTACTACTCCTGAGTAACAGTTATGCCAAGTATCAAGTAAATCAGGTTGAAAGTGAAGGAGGAGTTCGCCGTACAAGATTTTGCCTGCCGATTTTAAGACCAATTTCAAGGCCAAAGGTCAAGGTCACAGAGATTTGAAATGTGTGTCTTGCACATCTACTACTCCTGAGTAACATTTATGCCAAGTATCAAGTGAATCAGGTTGAAAGTGAAGGAGGAGATCAAAGTACAAGATTTTGCCTGCCAATTTCAAGAAAGACCAATTTCAAGGACAAAGGTCAAGGTCACAGAGACCTGAAATTTGTGTCTTGCACATATACTACTCTTGAGTAACATTTATGCCAAGTATCAAGTGAATCAGGTTGAAATTGAAGGAGGAGTTCAAAGTACAAGATTTTGCCTGCCAATTTCAAGACCAATTTCAAGGCCAAATGTCAAGGTCAAGGTCACAGAGACCTGAAATTTGTGTCTTGCACATCTACTACTCCTGAGTAACATTTATGCCAAGTATCAAGTGAATCAGGTTGAAAGTGAAAGAGGAGTTTGCCGTACAAGATTTTGCCTGCCAATTTTAAGACCAATTTCAAGGCCAAAGGTCAAGGTTACAGAGATTTGAAATTTGTGTCTTGCACATCTACTACTCCTGAGTAACATTTATGCCAAGTATCAAGTGAATCAGGTTGAAAGTGAGAGAGGAGTTCAAAGTACAAGATTTTGCCTGCCAATTTCAAGACCAATTTCAAGGCCAAAGGTCAAGGTCAAGGTCACAGAGACCTGAAATTTGTGTCTTGCACATCTACTCCTCCTGAGTAACATTTATGCCAAGTATCAAGTGAATCAGGTTGAAAGTGAAGGAGGAGTTCAAAGTACAATATTTTGCCTGCCAATTTCAAGACCAATTTCAAGGCCAAAGGTCAAGGTCACAGAGACATGAAATTTGTGTCTTACACATCTACTACTCCTGAGTAACATTTATGCCAAGTATCAAGTGAATCAGGTTGAATGTGAAGGAGGAGTTCAAAGTACAAGATTTTGCCTGCCAATTTCAAGACCAATTTCAAGGCCAAAGGTCACGGTCAAGGTCACAGAGACCTGAAATTTGTGTCTTGCACATCTACTACACCTGAGTAACATTTATGCCAAGTATCAAATGAATCGGGTTGAAACTGAAGGAGGAGTTGAAAGTACAAGATTTTGCGGACAGACCAACGACCGACGACCGACGTCCAACGACCGACCAACCGACAGGCTGATTCCAGTATACCCCCCTCAAACTCTGTTTGTGGGGGTATATTTTAATTAACGACATGAGAATGTAAGTAAAGCTAACGGGAATCAAACATCCATGTGTACGTATACCATGTATACGTATACCCCGTACTTCATTCTCAGTGTTGTTATATTTTCTGGTCCTTCGGGATCATTAGTTTCGATGTTATTAATTTTGAAAATTAAATACTGATTAAGCCGGTGCTAGGGGGTGTGAATAGTGTTGCACTTTTAATTACTACTCATGAACATACTGAATAAAATCGAGTCTGCAATTTCTCTTTTTCCATTGCTACTCTTGCTTTCGAATGATCTCCCACTTTCAGGATATTTCTACATGTATATAAATACATTTACACACATGTCGTAAACCAAACACGCAGTATCAACAATGAGTTGGCCTATTGACAATTAAGAGAATAGTGTGCTAAGTGGTTAAAAATAGAAATAAAGATGGATAATGAAACAAACAAACACAGGTACATTGATTGATTGATTTCTTTATTTCCTCCAATGTTGGAGAGTGTAGTAACAGACGCATACAACATACACAACGTAACAAAACTGAACAAATATGTACAAAGGATTACATATAACTTTTACAAGAGAACAGGCACAAACAAATAAAACATGTAATGTTGAGCACAAATACACCACGTATGTACAAATCAGCCGAATTAACGAATCATTTCGATATTATCAATGAATCAATGATGACTATTGTTTAACCGAAACCATCCCCAGTCGTACCAGACAGCTAAGAATGAAATTCATCAGGTCAAACATTGCAGAACAATTTCAGAATAAACGCGTGGACCCTCTAATACTGGTCTGCACTGCTTGCGTGTGTGTCATAACGAAACCCTTTCTTTGTACATCTCTTACGAAACGAAATAAAGAGTTGTATTCAAAGGTTTACATACAAACCTTAATTATGAATTGTACACCTTATGATAAGTACATGGTCATACAATCCTCTAACATATCAATATTGCATGACATACCGTATGAATAACTTAGAAAAAGATGCTGAGTAGCCTGACTCAGAAGCTACACACCTAAACACGACATTATGGTGATAATCTCTGATCGTAATCAGCATTGACCAGGGTCCTAACTGTTTATCAATACAACTAAGATTTGTCTACTGTCAACAGCTTTCGGCGGCCACATACATAACTAACCACCAATGACTTAACAATGCGGATATGTAGAATTTGACAACAAGTGTACCCGATGGGCGAACCTGACAAATATTTTCTGACAGTTCGTCGATAGTTCCCCATCACCATGAATAGACTGTAACCCATTAACAGGGAAAGAATCTGGTTCCTTGGTGTCTGGTCTATATACATTTTAAACATCTTGTCACCTGCAACATAGTAAAGTTTATGCCACATAGTGACACGACAGTTTTCAGTAATACTACAGTACAGAAATACGTGTTCTATGACATTTTCAAAGAGCGGTGCGCTGCAAATGGGACAGACCCGAGTAAAGTCGTCATAAAAAAACTTACAAAGCAAGACCGCTGTACTCTGACAATGCGGTTTAAGTCTCACATGTTTCCTGCTTAACAACCATATCCCCGATGTTCGAAGCGGATCGGACTGTACAACAGAAAAATCGTTCGGACCGCTGTTGAAAATATTGTCTGAAGAACACGCATTTCGAAAACAATTTGTAATTTGTTTCTGTACAATGTATTTCCACACACTTTTAGATGGAAAGTTTCCAGTCTGTATAAAGTCCAATATAACACCCTGTAAATTGTACTTATCAAAAATGCGCCCAACGTCTGGGAAAAAACCACGCATACCATCAGACGTCATTGAGTACTGTAAAATCCGTTGATGAAACAAGTCTCTTGAAAAATGATCAGCCGATAATCTACACATCTGGCCAAAAAAAACAAACTTGCGCCTATCGATTGTAAACTGTAGTGGCAACTGACCTAGTAAACTTAGACTGATTGAAGACGGTGACCGTTTTGGAATACCCTGTAAGTATTTTATACAATATCTATGAGCTCTTTCTAGATCTAGCAGTTGTGAATTAGTGAGACAATTCCAAAGCTCGCATCCATACAATGCCTTAGGGATTACAATAGAGTTATACAACTTAACAGATGTTATCGGGTGCAACCCTTTTTCGTGTAAACCGGAATTTATTAAACTCATAAATGTTCCCTTTAACTTTCTGCAAGAATCATTTATACTATTGCTATCATTATGGTATTTACTGTACTCTATACCAAGATGAACACAACTATCGTTTTCCCCCACAATGTCATTTCCAAGATACCACGACCTACAAATGCCTTTGTATTCATTTCTCGATTCGTTGAAAACAATAACAACAGTCTTTTTGGCATTATATTCATAGCGCCATTTACGTGAATATCTATAACAAATATTCAAAATTTCCTGTAAGCCCGCTCTTGAAAATGACAATAACATCATGTCATCTGCTAGAGTTGGACAGTTACAGTTTACATCTCTGACATAAAAACCTAACCCTGACTGTTTTATCTCATCTATAAGACCGTTAATATAGATCAGATAGAAAAATGGACTGCTTATTCCCCCTTGCCTTGTACCTTGTCTTATATCTATCCAACCAGATGCATAGCCCCTGAACAGTACTTTGCTTTTCATACCGATGTACATATTATGGAAGGCTTTGTAAGTTAGCGGATCAATTCTATACTGTCTTAATTTATAAAACAGTCCCTCATGCCAAACTCTATCAAATGCTTGATTAGCATCCAGCATACACACATATAGCTTACTTTCGTTTTCTTTTGCAAATGCTAACCCTTCGCGAAATCCAAATGAGGTCATTAAGCATCCTAGTTGGTCACGAAAACCACCCTGTAATGTATTTTCAGGCAGATAGCTACATGATTTCACACGGTTTAACAAAACTTTCTCGTATAGTTTCAAGAAAACTGAGGAGAGCGTAATTGCTCTGTAACTATTTGGATCGCTTTTCAGCTTTTTACCTCCTTTGTACAGTGTAATAATTGTACCTTCTTTCATCGATATAGGTGTATAAGATGAAAAAAGCATGGCGTTAAAAAGTTTCGTCAATAGGCTTTCTATTATATTGCCTCCAAAGATAAGATGTTCATAGTAAACTTTGTCCGGTCCACACGCTTTAGATCTGTTACATTTCTTTAACACCTCTTTTATTTCTTCAGAATTTAAAGGAGTATAGTGTCTATCTAATTGCACACTGTTGTCGTCAATGTAATCATGATATGCCTGACTGTCATTATGAATGAAATTCTTAAATTGTTCGTCATAATCATTATCATTAGGTGTATACAACATTGCAAAATACTCTTTCCATTTCTCTGTAATTATCTTTGGATCTCTGTAAGTTGTGCCACTGAACTCCATTTCAGACCCCGAGTTTGACCCTGAAGTGTTACGCCGACTATTAACAAGTCGCCAGAGGGAATCTTGATCAAACTCAGCAGCTTCGTCAATATCATCATATAATTTCTGCATGTAATTATCTACTGATTTCCTATGCAAGCGCCTAAACGAACATTTGGCTGACTTGTATTCGTCATACTCTATACCTGTGCGCAATTTACCTTTCACTATCCAGAGCCTGCGTTTATGCTTCATTACATTGTGATAATTACCTAACTCAGAATTCCAGTAAGGTTTGAGACATCTCTTAAAGCGTGATTTCGGTAAGCATTCATCTGCAGCAGACACCACAGACTGTACTAATAGCTTATACAAATTATCGATTCCCTGTGTACCTTGAACATATTCTACACATGCCTGATGCAATTTGTATTTCCGGTTAAGTGTTTCTCGTATTCACTTAACTTCTTTGCTGGAACCTTCGACCATTTTATCCTATTACTACATAGCTTAACGTTACTAGCATAACAAGGCACAGCAAGTGTACAGAGCACGGGTCTGTGATTGGAAACATTTAGTGCAGAATCATCTAAAATTTCACACGTCAACACCGTATTTCTCTTTTCTTCCTGTATTAGTATATGGTCTATCAAGCTTGTTCCGTTAGGCGAAACAAAGGTAGCTTCGGCGCCAGTGCATATGTCTAAAACTGATACAGAAATAAAGTTTTCTTTCAAAATAGATTCACTGAAACATCTGCCACGATCATCTAGCTGTTTGTAAAACCGTGAAGATGACAAATGTGCATTCATATCACCCATTATGACGACCATACCTTTCGGGGAATATATATTAATAATATTCGATAGCTCATCTAAATACTCTTTATACAAAACTACACTGTGGTTTCTACTCGGTAGGTATATCTGAAATATGTATATATACTGGTGAGAAGAAAGCTCATATTGTATACCGATTATTCGGTCACTCTGTAATTCTAATGTAACTATGTTGTCTGCATGTTTACGATGGAATATTATAGCAACTCCACCTTTTCCGACTTTACGTCTGCTAGGCAGGTTTAAAGCATAATCTGACATACCAAAACTCGTGTAACATGTATCAATTCTATCCAAAAAATGTAAATCTTTTTTAAATAACCAATGTTCACTTATACCACAAATATCAATTTGTCTCTCATTTAAAATATCGCAGAGATAGGTACAACTCGACATAATTCCTGTCGTGTTCCATGTCATAAGATTGAGGCAATGATCTACAGCCATATATGTTTCACTAAGATTGCCATGTTAACAATCACAATCACCTTCCCAGTACCAGAGATAGGGATTGAAATCATTGATGTCCGATCTGTTATACATTGCATCATCACCCAAACCATCACCGGAGCTCCGGTTACCAGAATTCAGACTGTAGCTAGGGCGTCGCCGTCTGTAAACCATACGACTACCATGACCAGAGGTACTGGAAGAATGATTCTGTCTCTGTCTGAAATCATTGTTCGAGTACCATGGCCTACAAAAAATACCTTGGGGCCAGAATTCGGGATCATCTATCATGTGGACATCATTATTGTCCTCAACATTCAACCGAACAACAAGTGGCTTGTAACTATATCGAAATATAGTAACCTTTGTCACCTTTGGACCCCTTTCATTCACATAGGCAGCTATTTTATCCTCGGTTATAGTGGACTTAAAGCCACGGATATAGAACCGCTTAGTGTGTTTCCTAACAGGCTCAACAAAGTCATCAAGAGAAACATGCGAGTTCCTAACACCGGTGCCTTTGTTGAACCTATTACATACAACCGGTATATGACTCTCTAGTCTGCCAGAACTTTCAGAACCACTATTACGGTTGGACACAGGCTTTTTTTAGACCAAATCTCTTTGAATAAATCTATACCGAAAAGGAGCATTAACTATAGAAATTGTGTTGTTTTCCAAGGGTTCCAAGAAGTGACTTTTACAGAGGCGTCAAAAGGCGTCAATACGAGGGAATGGGTTAACCCTTTACCTTATGGATATTTAGTAAAAAACAATAATGATGTGAATGTTAATTAATTGAAATTCATTATGGACAAGGAAATATTTTACCATGGAAAATCTGTAGAATCATATTTATTTTATTCAAACTTTAGCTTACTGCCGGCGGATCCATTATTACCTTTAAAAACAGCGTGGGTCCAGATGAGACGCAGAGTAACTCAGTGTCTCGTCGGGATCCAAACTGTTTGACAACCTGTTTGCAGTGTGGTAGCAAACTAATTACAGCTGGAATGTTGAACATGTATTGGGTAAACATTGTGTATAATAATTTACACAACAGGCTAAAATTTGATAAGCAATCTCAGAACTGCCATGGCCAAAAAGTCCTGTATCCATTTGCCATTATAAAAAATAATCTAAATAATTTATCCAAGATGTTATTATTTTACATGGATATCCATGGAATGTCAATGCGTAGGGTGCTATTCATCTGCGAAAGTTGCAATTGTTGTACAAAGTGTGTACCCGAAGATCTAAAGACTTTAGAAGTTGGCTTGTAGTCTTCGCGGCTTACGTTGAAATATTTGATCCAAAGTAAGCACACATCTTCACTTCGGGAAATGTTGTGCAGTTTGTAATGCTCCTAACACGAGCATTCTTTATGCATATTTTTTTTTATCTTTGTCGTATGAAAGGCTGGTGCGCCATGCCAAATGCGAAATGCTAAATGCGAAATATCTGTGCTTTAGGAAAAACCTAGAATCTAATTAAACCTAATCTTTAAAATACAAACAGAAGTTTGTCTCCAAGTATAACTATCTTTATCCCACTTAATGTAAATCAGAGCACGGTCTCGTGTGAAACGTGATATTTTGGTGGTTTCAATAATTTGGCATTAAGAAAATTGTATTTAGCAAATCGCATTTAGCAAATTGCATTTAGCATTTAGTATTTAGCATTTTGCATTTCGCATGGCGAGAGGTACAGAGATTATGATATCAGTTTATGGGTTTTTTTCGACGCACGAAGAAGAAAAATATATAGTGCTGTATATATATTGGTAAAGGATACAGATCTCGCCTTCTAAATTGTCTTATACAGGTCAACCATTCAGTACAACGTGATTAGCAATTAGTATTTAGATGTCCCCAAATAGCATTTGGCATTAGTCATTTAGCATTTGTCATTAAGCATTTCGTATTTTGCAATTCGCAAATCGTATTTAGCATTTCGAAAATGCACCGGCCTGCCATATTACAGTGTCACCATTGATAAAGTTTCTTTTGATTGTTATTGCACTAAAAACAGCACATTACTTCCCTGAAAAGGGTTAAAGGGCAGATTAATACTGTCAATTCCAGGTGATTGGATTCTACACGCTGGGAATAATTGGAATGACAATTGCACCCCAGTACTTGGCTTACTCCATCATGGGAGTGATTACTTGTGCCAGTAGACAAACGAATAAGCAAGGGGAGGAGAAATGCAACCCCACCAGATACGACAGCTTATTAGCGGTGCAAGCCATCTCCATTGTGTTCGCGCTGCTGTATGAAATGGTTTCCGTTACAACACTGGTAGAGACGACTGATGGTTTTGACTGGGAGCGCGTTCGCAGAAAGATGGTACAATAACTGTTGCTGTCGCAAAACTAACTCTAATGACAGTTGATATACACACTAACCCTTTCGGCACCAATTTTCGAATTGTCGTCTGCAAACCAATGTTGTTAGATAATTCGGTAAAATAAGGAAATGAGATAAAAACAAATGCAAAATTCAACGGAATAAATCACATACATGTATATAGAAATAGAATTTGAGACAAAAGGTGAAGTCCCTGATCAGACGCCGCCTTTTCAAGGCGGCGTCTGATCTGGGACTGCACTATTTGTCGTGGTGCGTTTTTGCGACATTGGCGGTGAAAGGGCTAAACTGAGTGAAACGATTGACTTTGCTCTCATTTTCAAGTATTTCTAGGTAACCGCTCTAAACCCGAATTCTAACAGAGAAGACATTAGATTATTTTAGGCAGGTGTCTGCTTAATGCAGGATGAAAGTCACACATTAAGCTGTCACCTGTTTCCAAGACCAATATTTATACTAAAATTACCGTACCTTCAACCGATTGAAACATCGACCGACTTTCCTGTCATTTTCATATATTTAAAAAGGCAACTTCACTCACTTTTGGATCCAGATTAGATACCGAGCAACTAAACGTCTCATCAAGATCTAACTGTCGAGAGATTTTCACCGGGTTTAAATTTGAGCAGTCGTTATTTATTTTTTCACAGCAGAGTCAGAAGTCACCGCGATATAAGATAATTTGATTACCTGTATAGTCAGGCAGAATCCAGACGAGGCGCACAATATTTCCATACTAATATCATGAAACAACACGTTTGACAAAGATCGCATATCATTTCATTTTTGTCGGCAGAAAAATGCTGTCGATTTTTATACCCCCCACAACGAAGTTTGGGGGGGGTATACTGGAATCAGGTTGTCCGTCTGTCCGTCTGTCCGTCTGTCCGTCCGTCTGTCCGTCCGTCCGTCTGTCCGTCCGTGGACACAATTTTGTCCGGCCTTCTTCTTCTACAGTTTTGCTTCAATTTTGTTGAAAGTTCATATATAGCCATATGACCATATAAACCTGTGCACCGCATATTTCCGTTATGATCGGACCACTACTTCAGGAGTTATCTCCCCTTTTTAGTCCCGTACCAATGTTTTCCGGTTTTCTGGACTTTTTATGGAAGTGACTCGAGATATCAACTCTATATTTAGTACAAAGCTACATCTGTATAAGTTACAGCTTATGTTACAATCTCAGTCCGGTTGAATAATTATTTCCAGAGTTATTGCCCTTGTACTTTAATTTTTTTCTTCAAATTTGGGATTTTCCGGACTTTTCTTGGAAGTGGTTGCAGATATTAACTTTATATTTGGCATAAAGCTAACTCTACATGATTTACAGCTTAATTCCCAATCTCAGTCTGGTTGAATAATTTTTGCCAGAGTTATGGCCCTTGAACTTTAATTTTTTGTCAAATTTTCAGTTTTCCGGACTTTTCTTGGAAGTGGTTGCAGATATTAACTTTATATTTGGCATAAAACTAACTCTACATGATTTACAGCTTAATTCCCAATCTCAGTCTGGTTGACTAATTTTTTGCCAGAGTTATGGCCCTTGAACTTTAATTTTTTGTCAAATTTTCAGTTTTCCGGTCTTTCTTTGGAAGTGGTTGCAGATATTAACTTCATATTTGACATAAAAATAAATCTAGATGAGGAACAGCTTAAGTTCAAATATCGGTCTGGTTGAATAATTTTTGTCAGAGTTATGGTCCTTGAACTTAATGTTTTTCTGAAAAGGTACCTAGCTTTTGAACTTTGGATTTGACAAAAACCTCATGAAAGGGTCTTATTTCTAAGAATTATTCTTCATTTTTATTACATAAATTGGGTTGGGGCATGTATTGTTTTTAAATCTCTTCACATTTCTGTATGTACATATGTTCAGATTGATGATAGGTGTTCTGACAAGCAGACAGGTGGGGGTATTCGTTAGCCTTTGGCTTACAGTTCTAGTTCATTCTGGAGTTATTGCCCTTTGATAGTTTCGTGTAGCAATTTCTTGTGCAACTAACTCCTCCTTTATTTTTCAACATAATTTCTTCAAACTTTCAGGAATGATAGATACTGATGTGTAGTTGTGCATATCAGTGAGATAACTCTCATATCATTTTTCATTCTGGAGTTATTGCCCTTTGATAGTTTCGGGTAGCAATTTCTTGTGCAACTAACTCCTCCTTTATTTTTCAACATTATTTCTTCAAACTTTCAGGAATGATAGATACTGATGTGTAGTTGTGCATATCAGTGAGATAACTCTCATATCATTTTTCATTCTGGAGTTATTGCCCTTTGATAGTTTCGGGTAGCAATTTCTTGTGCAACTAACTCCTCCTTTATTTTTCAACATAATTTCTTCAAACTTTCAGGAATGATAGATACTGATGTGTAGTTGTGCATATCAGTGAGATAACTCTCATATCATTTTTCATTCTGGAGTTATTGCCCTTTGATAGTTTCGGGTAGCAATTTCTTGTGCAACTAACTCCTCCTTTATTTTTCAACATAATTTTATAGAACAGCCTTCGGGCGTATATTGCCCCGTCTTGCGGTGCTCTTGTTCTCTCTATTTCTTGTAACACTTTAATCCATACTGACGCCTTTTTAGTGTCTTTGCAAACAGAGTAGACCCAGATCATGGTCAAAGGTTATAAAACTTCTGAGTCTGAGTCTGAGATCATTCTCAAGTATCTGATTGGTCATATTCTGAGCAAGCTCAGAATTTGACCAATCAGATGCTTGAGAATGATCTCAGACTCGAGCAAAAAGTTGTATAAGCTCTGGGCCAGACGACTCCTGTAGGGGTGGTCTGATTAGAGTCTGATCTGCTTCCTGGCTGGATACTATGTGTCGTGTAGGTATTTCTTATATAAATGTTCATGGAGTAAATCGAAGGCTTGGTGCAAAACTATTCTAACTCCTTCACAAAGTGAAGGAGTTAGAATAGTTTTGCCCCAAGCCCTCGAAATGGTTTAACCCTTTCCCTGTTCTATATTTAGTCCAATTGTCAATACCTACTGAATATTCATAGACAAAATAGTTAAAATGAAATATGGAAGGTGGAACATTGTAGCAATGTTTGAAAGTAAAGAACCAGGGCCCGTATTCATTAAGCTCCTAAGGAAAAACTTAAGAAAATTCCTTAGTTTCTTGAATATTCCTTAGTCTTATAAAATCAATACAAGTTAAAATATTTCCGAAAAATAAAGCTGTATATCAAATATATGTTTGACTAAATATTTTAGAAATCATTGAATGAAAATTTACTGTATAGTTTTGCTACAGATGTAGACAGATAGGAAATATTTTCCTTAAGTTGTCCTAAGATCAAATATTCCTAAGGAGCTTTATGAATATGGGCCCAGAACTATCAACTTCCATAAGCAAACGGAGCAGACCCTGCTATAGTAGCCGTCTGATCTGGGTCTACTCTGTTTGCAAATGCGTGAAACCATGTTTAAGTATGAGGGAAACTGTTAAATAAATGACCAGGTAGTCAAATAGTTAAGCTCGCTTCATCCAAATCCAGACAGTTTACAAAAGGTCAGCGGCATACTTAACATTGAATAGAGTCTGTGGAAAACTGTGCTTGTCGAAACAACAACGTTTATCCTTCATTATCCAGTTTATGAAGTGAGATGAAATCTCTTTGCTAAATTAGCAAATGACTGTAAGCATTTTACGCAGCTACATTATGTTGACAAGATTCGTGTTTATTCTCCACCAACTCTTTAATGAGAAGTATTGCCGAAACATGCTTTATATTTTGAGAACTGTACAAATAATCCTACTTTGTCTATAAATTTGATATGTCTTATATTCCCTGTGTTATTTAATTAAGCTTTATTCCATTTGTTATGATATATTATCAGATTGTGGAATATCACCGCTATTTCAGTTTATATCAGACCTGGCCTGAGATTATATCCGTATTTAGGACGTATTTTAATTTATCACATAATCTGTCGTGTGGAAGTGCCAAAACAGAGTGCCGTAGATCGCGAAATGCACTAGTTAGCAATCGTTAGCCAATCGTAGCGCTTATTTAAGCGTCAGCCCCATTACATGTGCGCTGCCCGTTGTATTACTCCGCTGTGTGTCAGCAATGGCCGAAACAGCCGTCAGCTATAGCCTGTGCCACCTTCTATGGCATTTTAAGGTTTTTGTGATAAAAAGAATCTTGCATTCATGTTCATTCGTAATTATAGTAAACTCGTTTGAAATGAACACTCATGTGAAATCCTCTGTATACACTTATAGAAACATCAAGGAGCTTGTTTTGTGGTTTTCAAATGTTAATCTGAAGTTTCATTCTAGATAGCGTTAAACTACCTCCGCATCTTGTGATATGATTGTTGGAAGAATAGCTGCGGTGCGTCATCTTTTTAACTGTAGAATTAGATCTATATCCATCCGAAAGGAAACAGAGCAGACTCTGATCAGATGGCGCCTACAGGCTGTATTGTCTTTTTGGTCATTCATTTGGCTTCTGTATATTCATGAACATTCATTCAAGATAATGAAGTTTCAAGTATAAGTTTCAAATAGACTATTCCAAAATACAAATAGGTCAATATTACCTTGAATACACAGGAAATGTTTTAATAGAAAAGTGGAACATGGCAAACAGCGCATTGTGACGCCGCATAGACGTGTCTCCGCATAGACGTGACCGGTTCCGTCTATGCGGTGATTTGCAACGCATAGACAGGGCGGTTTCGTCTATGCAGCGACGCGCACCGCAGACACAGGTCGCCCTGTCTATGCAGCACAATTGTGCTTTTTGCCGTATAAACAGGTCTAACTTAAAGTATTCATCATACTTGATTAATAAAAAGGAGAATATAACAACTCCAATATAGATGATAATAATGATGATAAGGATGAGGATGATGGTGATGATGATGATGATGATGGTTACGGCGGCGGTGGTGGTGGCGGTAGTGTTTTTTGTTGAAGCCAGCTTTTTAAGGGCTTTCCCTATATATAGGGTGGTATTTCCTCTTGTCCGTCCGCTCGTCCAAAATGTTATGCGTGCGTAGCTGCTTTACTATTTGAGAAATAGTCTAAAACCTTCACACGAAAGTTTGTCGAAATGCAAAGTTGTGAACCTGTGTTCTGACAGAATCATAGCCATTGACTAAGTAAAAATGGAGATCTTTTGCACAATACTATCTTATATAATATGATTTTATTGCCACAGTAACTCCTCAACCACCTAACATATACTGACTAAACTTTACACATGTTCATTTGAATAAGAAATTGTAAATCTTGGTTTTTGTTTTCATATCTTTGCATTATAGACAGCATAACAAGTTATTGACCTTGTCTTAATTGATTTTGTCTGTACCGTATAACCTTGCAGTGAGCATAGCAATTTTACTACTTAATACAGTCACAAAACGTTACATAAATGTCCACTTGGTGTGTTCCCACTTTCCCCACATTGTTTTTAATTGGTAAAGTAATTGGGGTGTTTGGTGTGGGGAATGGGGGAATCTATTGTGTAGGGTAACAATAGACTAAAAGGTGTTATTGGAAGTTTAAATTTATTTTTGTCAGATTGTGGAGTATGAAGATGAAATGTTTTGTTTTAAATTTTGTAAAATTAGAAAATGGCCATTGTATTTTCCTACTTTTTCTTATTTTTGTCAGATTGTGGAGTATGAAGATGAAATGTTTTGTTTTAAATTTTGTAAAATTAGAAAATGGCCATTGTGTTTTCCTATTTTTTCTTATTTGTGTCAGATTGTGGAGTAGGAAGAAAAGTGTCTTACTTTAAAATTTCGTTGCAGAATTTAAGAAAATTAGGAAAATACAATGACCATTTCCTGATTTGTGAGGTAAATGAGTATTTCATAGACAAAGTGAAAATTGTTAAATTTATTTCACAAATTGTAAAATGGCCATTGTATTTTCTTATTTTTGTCAGATTATGGAGTATGAAGAAAAATGTTTTACACCAGATTTTAAGAAAATTAGGAAAATACAATGACCATTTTCTGATTTGTGAAAATTTATTTCACAAATTAGAAAATAGTTATTGTATTATTGTATTCCCCTAATTTACTTAATTATTCTGTAACAAAACCTTAACTCAGAATCTGCAGATCATGTAAATGCAATATATTAAGAGATTTGATATAATGTTTTTCCGGAATTATTAAGGAAAATAACATGACAATTATCTAATTTGTGAAATAAAATGAATAATTTTCACTTTAAATAAATGGACATGTTAAAACTGAAAATTATTTTAAATTTTCACAGATGAAAAAAAAGTCTTGTTTCTAAACTATAAATACATGTAAAATGAAAGAGAATACAATTTTAATATTATTTTATTGCAAGGCATTAACAAACAGTGAAACAATAGCACATTTTAATTTTTATTATAAAGCAAAATAGTGATGTAGTAAATATATAAAGATCATTAATAAGCAAATCTGCACATCTAGTGTTCTGACGTTGTTACATTATATGTATTCAGCTTATAATACATGGCCCACGTTTATATTGACCCTTTACTGCATAACTATGCCTTTATGCAATTTGCAAACACAGAAGACCCAGATCATATGACCAGTCTGATCAGGACCGAGTCTGCTCTGCTCGCTTTGAAACACAGCTCCGAATCTACAGTTTATGACATGTCAGTATTACTTATTATTCATGGAGTAAAGGGTTAAATGACATTGAATTGCAAGTATTACACCGGGTATATGAATATTTAAACTTTATGCAAACAGAAGAGGAGCAGATTAGATGGCTCTTGTGGGAGCTGTCTGATCAAGGTCTGCTCTGTTTCTTATATGCATCATTATGTTTATTAGTTTTATTACAATTTCTATAACTATATTAAATTCTATAACTACATTCCGATTTCTGTAACTATTAAGCAATATATGCATTGCTTTAATTATCGCAATGTGGATAATGTTTTCTTTTTTCAGTGTTTTGCTATTGTAACCATGTTACTTACACATATTGAAATAAATAAATCTATCTATTTATTATTTAATAGTGAAAATAATGAAAAATTTAGCAATATGTTTGGTAGGCTACCTTTAATTTTTTATACAGGTAAGGTCTCATTTTGCAGCACTTGCTAATTGGACCCAATTACCCTAATAGGTGTGAATTTAGAAATATGGGGAAAGTGAGAACAAACCGTCCACTTACATGTGAAGCTGTGTATCTTAGTTTTCTTTTTAATCACATCATTTAAGACTGAGTTACTTGTGCCTGACTTAAGTAAATCTGCCTTTACTTGCAAACCGTAAGATGGCAACTGGCAGTAGCTCCACGACCAGAGTCAGGATTGTTAGCATTCAAATCATTTTCTTCGGTGATAAATTTGTTAATTAATATTCAGAAAAAGATGAACAGTTATAAGTAACCCTTTCCTTTACATAAACGCCTTCATACGCCTTTGCAAACAGAGTGGGTCAGATCAGACGGCTCGTTTAGGAGTCGTCTGGTGTGATTCTCTCCTGTTTTTAAGGAGGAGCAGTTTTAATTATTCAACATATTAAGGGTTAAGTAGGACAAGCAAGAACAGCTTGCTGTTGACAGCATCCTCCACTTCTTCAAGTGTCTGTCTATTGCATGTTGACAGGATCCTCCACTACATCAAGCGTCTGTCCATTGCATGTTGACAGGATCCTCCACTACATCAAGTGTCTGTCAATTGCATGTTGACAGGATCCTCCACTACATCAAGCGTCTGTCCATTGCATGTTGACAGGATCCTCCACTTCATCAAGCGTCTGTCCATTGCATGTTGAGTTGACAGGATCCTCCACTACATCAAGCGTCTGTCCATTGCATGTTGACAGGACCCTCCACTTCATCAAGCGTCTGTCCATTGCATGTTGACAGGATCCAGTGTCTGTCCATTACATGTTGACAAGATCCTCCACTTCATCAAGTGTCTGTCCATTGCATGTTTTGTGGTTGGGCCTGTGGTGGTCGCTATAGACAGGTTTTGCTGTACAGGTAACCATTTAGTAAAGGTAATATTTTCGTTCCATATTAACAGACCATAAATCTTTGTAAAACGTGTATTACAAAGAGAGCCTAAATGTCGGTCTTCAAGATAGGTGGCATTTGTTATGCATGGTAAAAGTAGGATACAGGTTTCTAACGTTAACAGTACTTTCGCTGATGAATATTCACGGCATTAATTAATCTCAATTAGCTGATATTTTATAAAAGTATACACACAAGAAAATGTTTGGCCTTGGTAGAATCTGAATAATCAGATATATACATGCGTTTTGCTTTAAGCAAATTGAGTACATGTATAACCCTTCTAATACGACCACTTAATGAATCGATATGGATGTGTTTATAAGCAGGTGGTTGCTTGATGCAGGGCAAAAGTAATACAGAAAGCTCCTCTAGGAGCTTTCTGCATTGCTTTTGTCCTGCATTAAGATACCGCCTGCATCTAGCACCCAGAATTATACCTCTTTTAGGTGGTCGCATTAGTGGGGTTTTTACATGTATTCCTAGATCGGACGGCGCCAGCATGGGTCAATGCGTGACATTGATTCTGTAACACAGAGGTCCAGATAAGATGCGTAAATTGAAACATTTTCAAGAATAACTCCTTTATTTCTCCACAAAGCCATATGGTGTGCCCAGCCTTTAGAGTCGTCTCAAAGAGTGGTCAAAGCAGATGCGTTGGTGGAGAAATGACGAGTTTGGCATTTGAGTAGACACCTTTATACCTGCTGCTTTGTAACAGGAAAATGGTTGCCAGATTACATAGACGTCCTTTCTGTATTAAGCAGTCGTCTACGTTAAAATACCCCAAATGTTTACTCAATCTATGCGATTGCTAATCCTGCTTAACCTGTTTTCCTGAGAGTCGGTGTTATCTGTCCTTACACATATTTTCACATATACAGTAAAACCTCTCTATAACGACCACTAATTACATCATGTATTTTGTGTTAAAGGCAGATGGATGCTTAAAGCAAGGTGAAAGTAAAACAGAACGCTCCTATAGGAGCGTTCTGTTTTACTTCCACACTGCTTTAAGCAGCCACCTGCCCAAAATACCAACTAATTAACACAATTTAGTGGTCGTTATAGAGAGGTTTTACTGTAGCCCCTATCTGCTGTTTCGGACTGGACTTGCATTTGCAAACAGCATGGAGCCAGCCGAGACGCAGAGTAACTCTGCATCTCGACTTGATCCAAGCTGTTTGTCAGCCGTTTAATTTTTTTTTCAAAAGCTTGATCGAATACAAAGCAGCCAGAATTGCGCTAGATTCATACTTGAGAAGATATAGTAATTATTCACAGAACTAAGATAACGTGCTCAGAGACCGGGGTGGCACATAGGAATGTAACCTACGAAAAACATTAGGAAAAACGGCGTTCCTGCAAGGTGTTTTAGGTCACTGTTCTACACACTGCTGATAGCTTGATGATATATCTTATACACTGGAATTCGTTTCGCAATTAGCAGACAATACACAGTTCGCAATTAGCAGACAATACACAGAGGTCCCGATAAGATGCGTACATTGAAACATTTCAAGAATAACTTCTTTATCCCCCAACCCCCAAAAAACACACCCTTTATTGTGACCAATCTTTAGAATCGTCTCGTGGAGATGATTCTAAAGAATGGTCACGACATAAGGTTTGGTGGAGAGATGAGGATTTTAATATTTGAGTACGCACCATCACCCATAGCTCTGAATACAATTTTCAGAAACTGTTGTTACTAATTTTGTAATGAATGATAATAATGTTTATCTCCTCCAGAACAGGAGCGCATAGAATATTCCACACACATGTACAGTTAACAAGTATACGTCTTAGTTACCAATAATGTGTACAGTACAAAGAGCAATGAACACAATACGAAGATGACGACATCAACAATTACATTAATTATAATGACAATAGGAATGCTGATGCTGCTGCTGCCGCCGCTGCTGCTGCCGCTGCTGCTGCCGCCGCTGCTGCTGCCGCTGCTGCTGCTGCTGCTGCTGCTGCTGCTGATGATGATGATGATGATGATGATGATGATGATGATGATGGCGATAATGATGACGTGGAGGAGGAGAATGATGACGATGTTGAGGTGGATGATGATGACTACAAAATTCCTATAATAATGATTGGAAATTGATGATGATGATATTTATTATAATAACACAACATGAACACAAAAAAATGTGTTAGGACTACACTATAGACGCCATATGCCACCCCTCTGTCGAAATAAAATGCAGAGGGGCAACTAGCGTACTTAACCCTTTCTTTTTACACGAATTTATCATCCAATGAATATTTACCAACTAATATTTATAAGGTAAAAATGTTAGCTATGAAACTACTGTATGGCCAAATTTGTACAATATAAACATCAAAACAAACGGCATACCATATTCACATCTACTAATGGGAAGACTTGTACACGAAGGAAATAGTTAAAACCCACACAATGTTAATTTTTAAAGTAAACTGCACATAGAACATTCCACTGGCGGTAACTACCATGACATATTTACTGTAAATAAAATACATATTATTTTTCCGCAATCGAAGTTTAAAACCGAGATATACACCCTAGATGGACATGTTAAGACATTAATCAATTTATTTGAACATTATATCGTCCGCATATCACTACCACAAATGAAAAGCAACACACATACATGTACATTGTACTACAGTAGAACCTGTCTTAAGTGGTCATCAACACAGTGTCTAATTATGGGTCCGTAAGGCAGGCGGTAGCTTACTGCAGGTCAGAAGTAATGCAAAAAGCTCATGTTGGAACGTTTTCCATTACTTTTGTCCTGTATTAAGCAACTACCTGCTTTTTAAGACTCTTGTGTTCTATAAATGAATGGCCGCTTAAGACAGGTTCTACTGTATGTCTAAAACAAAAATGGACCCAGTTTGGATTCAGAGAAGACGTCGACTGCCTCATGGTCTTGTCAAGCTTTAAAATCACACTGTTCGGCATTCCTTCTGCGTTTCTGTAAGAAATGAATGAAAATTAAATCCTCAGAATGGATTTACGGCCAATGTTAGGCAAGTACATGTACTTGTCAAACACGCAGTAACATTTGAAACTGTCCAACAGTTTCATAAAACATCCAATTAGTGATAGACTCTACTTGCAACATGTTTTAACCCTTACCACGCTGATTTGTCAAATGGACAATTCCAAAATTCAAAAGGTTCAGGCTTATGGTGAATATTTAGGGATTTTTCAAAAGAAAAATGTAACACGACAAACAGTGCAGACAATGTTGAGATTTCTCCTTTAGGACCTCTCTCATCCTGGTCTACACTGCTTGCACATTACATTATGACTCGTGTCCCATATTGTAAGGGTTAAAACTGCCTGAAAATACACAAATCGTTTGTTTATATACCGAAAACAAGTACATGTATATTGCAAGAAAACCAATCAAATAAACACCGAAAGGGACAAAGTTTCACCCTTTTGAAGACCCATTGTCATTAGCCAATGTAGTAGTATTTATTCAGATCGTAAATATTCGACAAAGATCGATATTATTTTGTTGTAAAACAAAAAGGTTATAAGTATTGACGAAAACAGTTTAATTTGTATCACATGGGCATTTTCGATATAACTTCTGGGGGGCAGGAGATCCTTTGAAACTAAAAGCAGCAATGCCAAAAGAGAAAAAATGCAGACTCGGTTTTATTGAGTTTGATCATGAGCAGTAATTTATGAAGCAACAGCATTCACGCACCCTAGCACCGGCTTAATAGTAACCTATTATCCTGAAGGACCAGAAAGTATACAAACACCGATAATGAAATACAGGGAGACTTTTTACGACCGCCACACAAGCACTTACATCTGATGTTGTGAAGTACACTCGTACTTACATTCTGAAGGCATTAGAAAAGCAGCAATGCGATTGACAACCATCATAACAATGATTAAACAGAACATGTGTAGTTATGGTAGGCACCATCACTTTAACCCTTTCCCTCATATCAACGCATTTCAAGCAATTGCAAACAGAGTAGACTCAGATCAGATGGCTCCAATAGGGTCTGCTCTGTCTGATAGAGGAATTTGAAAGATCTGTTCCTTTACTTTCTAAAATCGCCTCAGTGATTATTCCACCTTCCACCTTCCACATTTTATTATAACTATTTATCCATGAATATTCAGTAGGATTTTGAAATTAAGAATAAACATAGAACAGGGAAAGGGTTAACTGCTTATTTGTCAATTACTAACTCATAACATTATTGCAAGATAATGCTAACCCTTTCCCAGGTCAATATTCATGCATGTAATATTGACTTTATGAATATATATTTATTATGACATACAGTACAACCTCTCTATAACGGCCACTAAAGTACATGACGTATTTTGTGTTAAAGGCAGGTGGCTGCTTAAAGCAAGGTGAAAGTAAAACCGAACGCTCCTATAGAAGCGTTCCGTTTTACTTTCACCTTGCTTTAAGCAGCCACCTGCCCTAAATACCAACTAATTAACACAATTTTGTGGTCGTTATAGAGAGGTATTACTGTATATACACATGATCTGTTTGCTCAGAAAGTAACTGTAGCATCAGCTCTATTTCATATCATAAGCAAACAGAGCAGACATTGACCAGGCGGCTCCTATAAGAGCCGTCTGATCTGGGTTTACTCTTTTTTGCAAATGCATGGAAAAGCGTTTGTATAAAGGAAAGAGTAGGTTTTGTCAACGACCATGTAAGAAAAGCTTTATCTTTAACTCTTAAAGACCAGATGTAGGACAATGCTACACTAAATTTAACAATAATTTAAGATTATTCAGATCCAAGCTGTTGTCAAATACGAGTTAGGGTGCTGATAGCGGGGTTCGGGGTTATGTATTGGCTATTGAGAGCTTTACAGAGTGTCAGATCAATATCCACATAGCTGGTATGTTGATATGAGAGGAGAAGTCGTTCAAGCAGATATTTGCTTGGGTATACATGTACGTATAATGAGGTCATTAGTTAGGATGAGTATAACGAGGCCATTAGGTGTCGCTGTATTATTGTTTTACAGGCTCGTGTATACGTGGCTCCTCTAGCCATTAGGCGCCGCTGTATTATTGTTTTACAGGCTCGTGTATACGTGGCTCCTCTAGCCATTAGGTGCCGCTGTATTATTGTTTTACAGGCTCGTGTATACGTGGCTCCTCTAGACCTGTATCCTTCTAATCAATCCCGACTGGATTTTGCAGAAAACTTAGATCCCGATGGTTTTATAAACGGTTTACTGTACTGGATAAGTTTGAACATCACCTTTTTTGCACGAGGACAAGGGTTAACCCTTCCCTTGCTATTCACGTCAATATACCTACCTGTAAATAGTGAAGACCCAGATGAGACAGCTCCTGCAGGAGCTGTCTCATCAGGGTCTGCACTATTTACAGGTTGATTGTGCAACCAATGCACTCCATAGCAGTGATTGCACAGCGAAATACTTGTACACTTGTAAATAATTATACAACAGGACATGGGTAAAGAAGGAGAACTGTATTTTAAAATTCAGCACGAGAAGGGTTAAGGATAGTTGTATGCATCCCTATTTTCTTTAAACGGGGAACATACTATTACACCCCTTACTTCATAGTAGGCCTAGATCAGCCCGCTCCAATAGGAGCCATCTGATTAGATGTCTGCTAATGTAACTTGATAGATCTGTTTCTTTAATTTCTAAAATGGCTACAATGTTCTACTTTCCAAAATATCATTTGTCCACGAATATTCAGTAGTTGAAGTTTGGGATACATATAGAACAGGGAAAGGGTTATGGTTAGGTGTCATTATAGTTAAACAATTCCCTTCTAGACTACTTTGACACCCAATATCTTTGAATAAATCTACAGAAAAGGAGCATTAATCAGAGAAAAGGAACATTTTAGAATTGTGTAGCTTTAAACCATTGTGAACAAATGCTCTATTTATCACCATGGTTTCAAAATATGCCTTTTACAAAGGTGTCGATAGGAGGGAATTGGTTAAGGGAACTAAACGAGAACCTAATCTGGAGCTACGCATACTACCGTATTGCTCTTCGTTAAGCGCCAGCTTGCCAAAGCAGATTTTTTAACCTTCCAAACTGTTTGGAGTCGGGTTATCCCTTTCCTTTATATAATTGCATCTTCACGCATTTGAATACATAGTAGACCCATATGGCTACTATAGGAGCCGTCTGATTACGGTCTGTTATTTGTTTATGGAATTATAATAGATCGGACACTACCTAATAAATATTCATGATGTCAATATTTACTTCATGAATATTCAACAGGTAAAGGGTTACACCACAAAGATAGTGTAGAACAAGGTCATTTACCTGATCAGCGTTTGAACTGATAGCAGGGATCATGAAAATAGGGTAGACCAGGAGACTACTGATCCTTGTCTACACTATTTGCAATCTTCAAATAAACATTTTGTCCAATGACATCCTTATAGCATGTGCTTTCAGAGTGTTTGTAACGAAATCCAAACAAGAGACCAAGTAACTGTTTAACTAATAAGAGTTGCACCCAGGACCCAAAGAGTGGGACAGGAGCAGGCCATATCCAACTGGATCGGCTCATGTATAAGCTCAACTGTACGCACTCTTCCCCACAACAAAAATGTCCTACCTTATCTATCGCTTTAGATAACTCCACCTGTGATACACGAGCAATGTGAATATCTTCAGCTACACAAAGTTTGGTAACGGAAGTGGATACCAAACATGGCACAGCAGACAGTAAAGCGTCTCGTCTTTTCCTAGGAACGACCAAAGCAATATGAAGCAAAGCACCATACAAAAGATATTACTCAATAAACTACTGTACTTTAATAAGCAAAATGAGAAACAAGAGTGTTCGGAAGAACGCATGTGTCACCTGCTCGCAACTGACACAAAAACTGTTAATGTGCTGGAGTGCGCAAACCAGAACAAAGGGGAATGACTCAAAAAGTTTTGCATGCAGAGTAATGAACTTTAGTTATAGCAATGGTATGAGAGGAAGACATGTGTTTGAAAGCTCTATAATGATTCGTTTAGATATAACGGCCAAAAAAGAAACTGGACAGACAGACATACAGACAGACATACGGACGGACGGACAGACAGACAGACAGACAGACAGGCAGACGGACGGACGGACAGACAGGCGACGGAAAAGTGATCCCTAAGTGGCACATTGCCTCTCAGCAGGTGACACAAAAATACAGTTAAGTCTTATTTAACACGATCACTCAAAAGAATTATAATTATAGATTTTTTAAAAAAAAAGTGTTAGCTTAATGCAGGACAAACATAATACAGAAAACTGATGGAGCTTTCAGGATTACTTTTGCCTTGCATTGAGCAACCACCTGCATTTAAAGACTCCTATGTTTATGAATTATATGGTCGTTTTAGCGAGACTCTATATATGCCACAAACTGCAAGGTAGCAGTATAGACATTATTTAACCATTTCCCTCATATAAACCACTTATTAGCAGAGGTCCCGATAAGATGCGTACATTTAAACATTTTCACGAATAGCATTTTATTTCTCCATCAAACCCTATACTGTGACCACTATTTAGAATCGCCTCGAAGAGACGATTCTGAAGAGTCGCATAGTACAGGATTTGGTGGGGAAATTATGACGATTTTAGTATCTGGGTACGCACCCTTATCTGTAGCCCTTTTATTAAGCTCCATCTAGCCAATATAAATTAAAGCATATGTGTAAAACTCTGGACAAAAGTAGGTACAGGCGGAAAACAAAGGCCGTACAGGTAGGGACAGCACAGGTAGGGACATATTGCAAACCAAAATGCACTGGTAGGGGATGATGTGCAACCATTATTTGACCACACAGGTTTGCTGCCGGTTGGCACATAAGTAGGGGTTGGTGCGGATAGACAGGGACATGCTGCAAAGCAACGATGTACACGTTAGGGGCTATTCTCCACATTGACCAGGATCCAAAACTGTTTGGCACTTTGACCACATTGCAAAGAAATGATAAAACACAATCTTAAGAATTGAAGCAAACGACAATGGATGCAGACGAAACATTACTTAGCGTGCAAAGAGTTATTAGTTTGACTTCTTTCTGATTACTAATGATGGGAGAAGGGGGAGACAACAAGTGGAATTGGTGGTTTGCTTACATATTTACTTGACGTCTCATTTGAATCCTAGCTATTTGCGAGTCAGGTCGCACTATGCTGGACACCATTAAACCCTTTCCCTGATCTGTATTCATGTAAGAAATAATGACAACATGAACATTTATTAGCTCAATTTTTATAATATAAACTTTTCATAAGATTCTTTTGCTTTGACAAAAACTAAATACTCAGAGCTGTATCATGCCAAAAGCAAACAGAGTAGACCCTGATCAGACGGCTCCTATAGGAGCCGTTTGATCTGGGTCTACTCTGTTTGCAAATGCGTGAAAACACGTTTATATGAGGGAATGGTTAACCCGTTCCCTCCTAGACCCTCTTTCAATAAATCCACCGAAAAGGAGCATTTTCTAGAAAAAGGGGAAATTCTTAGACTTGTATACTTTTGAAACCAATGTGATAAATAGAGTATTTGCTCCATATATGCTCTATTTATCAAAATGGTTACAAATTACTTTTGCAGAAACCTCAGACGGCATCTATAGGAGAGAATTTTTTAACCCTTTGAATGCAGGAAATGAGTGCACTGGCATTTATAAACAGAGTAGACCCTGATCTCACAGCTTCTTCCTATAGAGGAGCCCTTTTATCAGGATATGTACCGTTTCTCACCGATCGGTGATCATCGAGTTTTAGGATAAAGCAGATTCTGTTACAAATGAACACGATGTTTAGTTATGAAATAGATAATGGGCATTTGTATATTACATTGTGAGTAACCACCCATCTGTTGATACAGTAAAACCCATCTCAATCGGAATTTAAATAAAGCACACAGATTTTTTTCTGAACCATTGAAAAGAAATGTCTAGTGACGCCTTTGCAAACCAAGTAGACCCAGATTAAACAGCCCCTGTAGAATCTATCTGATTAAGGTCTGCTATGTTTGCTTATGGAATAATGGAGATATGATTCTACAGGTTCTGTTCTGACCATTTGCGACATCATATTGTAATTTGGAGCACTATTAGTAGTACGGTAATGCATCCAACTTTACCAATTGAATACAGTAAAATCTCGATTATTCGAATTTTCCTGTATAGAAGAATTTAGATCCTTATACGCAGGCGGATGCTTAATGCATGGTGAAAGTCATGCAGACAGCTCTAGAGGAACTTTCTGCACGACTTTCACTATGCATTAAGCTGCCACCTGTCTTAAAGATCGATAATAATACGAATATAAGTGTTTTCGAATAATCGAGATTCTACTGTATTCAAAGCATTGTTGTGAGTGTTGCCTGTGATATTAGAGTTGTCATTAGCAAACGTTTTAACCATTTACCTCATAGACACATTGGCGAACAGAATAAACCCAGAGGAGGAATGAGTCAGATCAGGGTCTGCTGTATGGTAATGGAATAATATAGATCTCAGTATGGTTTCGGGCAGCGTCAAAAATTCCATTGATTATATATTACTATTAATGTGAAGCAAATTGACATTGGTTCAGTATTCCTTACATGAATATTCAAGAAGTAAGCGGTTAAAATAATCAGCCAGAAATGATAAGTATAAGTACCCATAAGTACGCCTTTGCAAACAGAGCATACCGAGATCAGACGGCTCCTATATGAACCGTCTGATCAGGGTCTGCTCTGTTTGCTTATGATATAATATACGATTCTAGAGTTTCTGCTACAGGTAAAATGGCATGTAATTCTAAAATTCTGTTATGGCTAAAACATCCTGTGTCGATGCGTTTAAATATAAACAAGAAATGTCGAAACGACATCAAACCGGGTTTGCCTTCACTATTAACTAGTGATTTCTAAGTTCAAAGGGGCATAAGTCCTAGAAAAATTGCAGAAGGAAAAAACCCCGACAACATGCACATCTACATATTATGTTCTTGCAACATACAATGTTTTATGAAATTCTGTTGAACAGTTTAAGAGGAGTTGCGCTTACAAGAATAGGGTCAAAGACCTAGTAATTTCTAAGTTCAAAGGGGCATAACCCAGAGAAAAATTGCAGAAGGAACGATTCCAGACAATATGCACATCTACTGTTTAAATACGGAACTAATGTCAAACAGTTATGAACTTGGCTTAGGTGCAAGACTCGTTTGCAAACGCAGCTCAGCTCGCAATGGAATATTAACTTAACTCCATATATATGCTTTTTTATTCTTTTGCAAACAGAACATACCGAGATCCAACAGATCCTATAGGAGCTGTCTGGTCAGGGTCTGCACTCAGGAACTTTTAGACCTCAGTTTTTATCCTGCCTTTCATAGAAATAATTACCAATATAAACATTTCAGCATACATGTACTATCCAAGTCTATTTCGAGATAATAAATAGCCAAAAGAAGTGGTTTAATTAATATATATTCATGGAGTAATGGTTAAGCGTAAACACTTGCATACCTGCGATATGCAGTGGTACACATATCCCAGATACCCCAAGTACCCGCGACACACAGTCTCTCCCTACACTGGTTTCTGAGCTGGAGTTACATGTACAGAGCTACCCACATACTAAAATCGTCATTTCTCCACCAAACCCTTCGAGACTATTCTAAAGAGTGGCCACAGTATAGAGTTTGGTTGAGAAATAAAGAAGTTATTCCTAAACATGATTTAATGTACGCATCTTATCTGGAGTTCTGCATGTATGCACAAAAACACAAAAAGGTTACATATATCGCGGGACCAAGCAATAATTACATCATGGTTATTATCTGATGTTTGTAAAGGAATATATACACAGGATATTTTGGTATTGGTCGAAACTGTAGAGTCAGAGCCATTATAATTTCATAAGCAAACAAAACAGATACTGATCTGATAGCACTAGAGGATCGTCTGATCTGGGTCTACTCTATATATGCAAAGATGAATCAAAGGTGATTATATGAAGGAAAGGGTCAAATGGGAAAATGATTGATGCAAATATTTATTGACAGACTGTATCATCAACATATCTTACACGAGGTAGAATTATTCTTTAATATGCAAGTGAATATTTTGAGTTTATATTCAAGCAACATTCTATGGCGAATCTGTCGTATGCAAACGGCATCAGATAGTCCATATAGAAATTCGTTGTCCAATCAACAGCTTAACTATCTGAAACATTTGTGTTGAAGAGCAAAACAAATGTGCTTTATAAAGTGAAACCTCGATATCAAGAATTCGGAATAACTCGAACTGAAACGCTTGTGACAGTTTAATGCAGGTCGAAAGTAATGCTGAAAGCTCCTATAGGAGCTTTCAGCATTACTTTAGACCTGCATCAAACTGTAAAATTGAGAATATAAACAAGGGTTAAGAATTCGAAGAAGCTGAACTATTGTTGACGAGTAGTAGTTGTAGGTGTCAATCGGTTACTACCAGATTTCCGGATATTGTGCCTAGTTTACATTTGCCTTGCGACGAGTTCGATTTTTCCAATTTCTTTAAAAGGGGAACAGATGATTATAAGATGCATTCCCTCCAATACTATATTTACACCCAACATCTTTGAATAAATCTACTGAAAATGAGCATTTACCAGAGAAAAGGAACATTTTAGAATTGTGTAGTTTTGAAACCATTGTGATAAATGCAGCATTTGCTCCATGTGAGCATTATCACAATGGTTTTAAAACTAAATATGACTTTTACAAAGGTGTCAGTAGGAGGGAATGGGTTAAGGGAACGAAAATGCTGCTGCGAAACGAGTACCTAATCTGGAGCTCCGGGTACTACAGCATTGCTCTTTGTTTTGCTGCATCTTGCCAAAGCAGATTTTTATAACATTCCGAACTGTTCGGAACCGGGTTATCATTTTCCTTCATATAATTGCATTTTCACGCAATTGAATAGATAGTAGACCCAGGCATCTGCAATAGGAGCCATCTGATCACGGTCTGTTGTTTGTTTATGGAATTATAATCGATCGGACATTACTGTTTCTCAGCTAATAAATATTCATGATGTCATTATTTACTTCATGAATATTTAACAGGTAAAAGGTTATACCACACGGATACAGGGTAGAACAAGTCAAGTTACCTAATCAGCGTGTGAACTGATAGCAGGGATCGTGAACATAGTGTAGACCAAATGACTACTGATATTTGTCTACACTATTTGCAATCTTCAACTAAACATTTTATCCAACTAGAATTGTTTTTGATACAAGACCTGACGTCTTCCCCAGCGCGTGGACAAAAGTCCCATAACTCTACAGAAAATCACTGAACCAGAAAAGGAATCAACTATGCACAACTAGGCATGGTGCTGATCAATCCTATCAAGTTTCATGAAAATCAGACCTCAGATTTTGGGGAAACCCCGCGGACATTTTCCATGTAAAATATTCCAAAGTCCCCTAACTCTGCAGAAAATCATCAAACCAGAACAGGAATAAGATATGCACAACTAGGCATGATGCTTATCAATCCTATGTAATTTAATGAATACCCAATTAAAGGTTTTGGGAGAAACCCTGCGGCCAAAATTTCCATGTAAAAATTTTAAAGTGCCATAACTCTGCAGAAAATCGGGGGCAATAACTCCATTATTATTGAAGTCAGATTTATGAAACTTATGCATAACACTTTCTTCTATCATGCTCTTTCAATAAATAAAATGGCATTCCAATAGCATCAATATAACAGGAGTTATTGATCTGACGAAAATGTAACAAAGGGCAATAACTCGAAAAGTATTGAAGTCAGAGTTATGGTCCTTATACATGACACTTTCTCTCATAAGGCTCTTTCCATGTATGAAGTTTCAATCAAATGGAATTGGCCATATAGGAGTTATCGTCCGGACAGGAAAATGTGAATAATGGACCCTGAATTGTGACCATGACCTTGAATTGTGACCTTGACCTTTGGCATACGTGCCTGATCCTGCCATCTGCACATCAGCTTGTTATGGAAAACATTTGTGCCACAGCATTTTGGAATCCTTCCAAGGATTATACAGATGTGGAGCAGACATGAAAAATAAGGCTAAAACATATGACCTTGAATTGTGACCTTGACTTTTGAAGAATGTGCCTGGATCCTGCTGTCTACACATCGGCTTGTTATGGAGAATATTTGTGCCACAGCATTTTGAAATCCTTCCAAGGGTTTAAGAGATATGGAGCGGACACAAAGGGTGTGGCTAAAAACATCTGACCTTGAATAGTGACCTTGATATTTGACCCACGTGCCTGAATTGAACGCTCTGTATTTCGTCTTGTTGGGTCGAACCTTTCTTAAATCCTTCCATATTTGTGAGCGATATGGAGCGGACACGACTGCGACAGACAGACGGACGGACGGGCGGACAGACGGACAACTCGACAAAAACAATATGTCTCCCCATTATAATTGGGGGAGACATAATGACATCCTTACAGCATGTACTTTCTGAATGTTTGTAACGAAATCCAGACAAGATACCAAGTAACTGTTTAACTAATAAGAACTACACCACCATTCCACCAGGACCCAAAGAGTGAGACAGGAGCAGGCCATATCCAAATGGATCAGCTCATTTATAAGCTCAACTGTCCACACTCCTCCCCGCAACAAATATATCCTACCTTATTTACCGCTTCAGGTAACCCCGCCTGTGATATACGAGCAAGTTGAATGTCCTCAGCTACACACCTTTTTGGCAACGGAAGTGGAAACCAAACATGGCACAGCAGACAGTAAAGCGTCTCGTCTTTCCCAGGAACGACCAATGCAATATGAAGCAAAACACCATACAAAATATATTAGTCAATATACTACTGCACTTTAACAAGCGAAATGAGTATAGTCAGTATAGTCTTGTTAACACGATCACTCAAAAGAAGTATAATTCTAGATTTGTAAAACAGGTCTTAGCTTAATGCAAGACAAACATAATACAGAATTACTTTTGCCTTGCATTGAGCAACCACCTGCTTTTATAGACTCCTATGTTTATAAATTATATGGTCGTTTTAGCGAGACTATTTGTCACATACTGCAAGGTAGTGATATAGACAATAGCTAACCTTTTTAAGACCACTCTCTTTACTAGAAAAGGTTCAACTAAGATGGCAAAATTAAACATTTTTCTCCACTAAATAAAGACAGTACAGTGTTTGGTGGAGAAATGACGATTTTAGTATTTGGGCAGGCACCCTTATCTGTATATCTGTTATTAGGCTCCATCTAGCCTAAGTGTGAAACTCTGGACTAAGGTAGGTACAGACGGAACACAACACAGTCACGGGTAGGGACAACACACAGATAAGGACATATTGCAAACCACAATGCACTGGTAGGTATGTTGTACAACCATTATTTGACCACACAGGTCCCATAAGTAGGGATAGGTACGGACAGACAGGGGCATGTTGCAAAGAAACAATGTACACGTTAGGGGCTATTCCCCACATTGCCTCCGGTGTACTCGGCATCCACTTTGCACTTGAATCAATATGGACATTTTCAGAGACATTTTCTTCACATTCTACAAGGCTTGGAGCAGTCAATTGCAAATCCTATGGATCAACAACAACTCAATTCGTCTGAAGAAAGACACGATAACATGGAGGAAATGGTTAGATAAGAGACAGCCAACGGGAAAAGAGACAAAGCCGACTCCAGCCAGTTGGGAGTAGAAAGGACAAAACTATGGGCATGTCTAGCAGTAGTTCAGTTGGTCTTCCTGGTGACAGAAGAAGCACTGGCGCACAAGCAACCATAAAGTTGAGGTCTAAAGCAGAAAAATAGACCCATACACAAACTTTGCTACCAGATTGTTCTCTCCTGCCCCGTGTAGAACGAGTCTGAGTGTTTAGCCAAAGTTTAGGAGCCATTGTTTGACTGAGTGACAAATAGTCTTCCTGTCACAGAGCTCTTTCCATCCGCTCTGACAGGTCGACAAACTGGTCGCCACTGATCCCTGCTAGCGGGCACAGTTTCTATGTAACTATCGCCATTTTTGCACTAAGACTGCTGTAAGTCAGAGGCATGTCCGCATTTGGGCCTGTTCCACAATCTGTCCTAAGTAATAAACATAATATTTGCGTTTCCATTGGCCCTGTGACAAGGACCACAAGCGCATTGTCCTGGGCTTAGAGCCAGTCTTCCAATAGCTTGTCTACAATGTTTTCCAGATCTCGGGACGAGTGTTGTGAAGCAAAACAAAAGCCGGTATTCGAGTCTACCATCTATTCCAGACCTGTCTAGATAGTCTCTGCATCATATTTATGTACTATTGCCTCTAGTCTCCACGTGCGGATTTAATAACCCTGCATCATTGGGAGTATTATGCCGGCTTCGCCTAGCATATTTTTTTTTCTTTCTTTTTTCTTTATTTTAAGAGGCTTGTTTTATTAGTTGCAGAGGTAAAGCACAGATACCTTATTTTGTACGATATATTATGGAACGACCCACCGAACAAAACTACCTCACAGCACTTGTTCCGAGGTGCAGACACCACTGTAGAAAATATACTGTAAGAGCAGCTTGAGTCACAGGACGAGGCGTTGGGGAGCTTGTCTCGGGCTAACAGGAATGCAGATGAGCCTGCAAAAGTTGGGACAGATTGCGGAATAGGTCCAATATTGGGCATACCTCTCCCTTGCAGAAGTCTTGATGAGGAAAGTGGCGAGAACCACATAGAAAATGTGCTTGCAGGCAGCAAGCAGCGACAGCCAGTATGTCAACCCGGCAAAACAGGTGTAGAAAGATCCATATCAGTAGGAATATGCACCATCCAATAAAACCACGGCTTCACAAATGTATTTTTATAAATATGATCCGTTCTACATGGAACTGGAGACGACAAGACGGTAAACCAGTTTTGGTAGGGATCTATATGGATTTCTATTTGCCTCAAGATCGTGGCTGCTTGTGTGCCAACTCTTCTTCGGCCGCTAGGTGGGCCAACGGAGCTAATGACAGACATGGTCGTGGCTTTGTCCTTTCTGCTCCCTGCTGGTTGGTTTCGGCCAGGAATCTGTTCCTGACGGCCATCTCTTTGTCTAATCATTACATCCATGTTGTCGCATCTGACGTCGAGCGCATTGAGTTGTTGTGTCTTCCTAGGACCTGCAACAGACCCCTCCATACCATGCAGAAAGCAAGGTAATGTCTCCGAAAAACTCCATATATTTCTTAGCAGCAGTGATGTCAATCGCGCCAGAAGCTATGTGGCAAATAGCCCCCTACATGTGCACTGTTTTTTGTAACATTATTTTGTTTCGGAGCATTATACGCCCGAGGTCTGTGCTCTCGTAACATGCACACTTAGGGGATAACCGTTGCGTATTTGAAGATTTGCAGCAGTATATCGGTGGTTTATATGTCGCAAATTTAGTTTTACATGCGACGCGTTAGCGGAGCATGTAAAACGATTATTTGCGACATATAAACCACCGATATACTGCTGCAAATCTTCAAATACGCAACGGTTATCCCTATTCTAATGAAACCATAGATCCAGATGGTAAAAAACAAACAATACTTTAAGTCCTTTGATATTTTCACTATGTCGTCATAGCATGACGTCATGAAACACCGCATATCTCCGCATTACGCATATAGAAAATAGTTCTCCCGGAACCTAGCAATTATGCTTATATTTAATATACCAAGAACTGGTTTTTCACTTGATACTTTGATTTTCACAAATGAAAACCGTTAAGTCATGGTCCGTTGAATTTCTAACGGTAGGTCCCTTTCAAAACTACGAAAGATGAATCAAATTTGACCTCGACATTGCTCGAAATTCCACAATAATTGTGCACATTGACAACGGAATTATTTATTTTTAAATTGTTTGCAATGTGGAACTGGTTGCATATTCAAGATACTTTGGCTGATTGGTGTATTTGATGAGAATGATGATAGGCCAAGTGGACGTGCAAATGGAAATTATCAGGAGCCACACTCTACAGGCATGTTTGGAATTTGCAAAGAGCCCTCGAGTGGTCTTGAGTGGGTGGGGCGAATTCTCATTATGGGACTGTCCTTGAGGAATACTGCCGCTTCTGATTGTCGGACGAGTCGGCATTATAGCTTCGGACACTGGCTTCATTCTGATGACCGGACTTGTTCATTATTTCCCTGGTTTTGACACCATCATAGGCCAACAGCTAGTGCATGATTGCGGTCTCTCGGACACAGTGACTTGTGTTTTAAAACTTTTGACGAAACAAGCCTCAGCAGAAATTGTTTTCATCATTTCGTTCAGCACACGCTCACCAACAGGCCTGGATGTGTATATGATTCTTCATAATCGACTGAACGTTTGGGTTACTGAATGAAATGGTTCGATCACGGGAGCAGTTTTATCAGGTATGTTTTCAGAGATTTACATGACATGTTTCCTGCATGACTCATAAATTGTACTTTTGTCAGAGAGCTTAGGTTTTCTATTATATGTATACCACGAAGAGCGAAATTCAAGGTTATGTCAAACCACTTTTCTTTGGAAAGATTTGTGATTTATGACAGAGAGGAAACCTGAGTTTTTTAGTGTTTTCAGATCATTGTCTGTGATCGGTTGGTAATGTTTAAGTGTTGTCAGGTCCTTCTTAAATAGTTTCAGCATGGATATAAAGCTCACAGCTACATGGTTATATACCTTAAATCTTATATTTACAGGGTGCAGGTGCCACATACACCTCAAAACAGAATAGAGGAAGAGAAACGTTTGTTCAATGACAGTGAATTAGATCAACATGTGAAATAAATGGACTCAGGATCAACTTGTGGGAATTTGCGATATATATTTGAATAGAATCGCCAGACTCACATTGACAACAACCATAAAATGTGTTGAAAAAAAACAACAAGCAAAATGTAAACATTTGACATTTCATTCATCCAGTGTCTTCGTTCATTCAGACCCATTCATTCAATTTTACTATTAATGCGCGTATGAATATTTCGTAGTAAATTTTCTAGTGATTCGGTTTCCGACAGTATATTCATTTTTCCGACAGTATATCGGTGGTTTATATGCTTCAAATTTTGTCACGTGGACCAATCAGAATGCGTGTTACAAAAATGTTGCATTAGAATATTATTTTGAGTTAAAAGTCAATGTGACCTTAACCTTTGACCCAAAAATCAATAGGGGTCATCTACTAGCCATGACCAAAATTCCTACTAAGTATGAAGACAGCACATCTAACACTTATCAAGTTATTGAGAAGACAAGATTTTTGAGTTGAAGGTCAATGTGACTCAATAGGGGTCATCTACTAACCATGACAAACCTTTCTACTAAGTATGAAGACAGCACACCTAATAGTTATCAAGTTATTGGGCTGACAAAGATTTGACTAATGGACGGACGGACGGACATACGAACGAACGAACAGACAGATGGACAGACAGACGGACAGGCGCCATACCATAATACGACCGAAGTTACCTTCGGGTGTATAAAAATGATTGTCTAATTCCCTACCTACGCATCGTAGTTTCGCAACATGTTTCTACTGGTGTGTTGTCCCTACCTTTCACTAGTGTGTGTTCCATAGGTACTACAGCAGTGGTGTATATTGTGTCTCTACCTGCCCCTACCTGCCCCTAACCGTCTGCGTTCTGGTTTATATCATGTCCCTGTCCAAAAATGATAACTGAAACTATGTTACCCTGACCTTAACTCCATGAATATGCATGTAAGAAATAATAACATCATGAATAACAATTATAAACACATGAGTTGTGGCGAAGATTATTATTAGACTGAATTGGCCGGTTTCAAACACCACATTGGACATTATTTAAAACTGAGAGAATAAATTCACAACATTTTTAATTTTATCCTTTTCACAATAATTCCGTATGTTCGACTGTATTCCTAACAAATCTATAAATCCTTAAGTAAATCCGAACGTTCTCTCCCCGCTATTTCAAGTTAGACGTATATATACTGACGGCAATACCATGGAAATCACGAAGATCATGCTTTCATCATGTCATTGAAATATAATATAATACTCCAACGGAGTTTAAAAGCATGATAATAGATTTACATATTAATACTCCGGCTTACATAACAACCTGTATCCCAACGGAGTGAAAATATACTTTGTGAACTTTAAAGAATACTCCGACGGAGTTAAACAGTAACTCGTGAAACTCCACGACACTCCCGCCGCCGTATATAAACGACTATGCTTAACAAGGTAATAACTTCATAAACGTATCATGTTTCACATCTTAACAAATATAGTTTTGTTACGTAGAGTGTAATGGGAAAATATGCGTTAAGGCATTGTCCATAATGTCCAAACAATATTGGTACTTAAACTTTCCAAGATTTCCAATAAGTGTCATCATAATACACAGCCTTATGGATTGGCTGTCCGTCTTTGTAGGTTGTGATGCGAGTGCCTGTGCGCATCCATACCTCTGTCTCTGTCATGTACATATGCCTGTCCATCCTAGTATTATCCTCATTTGGATCCAGTATTTCGATGACGTCACTGTCACTAGCTGACGTTTCGATAGCCGCATTATCCGATCCACTTGGGTCAAAAGTTTCAATGGCGTCACTGTCACTCGCGGATATTTCTTCTGCCGTCTGATAATAATTCCCATATTGGGTGTCATTATCACACTGAGGATTCGTTTCACTAATATCACTAAAGTAACACAATTCATTTTTAGCCTCACACTGATGTTCACAACCGGTGCTATTATTATCTGGCACTACACTGTTCCCATCGACGATTAGTTCCACTTCACTTATATCTCCAAATTTGTCCAAATCAAAGTTGTCAACAACCACCGCTGAACTACGTTGAAAATCGTCGTCGTCGTTAACACAGTTGAGCATATCAAATATGTCGTCGTCGTCGGATGAATCGTCATCGTAGTACGACGTGACTTCAACTGTTGACACTCGTGTCGCCTCCAACGCCAACGCCCTTGCTTCTCCTTTCGTGTAATCATGGAATAATGTAAGATGCTTCCACAGGTAGCTTCTGCGTATAAACTTTGAAGGCAACATTCCACCAAACATCTCCATATTTTGTCTGTGTCTATATGCTTCTCTGAGATGTGCCTCTTCAAATTTCGTTTATATTTGTACTCCTTGTTACAGGTATCACAAATGAATCCCATTTTAGTTCGTGATTACACAACCTTCTTTTACTAAAGTTACGAACTAAATGAATTGTTATTTAGACTGTCCATGTTAGGAAGCGCTTTGCACGTGCACCACGTTCCTCTTAAACAAAAGGCAATCTCCGTTCTTGCTCCGCCGACCATGCTCCGTCAGAACTTTACGCAAAACACAATACACGTTGTAAACGAACACTTGCTCCGCCGGGATAACACGCACGGATTAAATCCTCGCTGTTCCGACGACCGCAATAAACCGTATACATTCTAATAACAGCACCATTTGTAGTTGTATACATGTAATTCTTTCGCTAAGCGCACGGATTTCAAGACGTCACTCCGTATGATAAGATCATCATGTAATATCTGAAACACTATCTAAACACATCGTTACAAGTTTCACATTTATAAAACACATCTAACCTATTGCCACGTTAAACTATTTACACGTGCACCGTGGACATATCCCAAGTAATCACTACGTTATGATAAACGTAGTGCTCATAAATTTTGCACCTTGCTATTTTGGCATCTTCTCTCTCTTGGCGTTCATTCATGGGCTTGTTACTCTTTGGTTGTATGGGGTCACGTGTGTGCTCCGTCACTTCAAGAGGGAACAACACATTAAGTGGTCGTTTAATCAGACGACCAGATGAAAGGCGAACTTCCGCTGATCTCACAACTTTGTCACGACTCTGTTTGAGAGACTGTATTCTACCAATTTCCAGCTTCTAGGGAGATCCTCCTTCACGTGAACAACGTCACTTAGGTTTGGTGTACACTTTGCCTCAATTCTACCTCGTTTTAAACTTGTCTGTGTTCTTTCTCTGAGACTAAGCAAGTAATCATCCACCCAAAGTTTCCAGAACGCGTTCAATAATTTCTGACCTTTATGACACATTTTCAGTAAGTTCTCAGCAGTACTTTGAGAAGGCATGTAGGTGACATCCTTGTCATCTTCGTCAACTTCAGGAGCAGAAACTCGTGGATTAATCGTTAAGAAATGACCCGGAGTAAGCGAAATGTTTGAGTTTATATCTTCTCCCACGTACACTAATGGTCTGGAGTTCACTACAGCTTCGGTTTCTTTCAGAAAAGTTTGCAACTGGATCAATGTCATCAATTTGCGTCCTATTGCCTTGCGCATTGATCTTTTGACGATACCCACTAACCTTTCATAGAAGCCTCCCATCCAAGGAGCTAACTCTACTATAAAGTTCCAGTGTATTCGTTTCTCAGAAACATAGCTTTGGACATCGTCATCTGTACATACATTTTTCCACACAAGGTCTAGAGTTCTGTTTGCTGTTTTGAACTGCAAAGCGTTGTCTGAAATTATTTCTGATGGTACACTTCTTTGGGAAATGAATCTTCGAAAAGCTAACAGAAATTATTTTGCAGTCATATCTAGCACAAGCTCCAAATGTATAGCCCGAGTCACTAAGCAGGTGAATAAACAAACCCAAACTTTTTGAGTTTCGGGTGCCATTTTGACATATAATGGACCTAAGTAGTCAAGTCCGGTATGAGCAAACGGCGGCGACTCCTTAACCCTCGAATTGGGAAGAGGTGGCATCTGTGGAACTGGATACGGTCCACCCTCATTTCGTCTACACACTATACACTGCCTAAGCACTGACTTTACGATGGCCCTTCCTTGCGGTATCCAGTATTTATACCGTATATGGCTAAGTGTCTGCGATTCTCCACTATGTAACAATTGTTTGTGGTGTTTCTCTATTACTAACACTGTAAATCTGTCCTTCTTCGGCAAAAGTATAGGGAATCTGCTACCTTCAGTTAGGGTTGCGTTTTATAGCCTCCCACGACATCGCAAAAGCCCACTATCACCAATGAATAAATTTAACTGACGTACTGTGTTGTTTCTGTTGTTAATTTGAACTGATTTAAGCACCTCTTCATAATGTTTATGCTGAATATGTTTAAGCCACAGTAATTCAGCTTTATTGAGCTCAGTTGATGTCAGAGATCCATGTTTGACAGGAACACGTTTTCTGATGATCCAGATGAATCGTAACCCATATGCCGTAACTCGAAGAAGCTTTGACACTGATGAGTATTCTTGATGGTCTTTCTCAAAAGGAGCGCTCTCTGGCATTTGAGCTATTGATTCGTTTTGGCAATGTACATCTTCTGTTACATTTCGCACTGTATCATTAGCACTTAAAGCGTCCTCCATATCAAGAAATTCTTGCGTACACAGTGGCCAGTTATTCCGAGACTGATATAGCCATTTAGGCCCATGCCACCACAATTCACTAGAAACAAGATTCTTTACAGTTGTACCTCTCGAAGCGATGTCAGCAGGATTCTCCATTGATTTCACATATGAGAACTTCACGTTCTTGTGTCCCTTTATCTCATTCACCCTGTTTTTCACAAACACAGGTAAATCCTTTTCGGTGTTAATCCAATGAAGACAACACTGCGAGTCTGTGAATAAATGAATGGTTTCTATTGGCACTCTCAGCTGCTTTTCAACAAACTTGATACATCGAACCCCAATCAATACCGCCATAATCTCTAACTTAGGTATTGTCATACTTTTCAGTGGCGCAAGTCTACTCTTAGAGAATATGAGTTCCACTTTTATTTCCTCCACATTAGTTACTTTAAGATACACCGCAGTGGCATGTGCTTTTTCAGAAGCATCACAAAAACAACAAAGACTGTATATTACATTTCCACTTATCCCTTTGACCGACACCCATCTGGGAATGTTTTGCTCACAGAGTGTTCTAATATCTGACTTAATTTTGACCCACTGTAACTGATCATCGATTGATACTTCGTCATCCCAATCAAGATTCTTGGCCTACAAACGCTGAATTAACAGCTTACCATTCAACAGAAGGGGGGAAAACAATCCATCGAATTCTACGACGGAGCAAAGTGATTCAATGAATCTGAGAGAGTGGATGACAAATAACAGAGTTGTGAACACATATATACCAGAATTTGACAGAGCTAAGGAAGAGTCAACGGGTGTTTTAGGTATTTGCTGGAACACTCGCGATGACACCATATCACTGAAATCCACAGATATTATTGGAAACAATGAGAAAGCAACAAAAAGAATTGTTTTGAAAGAGGTTGCTTCAAAACCATTTCATCTGATGAAACCAACACATGACCATCAGGAATATCACCTTTCGCTGATGACGGTTCTATACTCACTTCTTCAGATAAATGTGACAGAGAAGATTTGACACCAAACCTTTTTGGGCATAAACTCCGATGGTGGTTATTGAAATCACCACAATGAATGCACGATTCCTGTGACTTACAATCTCTTGCTCCATGTCCCTCTTTCAAACATTTGTAACACGAGCCTCGAAGTTCCCTTTTCCTCTCTTCAACTGATTTATATTTTACACATTCGTCACTCCAATGTTTTGCACCACAATATCTGCACTTATTTTTGAAACTCTCTTTTTGTTTCACATTTGCTGTCAAGGCCTCAGCGCTCAACTGCTTCGTTGTATTTTCATATCCTTGCCTGTTGTTAGGCGTTGAATGATTCAACCTGCCCGGCAGTTGATTTCAGTTCATATTGGTCCTTCCTTTGTTCTGAGGAGGCAACTCTCTGTTCTCACTATTATCCTTTTTCATAGCTTTTTCACACGCGGTAATGTATTCACGTAATTTGTCACGCAAACTGTACACTGTCCACTCATTCCACGAACCATTATGAAATTCCAATTGTCGGAGTACAAATTCGGGCAATTTAGACCGAATCATGGAAATGAATACATGCTGGTTCACATTTTCTTCAAGCACTTCTAGGCTTCTTATATGACGTTCAACACTGTCGAGAAATAACCTGAGACTATCAACCCTTGCACTAGGAGCAGGAATATTAATCAGTTTTGGTAGTGTATATCTACAACCTCTTGCTTATTGCCGAACCTTTCCTTAAGAATTCCTATGGCAACATCATAGTTTTCATTTGTCAAGGCGAGACCGTCAACAGCTCGCCTCGCTTCTCCATATAGTTTGCTTTGGAGATAGCTGAACTTTTCAATGTTGGAAAGCCTTTTATTTATGTGTATGGTACACTCAAACGTATCTCAGAATGTGACCCATCTTAATTTATCGCCGTTGAAAGACGCCATATCTAACTTAGGTAACTTTACTGAGTTACCTTCCCTTTCCTTTTTATCCAGCTTTTCGAAATATTCCTTTTGTTTTTCCATCTGCATAAGCAACATATTTTGCATCTGTTGCTGCACTTCTAGCATTGTAACACTTTCCGCTAATTCTGTTTTTGTTTCCATTCCTTGTTTGACTTCAGTCTCTTGTTTAACGAGAGCGTCTATAAACAGTTCCAGTTCTATGGAACACTGTTCAGCCCCAAGGATAAAAGTACAAAAATGAGTCATGCAGGAAATACCACATACAGAACAAACACTCGCCCGAACAGCAACACAAGGAAACAGCAAATATACATGGGTAGAAAAAACAACAAGAGACGCACAAAGACAAAACAAACATACAATAGGAGGAAGATGGAAGTACCGCCTTGGAACGGTCAGTGACAAAAGTCACCGGGGGTTTAAACCGGTTTATGGGCGCCCAACCTCACCCTTATTCCATCCCCATCCTAAAAGACAAACAGTGTAAATAAACGTATCCCCTCTCCGACTAATCTACAACAACCGCGACAGCAAATACAGTGGTAAAGTGCATGTATAACAAAAAAACATTTAATTGAACATACTGTATCCACCTATCGCTAGTGTACTCAATGATTGAGCTGCAAACAGAGTAACTGTAGAAAAGTAATAAAGGGTACGACAAAAATGAAATAGTACAGATATCCGACGTTCTCCTTCCATTTCTGGATTTAAGAGGTCGCCTTCATAGAGTACTAAACCTTTCTTGTCGGCGTACATGCAAAGAGGCCAGCGTGATTGCCAACTGTAAAAGGGTTCACAACCAAACATGCAGTATGTTGTAATAATACAGGATCATATCCCTTTTTAATGAATTGTTTTATATATTTGATGAACAAAGTGAGAAAATGGGTATGTCCAATAATTCTACGAAGTTTGTAAATCACATCACCATAAAATTCAGGATGTGAAATACCGTGTCGCAAAAGTACCTTGAGATTACATTTGTACTTGCCAATAAGCGAGAGATTTCGATAGTAAAATTTAGAGAAAGTTTTTCTTAGTTTATGGTATCTATATCCTTGTTTAAGCAGTTTTTCAGTTAAAATGAGATTTCGACTGTTAAAATCGTCAACAGATGAACAAGCTCTAGCAAAACGAATAAGTTGAGATATATAAACCCCGTAAGATGGAGCACGGGGAACATCCCCGTCAAGATGAGGAAAATTTACAATATTAAAATCAAAATCATCTCTTTTGTCATATATTTTAGAAGAAATCATTCCATTATTAATTTTAAGGTCTAGGTCAAGAAACGCTGCATAATTGTCGGACGGGTTAGCTTTATTCAATTTGAGTTCTTTAGGATAAATTGTAGGAATCAGAGCATTAAAGAAAGGGTTATCTAAGTTAAAAATATCATCCAAATATCGACAAGTATCATTGAAGGCTTTTATAACATCTTGTGATTGAGGATTCAAACTCAACATGAAATCTCTCTCATAGCAGTACAAAAACAAATCTGCGACAAGTGGTGCACAATTCGTACCCATGGGAATACCAATTACCTGACGGTATATAGCATTCCCATAACGTACAAATATGTTATCCAAAAGAAAGGTTAGTGCTTCGCAAACTTCTGAGCAAGTCCAATTGGTGTAATATTTCATTTGCTCGTCAGTAAAGAAAGCTTTTTCAGAATTACATGCCAAGAACGATGTTTTTTCTCGGGCAAATACTTTCTGGATCAAGCTAGTAAGCTTATCCTTAATTAAAATATGAGGAAGAGTTGTGTACAGAGTAGAAAAATCGTAAGTGCTTACAGTGGATGCAAGATACCTTTTCACTATCATCATTTACCACTTTCTCAACGAATTCCATAACACTATGACCTATTGCATCACTAATTTTAACCATATGCTCCTCAAACTTCGTAGTGTAAAGTTTCAATAATTTCATGCTTTTCTTGGAATCTTGCAAACACGTGTCTTTGTCACGCCTTGCAAAATCACTCTCCATGATTGTCTGTGCGTTTGTCGTTTCTCTATCTAGGGTGTTACGGTATCGTATTCGAACACCCTTTAAAGAGGAAACGTTTGCCATGTTGTAGATGTGAAGAAAGGAAATGCAGTAAATAAAAATTACCTTGAAAATCCTTGCAATCCGTCCTCCTTTCGAATCACTAAACAATATCACTGATGAACACTAAACAAACGCACTGATGATCCATATCTCCTCGAATGCTCCTTCTCACTTGGTTCCCGCTGTTTCCCGGGTTCCGGCGCCAAACAATGTGGCGAAGATTATTATTAGACTGAATTGGCCGGTTTCAAACACCACATTGAACATTATTTAAAACTGAGAGAATAAATTCACAACACTTTTAATTTTATCCTTTTCACAATAATTCCGTATGTTCAACTATATTCCTAACAAATCTAATAAATCCTTAAGTAAATCCAAACGTTCTCTCCCCGCTATTTCAAGTTAGACGTATATATACTGACGGCAATACCATGGAAATCACGAAGATCATGCTTTCATCATGTCATTGAAATATAATATAATACTCCAACGGAGTTTAAAAGCATGATAATAGATTTACATATTAATACTCCGGCTTACATAACAACCTGTATCCCGACGGAGTGAAAATATACTTTGTGAACTTTAAAGAATACTCCGACGGAGTTAAACAGTAACTCGTGAAACTTCACGACATGAGTTGTTGGCATGGTAGAAACTGCAGGACCATATCTATATCATAAGCACACCGCGCAGACCCTAATCAGAGGGTTCCTACAAGAGCTGCCTGATCTGAGATTACTCTGTTTCCAAAAGAGTAGAAAGACGTATTAATAGAGTAAAGAGTTAATTATGCTGTAATAACTGCAATATGCTTAGATAACAACAGTTCTATAAAGAGCCTGCACCGCTAACCTGTAAAAACAGGCCATATGCTCTAAAGAGTACCTTGTGCACGGATCTGAATGGCGTCATGAATGTTGGTAGATGGTCATCTAAGCAACAATTCCATTAAATTACATTGAAATATGCCCGGTGGTTGCAGAGTAGACATGAGACATGTGCGGCGCAAACGCTCCAATGCGCCAATGCTTGTCCACTACATACACTTCTCCTCAAAGAGATCTACTAACCTATGAAGTTTCATATTGATGCCTCTTGTACCATTTGATTAATCGGCTACATTAAAGTTTTGCATGACGACGACGACGACGACGCCAACGCCTACATCAAGGCCTACGACCCAGTGATCACAATAGCTCGACATTTTTTCGAAACGGACGAGCTAAAAATGTCTGAAGTTTTCCCTGATGGTCATGGGTCGCTCACCTGAGACAATATGACATGTGCTCTATTGTGTATATAAAATATGTATATAACTGTTTAAAGTATGGCAACACGCTTTCTATCCGACAACCACGGTTTGTAAAGGAATAACGATAACTTTAGCAGTCCAGGCAAATGTTCATGCAAATCATATTCCTTAAAAAAAATCCCCTTCAAGTGTATACTAATTTCTTTTTTTATCAACAATGGCTTGAATAAATTGGTAAAAGGGTACCAAAATAAGATTCCCGTAAAATGTTACTGAATTACATCTAGTGGTATCAGATTTCCCCCTTGCCATATTACTTTGAAATATACTCAGTGGTTTTAGGAGATTTTTTTTCTTCAAATTTACTGTATATCACCATCGAAGGAAAACGAGCACCGCCGGTGACGGCCACTGAATTAAACTTATCAAACTGTTGTGAACAATATTGGCGTCAGGAATTATACAAAATTATATTAAAATCTGTCAAGTGGTTTTAGAAAAGATTTTTTTTTTTTACATTTCCAGAGACGCCATACACGGAAAATGAACCCCACCCTTATGGCAACGTGCTTTAAGGAATCGAAATTGTATAACCCTTTACTCCATAAATACTCCTTTCTATGACTTTAATTGAGCCGTCTGATCAGGGTCTGCTCTGTTTGCTTATGGTATAGCACATATATGATGTGTTCATGTTCCATTATAGAAATAACCTAATCAATATTCAATATCTCTGTGTCCATGTGCTATTATAACAATCAATCTAATTATTATTGATTATGTCATTATTTCTTACATGAATATTCATGAAATAATGGGTTAACCCTTTACTCCATGACTATATATGTAAGAAATAATGACGTCATGGATATATTTTTTATAATGACACACGAGCACGTGATATTTTGTTCACTTTAGAACCCGTAGAATCACATCTTTAGTATATTACAAGCAAACAGAGCAGACCCTGATCAGATGGCTCCTATATGAGCCTCGCACGTGGGTCTATCGTAGAAAGGTGTATTCGTGGAGTACGTAGTAAAACAATACTGGAAGTGGGTCATTCTTGAAAAGTAATATGGAAATCTGTCCAGTGGTTTCACAAGGGAGGAGTTTATAAATTTCCACCTTATCCATACAAAAACAATCAGCCCAGTCCCTGGCGGCCATGTTTTGATATTTACGATATTAATTCTAAACTTAATTTTACTCCAATCTCCCATGTTCAGCATTATTACTTATTGCGTACACTTGAACAAATTATATATCTATGTTTGAGGACCTTCTAAGAATAAGTCCTATGACGGCTGATTAAAGTTAATTCAGCGGTTAATGAGGTGCCACTAATAGATATTGTTCAAAATATTTTATTTTAGGTTTTGTGATCTATACTTATACCACAGGTGCCATGCGCGTGACAGTTTCATAAATACTATTAACAAACATCATTCTTCAAATACGTTAGAAATCATACTTTGACAGAAAAACAGTTTTGCATTATTTTTTTCGAATAGTATCATACTATGTAAAGGTGTGTAACTAATTACATATACATGGTATTATATAGACACTACACGAAAGAAACCTGTCACGCGCCTGGTATCTGTGAGTTATACAGAGAATTGTAACCATTTATGTAACTATTGTAGAAGATCACATATGGATCATTCAAGTGAAGTTTGGTCAAACTCCATTATGCAGGTTAGGCGACTCTGTTTAACCCATTCCCTCCTAGACTATTTTTAGACACAGCCTCTTTGAATAAATCTACCGAAAAGGGGGCATTTACTAGAGAAAGGGATTTTTGTAAATTGTGTAGTTTTGAAACCATTGTGATAGCAAATGCTCTATTTGTCACAATGGTTTAAACATCGACTTTTACGGATGTGCAAAAAGGCGCCAGTAGGAGAGAATGGGTTACAGTAATTATTCGTGCAATATGTTTAGTTCACATTACCTGTTTCTGCATATGACAAAACTCATTTGCATACCGTTGATATAGGGCCACTTGACGATAATTGTTGTGAAGTTTAGTCAAATCCCATTCAGAAGTTTAGATGACGACATTTTGAAATTAACATTTTTAGGAAATGTTACATTGATAAAAAGGGGTGCATAATGGTTGTGTTATTACCTATGTATATGACAAACTGACACCATTATAAGACCTTGATTAAAATCCTTCTAAAGATCATTCCTATGAAGTTTGTCAAAATCCATCCAGTCATTTAGATGTACTTGTTCTGTACTATCTCCCTGTGACCCATTTATTTTTTCAATGTTTAATTGTGAAGGAAGACCGTCAAAGACTCGTTTCTATGATGCTTTTCATGTTTCATTCTGCAGTTTATGAGCTATTGTCCATTAAAATTCATTTATCAACCCATGCTTCAATACTTATTTAGAGCATATGAACTATTTACATAACTTGATGAAGAGCCACCCGATGGTTCTGTGATTACCTATGCAAACAGTTTGAATCCAAATGAGACGCCGAGTTATTTTGGAGTAAAGTGTTAAAGGGCATCAGCGCAGATTTCTGACTGTTCAGTGTAAGGCTTTAACCATTTACTCCATAAATATTCATATAAGAAATGAAAATTAATTAGATTAATTGTTATAATAGCACATGGACATGGGAATTATTGGCCATGGCAAAAATTGTCAAACCATTTCTGTATCCTAAGCAAACAGAGCAGACCCTTATCAGGCGGCTCCTACAAGAGCCCTCTGATCTGGGTCGTCTGTTTGCAAAGGTTAGGAAATGCGTATTTATGTAGTAAAGGGTTAATCAGTAGATGGAGCCCTATAAGGTGAGACAGAACTACTACTACTTGCTATCCTAAAAAATTAACTGAAATCATGATGTATGCATAGCTAAACAATATACAGTAAAACCCCTCTAAACCGGAATTCTGGTAGAGAATAATTCAGACACTTTTACACTTTTATTAGACAGTTTATTAGGACCCAATCTTTTTGAAAATCAGCTGAAGACCATTGCCGATTAAATGACGTTTTATGATATTGATCTATTTGTTTTCGGTTGACGACGGTTGTTTGTAGGTCAGTACTAATGACATATACAAGAAGCACGTACATGCAACAGTGTTGTCTTCTTAGGGTTAATCTCAATGCCTTATTATATGCACAATGAACAGACTTTATGAACCGTTTCTTCAAAACAATCTACATATACAGTAGAACCTGTCTTAAGCTGTCATCAAATAAAGGTCTAATTATTGGTCTGTAATGCATGCGGTAGCTTAATGCAATCAAAAGTAATGCAAAAAGCTCCATATTACTCCTATGATCAATAAATGAATGGCTGTAAGTCCGGTTCTACTGTCGTAAGTAATATACATCCTAACCCATATCTTCTGAAAATATTATCTTCTGAAGTTCTCAACCCTGGATCTACTGCACTATACTAACGTTGGAATATGCACGCTTTTGAAACACGAAACCGAGAATCAATCAGTGTGTATCCTGATGAGAAGTATCATCAACAATCAAGACATATTTGGCTGTCACATTATAGGGGATTTACAGTACTTCCATTTTCTATGCGCAAACGATGAGTCATGATGTCTTCCGTGTTATAATCGGTTCAAATGTGCTATGAAATGCTATTCTTTAAAATCTTCTAAATTTTGACCTGGTTACACGTATAACAACAGCTGCAAGGATCAAATCACACAAAGGTTTATCATATGAGAAACAGTCACATAACGTATTTATTCATCTCATTTTTGACACAGCTGCACTCATAGATCGATTATGAAAACATTATCTATTCACAAAAGTGTCACTCCCACCGGTATACCTATGTGTAAACATATTGTGAAATACGTTTGTTAAGAAATGTCAATATGAACAACACTTTGCATAAGGATTATTTGGCGAAAATAGTATGCTTACAGGGGAGTTATGTTAACCCATTCCCTCATATAAACGCGTTTCACGCATTAGCAAACAGAGTAGGCCCAGATCAGACGTCTCCTATAGGAGCCGTCTGATCAGGGTCTGCTCTGTTTGCTAATGGAATTTGATAGTTCTTTTTCTTTACTTTCTAAAATGGCTACAATGTTCCACCTGCTACATTTCATCATAACTAGTTTGACCATGAATATTCAGCAGGTATTGAAATTCGTAATAAACATAGAACAGGGAAAGAGTAAGTGATAGTCTCTATTTGCAATGTGTTTTAAAAATGCTTAATAATTACAGAAACCATTTGTTTATATGCTCAAAAGAAGTATATCGCAAGAAAACCAATCGAATACCCGGTACACGCCGAAGAAGACAAAACGTTCATGTGTTTAATATCGAAGATGTTATTCGACAATGTATTAACCCTTTCGCTGCCAATGCCGGATCTGTGATTACCTATGCAAACAGTTTGGATCCAGATGAGACGCCGAGTAACTCGGCGTCTCATCAGGATCCAAACTGTTTGTTACTGTTACTATGTTTTTGAAACAAAAATGAAGAAAATCAAAAGAGTGAAAATTTGTAGCAGACGACAAAGTTAGCAGACGACAGAGTTTGGCAGCGAAGGGGTTAATTAGTATCTATTCGGGTTGCGTTTTAGTTTCGTTAACTGTTCGACAAAGCCCTTAGTGGTCGAAATATTAGATCAGAGCAATTCGAGTATTTATGTATTATATTAATTCCCTTTTTTGGAATATTTTCTTCATTATTTGACAAAATTCCAATTGACAATATTCATAATAATGACTGAACAACAAATACCAAGTTTTATTAGGTTTTTTAATATGCGGTTATTGTAGGGACTTCTAAGTTTGGAAATTCTATAAAAACAATCGTCCTGTTCATCCTTTATCAATCAGTTACCTGCTTCTGAAGACAGACATCTTTATCATTCATGCATGCGTTAACCCTTTTCCCTGTTCTATGTTTATTTCAAATTTAAATACCCACTGAATATTCATGAACAAAATAGTTACAATGAACCTTGAAGGTGGAACATTGTAGCCATTTTTTGAAAGCAAATAAACAGAACTATTCAAATTCCACTAGCAAACAAAGCAGAACCTGATCAGACGGCTCCTCTAGGAGCGTCTGATCTGGGTCTACTCTGTTTGCAAATGCGTAAAAACACGTTTATATGTGGGAAAGGGTTAAGTCGTCGCTTTAACTCTTTCCCTGTTCCGTGTTTATTCCTTTCATTACCCACTGAACAAAATAGTTATAATGAAATAAGGAAGGTGGAATATTGTGGCTATTATAGAAAGTTAAGAAACAGGTCTTTCAAATTCCATTAGCAAACAGATCAGACCCAGGTCAGACGGCTCCTATATACTCTGTTTGCAAATGCGTGAAAACACGTTTATATGAGTGCAATGGTTAAAGAGAGCTTACAGTGCTATACCAACAAAGTTCAGATGAAAGTGTGTACTTGTATGCACAATCGGTTTGTTACAGTAACACCTCAACTGTAAGGATAAGTGGCAGCTTGAAAGACATACAGAAAGCTCCAAAAGGAGCTATCTGTATGACTTTCATCTCAGATTACGCAGCTACCCAGAAGTCCAGATAAGATACGTAAATTAAACCATTATCAAGAATAACTTCTTTATTTTTCCACCAAACTCTATGTTGTCTGGAAAAGACGATTCTAACGAGCTCTAAAAAGATCTTGACTAAAGTCCCGGCTGAGAAGGGTTTTACTATACATAACTAACTGAAAGAATAGACAGAATGCGGCATGGGTAACCTCGCCCATGAAACTTGAACCCGGATTGCAAAATGTTTACCAAAACCTAGAGGCAATATCGGTCTACGCGATAAACTGTCTTGAAAGGAAGAGGTGTTTTGTTTGTTTTGTGATATGCAATTTTGATTTCAGACCAGCTACATGCAGTCTATTTACCCTAAGTATTGTGTCACGAAGTATCGCTTCTCCACTTCTTTATAAAGCTAAGTAATTCAAATTATGTATCATTTTGATAACATGGAATCTATACTGACATAGTAGCAAATAGTGTAGATCCTGATCTAAAACGACTTCTTCAGGAGCAGTTTGATCTGGGTCTGCGCAGTTTGCCTAGTTGTATCTGCCCGACTACTTAAAGCAAGTTAGTAGCCATTAAAATGTAATGAATGCTCAGCGATACAGGGAACCCATTCACGAGAATGCCTACACCCAAGAATCGAACCTGAGGTGACCTCGCGCTCGGATCTCAGTCAATTTTCTGCTTCATTGCCTGTATACCAGTGACTGGTCTAACAGGTGAAAATTATATTTTCTCATTAACCATTTCCCTGTTCAATATGTATTCCGAATTTCAATACCTATTGAATATTCAGGGACAAATAGTTATAATTAAATATGGAAGATAGAACATTGAAGCCATTTTAGAAAAGAATCAGGTCTATCAATTGCAATTAACGAACAGAGCAGACCCTGGTCAGATGGCTCCTATAGAAGCCGTCTGATCTGAGTCTAATCTGTTTGCAGATGCGTGAAGACACGTTTAAATATGAGGGACCAGGTTAAACCATTAAAATGCAGTAAGAACTTTGTAAACAACCGCATAATAAATGGCTTTGAGTGTCATTAACCATTCATCTGATATAATACGACATCGACCCCTAAATACCCTACTCCATACCCCTCTAATGCGACCACCTAAATGAGGCATACTTCTGGGTTGTAGTTGTAGAGGCAGGTGGTAGCTTAATGCAGGACAAAGGTAATGCAGAAAGCTCCTAGAGGAGCTTTCTGCATTACTTTTGTCCTGCATTAAGCAACCACCTGTGTGTAAAGACAGATATGATCATTCATTAAGTGGTCGCATTAGGGGGTTCTACTGTACATGTATCTCCAGATCAGACGGCTTATACAGGAGACGTCTGATCAGGGTCTACTCTGTTTGCTTATAAATGAAATAATATAGATATGATTTGATTCTACAGTTTTTTGTATCGGACAATAATTCCCGTGTTCATATAACATTGAAGAATTAATCCAGTTAACATTGCTGATATCATTATTTCTTACTTTAATATTCAATGTCATGAAGTAAGAGTGTTAAATTTTGTAAAGCCATAGTCTGTTGAAACGAGACATCGATCTTACAAATTGTAGGTTTTCCAGCCTTAGATATATGTAGTATCCCATCAAGCAATGTGTTGTTGCTAATTATAGATTTTTGTCCTAGATTGCGAACCAGGTGTATTTACGGCAGATAAAAATCAATACACACAGGTAGTACACATCTTTTAAAGGAATGACCTACATGTAATTTTAATTCGTAGGTAAACCCTCACCGAGAGATTGTGTAAATCTAAGTAATCAAGTATTGAGTAACTTCCACATGCACCCCTATATTGAATGAACTATATTGTTTAGCAAAACCGATGATTGCAAAATACTGGTCTTTTAAATATGTCGAAATACACAAGTCATTGTCGCTGTGTGTTTTAGTCGCCACGCCCATGCGCGTAGCGAGTACCAATATATATATAGATATCTGGTCTGGCCTGCTGGTTAATACAGCTAACTTCTTATTTGGATATTTCTGTTCTGATTTTATCAAGTAACATAGGTAAGTAAACATTATGCATTTCTTTGATTAAGTAGGAATTAAGCTTATGAGATCTAGTTACAGTAGCATATGTCACTGAATCCGATACATACAGGTATACATAAGTAACATTTGTGCATATGAACAATTGATCGCATTTTATGTTATATGTATGTTATGTTGAATGATAATTAGTCTAGAATCCATATTCGACAGTTCTAAAATATTTTTTCATTACTAAGGTGAGCCATGGTTAACTCTTTGTGTAATTACCATCTTATGCCTAGTTCTATAATATAAAACTTCTGTATTTCGAAATTGATAATGGATTTTTCTATTTTCCCCCTCTTTTATCATTTCTGCGAAATACAAACGCCATCAACCAAAACTAAATATGAACATGAATGATGAAAAACGCAATGAAGAATGATAACAGGGTTATTTAAATGAAAACTAAGCTTGCGTGACTGCCAAATGATTTGGACTAGCTTATGCCTTGCAAACAATACAGTAGAACATATCCTACGCGCATATTCATTTATTGAACACCTGGGTCTTAAAAGGCAAATGGTTGCTTAATGCCGGGCAAAAGTAATACGAAACGGTCCTACTTTTGACACGTGTGTAAGAAATAATGACATCATGAATATTAATTAAATTATATTTTCAAAACAGCATTTGAACACAGGACATTTTAAAATGATACAGAAACTATAAAATCGGATCTATATTATACCATAAGCAAACTGGGCAATCCCTGGTCAGAGGGCTCCTACAGGAGCCGTCTGATCTGGGTTTACTCTGTTTTTAAATGCATGAAAAGGCGTTTACATGAAAGAAGTGGTTAATAATCATTATTAACTAGGTTTTTGCCGTGTAAGAATCTGTAGAATCAGATTTATATTATTTATAAGCAAATAGCTCAGACACTATGTATGCTTATGGAATAATAGAGATCCGATTCTACAGCATTTGCCATGGCTAAGAGTTCCTTCCTTCATGATGTCATTATACAAAGTCAGTTGATCAGTAGTCACTGTGTCATTATTTTCTAAATGAATAATCAAGTAAAGAATATTTGACCAATATTTGTTCGACGAATTAGCCATACCAGTATCGGAATACCGCATGAGAAACTTGACACACATGTAGGGTAAAATCCGGTTCAGTGTTACATATGTAGGGCTATGCCTTCCCATCCGTAACCCGGGCAAGATGAAAACATGAAAAACTGCTGACCTACAGTAAAAAAAACTAAAATACGACGCAACGTATCATTAATTCATTATCGTTTTTAGCTCACCAGAGCACTTTTGTGCTCAGGGTGAGCTTTTGTGATCGCCTGATGTCCGTCGTCCGTCGTCGTCCGTCGTGCGCCGTGCGTCGTCGGGCGTCAACAATTTCAACCTTTAAAAATCTTCTCCTCTAAATCTACAGGGTTCTCAGCTTTCATCTTTGGTACATAGCATCATCTGTAGGTCCTCTACAAAAGTTATATAAATTATGCCCCTGGGGTCAAAATTGGCCCTGCCCCATGGGTTTTCAGTTTTCAATAGAAACATATAGTGAAAACTTTGAAATTCTTCTCCTCTCAAACTAGAAGGTTCTCAGCTTTCATATTTGGCACATAGCTTCAACTTCAGGTCTTCTACAAAAGTTATATAAATTATGCCCCTAGGGTCAAAACTGGCCCCACCCCAGGGATTCACAGTTTTTTTTAGCTGACTGCATAAACAGCCCATGGGATCACTATATATGCATAGGAAAAACTTTGAAACTCTTCTTGTCAAAACTACATGTCCCAGAGCTTAGATATTTGTGGTATAGATTAACTTAGCATGCCTTAATGAGTTTTGAAAATATCATAGTTCTGAGGTTAAAATTGGCCCTGCCCTGTGTATATATTCTTTTTCACTTCTACAGGTTAAAGTTTTCCTAATCCAGTGCTCTGATAAGACTCACTGGCCAGAGTGTATTGGTAATCACCCTTAGCCTGATCAGTAGAGTAGAAATTGTGTTTAGACAAATTACACACACTCATTTTAGATTGAGAAAACTTTGTGGACAATACTCAAAATGCAGAAAGCTCTTAAAGCTTTTTTCCATATCTATGCCCTACATTAAGCTGCCAGCTATCAATATATATCCCATAACTGTATCTGCTGTGAAGTTCAGCTTAATACAAATTCAAGTGTTCTATTGCATCTTGGAGAGCAGTGTCTATTTTTAGCTGGCTATTTTAAGCATACATCTCCCTTTCACACTTTTTGATTACAACTGGATTGCCTCCCTTCTGGATAATGGCAGTTGCAAATTAGATCTGACCTGTAAATAGAACAATTAACCCGTTACTCCATAATATGCATTTCTACACCTTTGCAAACAGAGTAGACCCAGATCAGATGGCTCATGTAGTAGCCATCTGATCAATCTGCTGTATTTGCTTATGATATAATATAGTGCAAATTGCATTAAATTATTTTTATTTTGTGTACAATATACATGCACTTATAATATGTTTACTTAAGCCTTTCCCTCATATAAATGACTTTTCAAGCATTTGCAAACAGAACAGACCAAATCAGACAGCTCCTATAGCAGCTGTCTAATCAGGGTCTGATCTGTTTGTCAATGGAATTTGAAATATATTTCTTTACTTTCTAAAATGGCTATACTGTCCCACTTTCCATATTTCATTACAACTATTTTGTCCATGAATATTCACTAGGTATTGAAATTTTGAATAAACATAGAACAGGGGAAGGGTTAAAAGTACATCAATCTTAAGGTAAGATATGAATAATAATATGAACTCATGAAGATGTAATGAAAATATCTGAAATTTTGAACATAAGTATAGATTAATTTATTCTTTCTGAATTAAAATTTGCAGCACCCCAGGGCCGGCTAGTTTACTATAGAAACATATAGTGAAATCTTTGAAAATCTTCTCTCCTGATTGTCTGGTGAGCGATGGCAGGGCCATTCTGGCCCTCTTGTTTAAGATAGGTGGCAGCTTAATGCAGGGTGAAATAAGCATAAGTTTGTAATATCAACATGATATATATCAATCTCAACATATCAATCTCCTTTCTTTATACTTTTCCTTCATGAATATTCATGTAATAAACAATGACATCATGAATACTAAGTAGGTTAGTTATTATAATCGCACATGGACATCCGATTTTTTGGCCTTCGCTAAAACTGTAGACTCTGATCTATATTATATCATAAGCAAACAGAGCAGACCCAGATCAGACGGCTACTCTGTTTGCAAAGGCGTAAAAGCGTATTTTTGGAGTAAAGGGTTAAATCATTCCTTCATATACATGCCTTTTCACGCCGTTGCAAACAGAGAATATCCATATGTAAGACGACTGCTATAAGAGTCGACTGGTCAGGGTCAGCACTGTTTGCTCATAGCCTTATATGTACCAAATTCTACATTTTCTGCGATTGCCAAAATAGATTTGTTTCCTTTGGCATTTTAATGCGGCAGCTAATCAAAATTCATAAGCCAATATACCTTACTTGAATATTCATGGGTGGGTGGGGTCATTTCGACTACGGATCTCAATAGAAACGATCATATAGGCAATTAACAGTATGGAATCTTTCTTCATTTACCCATTACCTCATATGTTATTTTAGACCCAACCTATAATAAATAAATTCACTCGTACTAGAGAAAACGAGCATTTCAGAATCGTGTAGTTTTGAAACCATTGGGATAAATCGTTTTCATCGATACTTGTAATTTTATCGATACTTGTAATTTGTTCGATACTTGTATTCTCTGTTCTGCCACAAAATAGTATCCGCCTATGTCGAACAGTTAACGAAAGTAAAACACAACCCGAATACATACTTCTACATAGTATATTGCCGAATAACATCCAGTCTTCATTATCAAACACGTGGATTTATGTTTGCCTTCTTCGTGTAATTCGATTGGTTTTCTTGCTATATACTTATTTCAGCATATAAACACATTATTTATGTTTTTATGCATTTTTAAATCACGTTCCATGTAGACACTATCGCTTTAAAACGTTGTAAAACCCCGATACTTTATATTTGTATTATTTTCTTTCAAACGGAAGTAAAAAGAAAACTCAATGTAGTCGTTTTCGAAAAGCATTGTTTACACGTAGACAATATCACTAGCTAAAAGGTACCCGAACTGAGCTGTTTACGAAATACTGAAGTGTTAAGTGATACTTTGTAATTTCAGGCGTGCTGACTCTAATCAAGGGGACTTTTTGCACAGTTTGCATGACTTTTTCTGTAGACACAAGTAACTGTGCGCATTGTTTCACATAATTTTAGCGAAAAAACAAGCCTTAATGTATTTTTCTTTTTTTCTTTCAGACATGGAAAAACAGAGTGACTCATATTTCATAAGAGGTTTGCATGACTTTTTCTGTAGACACAAGTAACTGTGCGCATTGTTTCACATAATTTTAGCGAAAAAACAAGCCTTAATGTATTTTTCTTTTTTTTCTTTCAGACATGGAAAAACAGAGTGACTCATCTTTCATAAGAGGTGTTCTGGGGGTCATTAAGAACATCTCAATTGCGTGCATACTGGTTGGCTTAGCGTCACTGATATGTGGTATCCTTGCCCTTGTCTTCACGCATCCTAGGTGGGCTTTTCCGTTTTCCACTGCTTCCGGTGTATATACAGGAGCGTTTGTAAGTAACCAAGTCTAACACGATTATACATGTTTGAATCATGAATATGAATTGAATTATTTTCATAATGGCATGTGGACACATGACACTGTGTCTCAGGCAGAAACTGAAGAATCATATCTATATTATATCATAACCAAACAGGGCAGGTCGGATATATAGGAGTTACCACGTCAGTCCGTCCGTTTGTCCGACGGTTTGCTTGTTTTTGTTTTGTTTTCTACCGTACGATTTCAACGATACATGTACTTCGTTATCAGGAGGACGTGGGACTATTGCTAAAACGTTCAATTCGGATGATTTGTTACAGACTTGTGACCCATTGATTATTCAAGAAAAAGGTCATTCTCTGACAAAAAATTACTACTGATAAAATATACCAATACTTAATATCTACATCAATGGTCATTATCTGGCAAAGACTTGTTTTACTGATAAAACCGACCAATAATTAATATGTACATGTATTTGTTTTGTATTTTCAGTGTCTCTTGCAAGGTATTTTTGGATTTAATCTTACCTCGAAGTACGACGTGAACGACAAATCCTCTTCTTTTAAGTGGGTAGGTACACATATGTATCATGTAGATGGGTAGGTACACATATGTATCATGTAGATGGGTAGGTACACATATGTATCATGTAGATGGGTAGGTACACATATGTATCATGTAGAGTTCCAGAGAAGATGCGTACATTTAAACAGTTTCAAGAATAACTCCTTTATATCTCCACCAGACCATATTCTGTGACCGCTCTTTAGAATCGTCTTGGAGAGACGATTCTAAAGAGTGGCCACAGTATAGGGTTTGGTGGAGAAATGGCGATTTTAGTATTTGGGAACGCACCTTTATGTGCAGCTCTGTGTTGTTTTGGTACACACCTTTATGTGTAGTTCTGTGTTGTTTTGGTACACACCTTTATGTGTAGCTCTGTGTTGTTTTGGTACACACCTTTATGTGTAGCTCTGTGTTGTTTTGGTACACACCTTTATGTGTAGCTCTGTGTTGTTTTGGTACACACCTTTATCTGTAGCTCTGTGTTGTTTTGGTACACACCTTTATCTGTAGCTCTGTGTTGTTTTGGTACACACCTTTATCTGTAGCTCTGTGTTGTTTTGGTACACACCTTTATGTGTAGCTCTGTGTTGTTTTGGTACACACCTTTATGTGTAGCTCTGTGTTGTTTTGGTACACACCTTTATGTGTAGCTCTGTGTTGTTTTGGTACACACCTTTATGTGTAGCTCTGTGTTGTTTTGGTACACACCTTTATCTGTAGCTCTGTGTTGTTTTGGTACACACCTTTATCTGTAGCTCTGTGTTGTTTTGGTACGCACCTTTATCTGTAGCTCTGTGTTGTTTTGGTACACACCTTTATGTGTAGCTCTGTGCATGGCTTACTTAACTCTTTACTCCATGAATATTCTTGTAAGAAATAATGATATCACGAATATTAGTTGATGCTTTTTTATTGCAGTTGAACATGATAATTTTTGGTCATGGCAGAAACTGAAGAATCAGATATATATTATTTCAAAAGCAAACAGAGCAAACCCCGTTCAGGAGGCTGCAGGAGTCATCTGATCTGGGTCTGCTTTGTTTGCAAAGGTGTCACAGTATACGGTTCGGTGGAGAAATGACCATTTTAGTAATTGAGTACGCACACTTATCTGTAGGTCTGCTTCTCTATTCTGCAGCTCTATAATACTTTTGCAATTTTACATTTGCATTTGCTTATACATATGCATAGTGGCATCATTTCTTGCATGTCTATTCAACAGGGAAAGAGTTAACCCTTTCCCTGTTCTGTATTTATTCCACATTTCAATACCAACGGAATATTCATGGACAAAATAGTTAAAATGAAATCTGGAGGGTGGAACTTTGTAGCCATTTAGAAAGTAAAGACACAGACCTTCTGTTGGCAAACACAGTAGGCCCTGCTCCTCTAGCAGCCGTCTGATCTGGGTCTACTCTGTTTGCAAATGCGTGAAAACACGTTTATATGAGGGAAAGGGTTAAACAAACCACCACTTAGCTTTAGTTTTGCCGTCAAATTTGAATACAATTGTATTCTATACCATTGTAATTATATATTGTGATAAATTGTTGGTTAAAATGCCATGTGTGTCATTCTTAACTCTTTATTTAACCTATCACTAGTATGATGTGAACCTAAAACAGCCTACAGGGTTGTAAGTAATATGCGTACTAGTCTGTCGAAATACATGTACAGTAATACCCCGCTAATGCGACCACCTAAAAGAGGTATAATTTTGGGTGCTAGATACAGGTGGTAGCTTAATACAAGACAAAAGTGATGCAAAAAATCTCCTAGAGGAGCAACCACCTGCTTATAGAGACATCTTTGTTTATTCATTAAGTGGTCGCATTAGAGGGATTCTATTGTATCTTATTTCTCCGCTAAACGCTATCTTGCTGCTTCTCATTAGAATTGTTTATGGAGTAAAGAGTTAATTATATGTCCTGAACACGCATCTTATGTACAGTTTTGAGACTGTCTAATCGTATTTTAGGAGTACAGTTGTAGCTTATCACAAACATGTTATAATATAAAAATGGTTAATTCCAGTGATTTATTTTACATTATATCACTGTTTATCGCTGATAATTAGAAGCAGAGAAGCTGGTAATTAGAATTGCTCGTGGTCAGAGATACTCCTCTTCTCATATCATAATACATGATCAATCACTCGAATGAAAGAATTATCTCTCTCTCTTTTTTTGCCTGGGTCTGGTGTAATAAAACTTATGAACCCGAGTCTGAGATAATTCTCAAGTATCTGATTAGTCTGGGTCCATGCTTATAAAACCTTTTAGTTGAGTCTGAGTTCGTTCTCAAGTTTTTAATTGGTCAGATTTGAGTTCTGAAGCTTTTGATTAGTCAGATTTGAACCAAAGGCTCAAATCTGACCAATCAAAAGCTTGAGAACGTACTCGGACTCAACTAAACGTTTTATAAGCATGGGACCTGATCTCAGACTGAAGCAAACAGTGTTATTACCTCGATGCCAGGTGAATATCAATGTCAAAAATAATGATATCGTAAATGTTTATTAGCTGAGTTTGTGTTAAATTATATGGACGCATTTTTTGCCAAGGCAGAACTTGTACCGTCTAATCTATATAATCCATTTAGCAAACAGAGCAGATCCAGCTCAGACGGATCCAAGGGGGGTTATTTGATCTGGGTCTACTTTGTTCACAAATGCATTTCTATTAGGTGAAGGATTAAATAACAAGTGACATTAAAGTAAATTTCTTTACATGTCCAGTGTTATCATCCATATATTATTCATCTGAACAAGAGTCAGTTTTGTCTTTGACATAATACTTGTACTGTATTTATTTTTGTTTTCAGATCGGTTTATTCCGTGGTTTTGCCCAGGCCTCATGTATAACGGGTCCTCAACATATGGGATTTTCTATCGCCGCTGTAGTGATGTGCAGTCTCCGATCAACGGGCAGAAGTGGCATAGAGAAGTGCAATGCTGATGAACATGACAATCTCTTAATCCTTCACTCCATTGGAATATTTTTCGGAACTGTGATTTTTTGTTTAGGTATCGGTTCGATGTGTTACCTTTTGAGGAGTGGACGGGTTGCAGCTCTCACAGGCAAACCCAACTACGGGAAGGGCGGGTGCTGCGACCGAAACTGTTAAGTCTCGTTTCCTTTGAAGAGTTGCAGTGCAGTGTTGTGCATACGCAGATACGAGCATCTTTTCTGGATTCAAGCTGTTTGTAAATGGGACTTAGACCTTTCCTTGTTCCATCCTTATTCTTAATTTCAATACCTACTGAATGTTCTTGGGATAATTTAACTATGTATTTGGTAAAGACGAGTTTAACGCATTTGCAAGCAACGTGGGCCTAGGTCAGATTATGCATCCTTTGGCAGCCATCTGATCAGGGTCTCCTGTTTGTTTATGGAACAAAACAGATTCTGTAGTTTCTAACATGATAGAACGTTCTGAAATTATGCGAGGGGTAATTAACTTGTCAATTTATAACATTAAGAGTCACAATTGGACTTCTTACATTGATGGGGTATTGTATATAATGTGTTTTATTGTATATATCTATTGAGGGCCTTAAGGAAGATTGATCTGATCAAATGAGTCCTCTCGTTAAATAAAGTCGTTATTACTATTATTATTATTGTGAAAAGGCATCTTTTGAATGTTCTATTAATATGCGGGAACCGAGTATATAAGACGTTTGCAAACAGTGTAGACCAATATCAAAGGGATTCTGAGGGGACCCTTTGATCAGGGTCAGCATTGTTTTTAATACAAATCATTTTCTTCAGTAATACATTTCGATACACTTATTTGTTTATTTAATATTCAGAAAAGGAGGGACCAGTTTTAATAATTCATCAGATTGTGGGTTATTGTAAATAAATGCATGGTGGCTAGTATGGCTACAGAGAGATTGTAGTGCACACGATCAATTCATTTTTCTCAATGGTAATTTCATATTGAAAACATTATAAACAATGAATGATAAATTTAGGTTTAACATATATGTTTCTACCTCAAGTATAACATGGAGTATAGTACAACCTGTACGGGACCAGTATCCATGCTTATAAAACGTTTTAATAGCCTTTGGCTCAAATTTGACCAATCAAAAGCTTGAGAACAAAATCAGACTCAACTGAAAAGTTTTATAAGCATGGACCCAGAGCTTCAAAAATAGGTGCATACTCAAATACTGAAATGGTCTTTTCTCCACCATACCCCATGTTGAATCGCCTTGAAGAAGACAATTCTAAAGTGTAGTCACAACATAGGGTTTGATGGAGAAATAAAGAAGTTATTCTTGAAAATGTTTTGATTATCTGGAGTTCTAAAGCGATGACCAACAAATGGACAAATACTGGGTTGAGAGCAGGGTCCCTGCTTATAAAACTTTCAGTTGAGTCTGAGTACGTTCTCAAGCTTTTGATTGGTCAGATTTGAGCCTCTGGCTCAAATCTGACCAATCAAAAGCTTGAGAACTCAAATCTGACCAATCAAAAGCTTGAGAACGAAACTCAGACTCAACTAAAAGCTTTATAAGCAGGGACCCAGATGCCTGTTTAGCCCTTTACCTGTGAGTATTCATGTAAGAAATAATTACATGAAGAAAATTAATTAGCTGAATCTGTATAGTGTTACATGAACACACAGTGTTTTTGTTCTTACATTGGCAGAAACTGTAGAATTACATCAATTGGTATTATTTCTTGAGCAAACATACCAGACTCTGATCAGACACCCCATACAGGAGCCGTCTGATCTGGGTCTACTCAGTTGCAAAGGTACCAAACTGCGTCTATACAAGGTAGAGGATTAAACACCAGCGTGTTTATTTACCATGTGGCCACATTTCGAGGTTATACATTGTATATAAGGTTGAACCGCATCCGGTGTTCGTGTGATGGACTTTGCAAAGAGTTCAAGAGTTTCAGTCTTATTAATGCTGTACAACAAGACCTGTCTTAAATGACCAAAACATGGAGTCTATTTCTGGGTCTTAGAGACTGGTAATGCAGAAAGCTCACAAAGGAGCTTTCTACATAACTTTTGCCATCCATTAATCAATCTCCGGCGTTTTAAGACTGTTTGTTTTATAAGTGTTCATTTTCATCCTCTATTTTAAGACTGTTTGTTTTATAAGTGTTCATTTTCATTCTCTATTTTAATTCATTAATTGATTTGCAATGTGCTATTCTGTTTTACAATGTTTCATTATATATTATGTATAGAGACACAAAAAACCACATGTACATGTATAGAAATAAATATTGTAGAAATTTGATTCAACGTTGACGATTTATATATACTTCTTCCCAAATAAAGGTTAGATAAGTATTACTTATAGGTCATATTTTGAAAATTATGGAATTTAATATAAGCGAAGCGTCAGCGGAGCACAGGGTTAAGTTTCATAATTTTCAATTTGCAAGCTGTGAGTGATTTATCGTTGCCCAACATCAGAAAAATATATCCCCCTTAGTCAGGGTATTTCACCTACACCATCCATGATCAGGACATGTGGGCGGAGTTTGCGGTTACTAGACTGATTTAGCAACCGAAGTTATCTGGCGAGAAATAAAATGTCAACATACAAGACCGCACAATGTCTCAATTTAATGACACAGGGATACGCAGCAGTTTTATTCTGAATCAGTAAATGGCAACTAATGCAAGGAATATCCCGTTTGTTACATATTTACTGCTAATGATCTTAAGATCAGTCAGATAATGATTTCGACCTACGCTGTTTTAAATCCCATTAATTACGTACGATTTCGTAATGGAATATAGAGTCCCTGAATTCTGTGACCAATTACTTGAATATATGGCATGTGCAATCACTAGAGGAGTGAGTGAGTGAGTTGGGTTTTACGTCCGACCAACAGTATTTCAGTTATTTGCAGACGGCACCCGCATGAGACAAGTTATAGTGCTGCCTCACTGGAATGCCCCTGCCGCAGGCACATGCAAGGGCACCCCACCAGAGGAAACTGCAACCTTAGAATGTCAAGGTCATGGTCATAGTTCAATGTCAAAGTCTCAAATTTCAACATGGCAGCTGGCAGATGACACGCGCATCTGTGATCGCACATGTTTTTCTATGTGATACATGTACATATGTATAAAGATATAAGAAAAACAACGTATTCCAGTTATATTAATTCTTAAACGGCTAAGCACGTCATGAGTCGATTATGATGACCTTTGCAAATAGTTCAAATGCAGGTCCACATCTAACCAGGATCCAAACCGTTCAAAATAGAGACTGTGAACATATTTAAATTCACATAACGGGATACGTGCTAAAGAACAGCAACATACAATTGTAGAAATGTTGTCTGACTTTCAAACAGCGTATCACGACGAAACGCAAAGTAACCTAGTGTGTCGTCTTTTCGAATTGTATTATGGCCACGATCAGTAGCATAAATTCTTGTTGAGTGAATTCGGTTCACAAGCAGACAAACAAAGCAGGACGCAAATATTAACCCTTTACTTCATATAAACGCGTTTTCACACCTTTGTCAGCAGAGGAGACCCAGATCAGACGGATCCTACAAGAGCTCCTATAGGAGCTGTCTGATCTTGGTCCGCTCTGTTTGGCAATGGAATTTGATAGATCGAATTCGTTACTTTCTAGAATGACTACAATGTTCCACCTTCCATATTTCATTATTACTATTTTTATCCATGAACATTCAGTAGGTATTGATATTCGGAATAAAGATAGAACAGGGAAAGGGTTAAAAGGGCCAACATTGTTTAACAATGACATATGTAACCTGGGTCCATGCTTATAAAACTTTTAGTTGAGTCTGAGAACGTTCTCAAGCATTTGATTGGTCAGATTTGAGCCTTTGGCTCAAATCTGACCAATCAAAAGCTTGAGAACTCAAATCTGACCAATCAAAAGCTTGAGAACGAAACTCAGACTCAACTAAAAGCTTTATAAGCATGGACCCAGATCTAGATCTACAAAGTCTGTAAACTAAGGAAAGAAGCATACACTTCTACACAATTATTTATGTTTACTAAAACTAGGATGTTGCCGGAAACCTCACGTAATGAATGGGAATTAAAACAATGTAGTTCGAGATCCACATCTGACTGATCTTGAGATCATAAGCAGGAAATGTGAAATAAACGGGACATACCGCGAGAATTATTCCTTGTATTCGTTGCCATTTACTGGTTCAGAATAAAGCTGCTGTGTATCTCTGGGTCGTTAAGACACTATGCGGTCTTGTATGTTAGCATCCTCTACTTCTTTAATATGGTTTCTTTCTAAAAAAAAACTTAAAAAACTACCATTTCGGATTGTGTGCGCACATTTTATTTGTCGCCTGGTGCCTTCGGTTGATATATCAATCGAGTAACCGCAAACCCCGGCCACTTATTATGATCATGTATGTTATAAGTGACACATTTCCTCGCATAACCTTGACTGATTGGAATATAATTTAAGACTGGTGGAAGCCAGTCTTAAGTACCGCAAATCGGATTCAACAATCGTACGAATACCACGTCCGATTTAACATTTTTGTGTATTAATGCACCATAGGCGGATCCATATGTCTAATCGCATATTTTCAAAATACAGCAAAATGCCTCTTATTATAACTACTATTTGAACCAGAACTGTCGATCCGCTCGCACACTGCCTTGTGCCTGCGATTCTAGGTCAAATGGTGATTAGGAGTTAAGCGGTTAAAAATAGTGCCCCTTGAAATCTCCCTCTCATAATGAGAGTGATCCGAAGCATTCCTGTATACAGATGTATTTTGGGAAGGAAAAGTAATCTAAAATGTTTGAAAACAATTACCAAAACGGGAAGAACCTTTATCAAAATGAGAAGAGAGGGTGAGTAAACTATAGCATTGAAGCGGTCACGTGTATGACATGATCAAAACGTTTTCAGAACGTTTCACATGCGCATGAATTGATAGACCTTTCATCCAAAACGAAGTGTGTATTTTGTCATACTGATACAATTTTTTTAATTCTTTAAATGTCGTCTTTAAGTGTCGTCTTATTAAATCTAGGTTGCAAATACTGTCATCAGTAGAATTGTCGTGTTTCTGGAGGGTGATTCTTTACAATTATGATGTGAAATACGGCACACGACTGACCCAGTTTTCAGTATTGCTTTTTTGTATTTACAGACGTGTATTTCTGTGTAACTCTGAAATCAGTTTTCATGTAAAGTGATACTGTTTTTAAAATCTTTCTCTCGGTAACAGACATTTCCAAATAAATATAAGTAGAGTAAAACCAGTCTTAAGCGACCCTCAAAAGGAGATGTAACTATGAGTATGAACCTATAAGGCAGGTGGTAGCTTAATGTAGATCAAAGGTAATGCAGACAGTTTATAAAGGAACTTTCTGCATTACTTTTGCCCTGAATTAAACAACCATCTGCGTTTTAAAACACCTATGTTCAATAAATTAATGGTCGCTTAAGATAGGTTCTACTGTAAGGGCTAGTAACTTTTGCGTTTACACTGCATACTTCTTTTTCTGTGCAATTTTATGACATATTGTGGCATGAAATGCGTTGCAGTTATTATGTTGATGTTGTAATTTTCAGTTGAATAGAAAAACAGATTTTAGTTTCTTATTATCATCTCAATTATCACCCAGGTTTCCAAGGGGGTCAGTCTGTCCAACCGTCTGTCTGTCCACCCATTCGTGGACAATTGCTTTAAACGAAATCTACTCTGAAACCGCACGGTAGAATACTAAAGATAACTGATCTTTAGAATTGCTAAAAGTATCCGGATCGATGAAGAAATCTGGTTTCCATCGAAATTTCTTATGTTGTTAAGTTTGAAGAACCTGTCTTTTGCCCGTTTCAAGAAGTAAATGTTCCAAAGTTTCTATGTCATTACAAAATACACAAAATGGATTTTCTTACATTTTCCATGTAAATAAGTTTTCATTTGTAGGGATAATCTTGTGTATAAGTTTCAGCTTAATTTGTTTAATTTTGTTATCAGTGATAACGTTATTGATTATATAGTTAACCGAGTTTCAATTAATATGTTTTTAAACAATGTTTTTAAACAGTGTATGACGTGTCAAATATTTTTCTAATGTATAATTTTCGGATATCTCTATTTGATATCATATTTTTCACAAATGAAGATATCACTTGATATCTTTACACTTGATTTGAATGAAGGTTCCTGTTTGAGAATATTTTTTCCGAGCAACGGGTATAGCTTTTAGTATTTAATGAAGCTCGGCTAACCAGTTTCATTTAACAACGAGTCTGTCGTGAATATTATATTCATTTAGCCTGCCATTTGTTTAAAGGTCATCAACATTGACGATATCAGACTTTATCCAATTAGTTAAACGAATGCATTTTCCTTTTGATTTTATGAATCGGTTTCTCCAGAGCGTTTGTTTACTTATGGCATAAACTAATTGTGGGGGGGGGGCGTTGTTCTCCGGGTATTGTTTAGTTCATTGAATGCACCGATGACGCTTTTATAGAAGGACGGACGTTAGTGCTTTACTTTCGGAAGAGATCTTACTGAATCTACATTCATTTGAAATAATAACAGGTCATTCCCATGATGATCAAACATAAGTTTAGGCATACGTTTCTAATTGGCAGTTTCGTTATTCCGGAGAGATTGTATCCATTTCATTTAAGCGTCTTGCAATAAATGTCCGCATCAACCATTTCGCCCCGTTCGAGCTTCTATCCGATAAGAGTGTTTCGTTTATTGTTTCACCTTTGTTTGACCACAGGAGTGTATAGATTAATCGGTTTAGTGTTTAGTGTGTGACTAATATCGTTGGGTGTATATATTGTTTGCATTAAATGCGATAATTTTAGTAGAATCAGAGTTTTGATAATCGTTGTATTCCCATAAAAGATGAAAGTTCTCCCCTTTCATTTATCGATTATGCGTTCACATGATTCTAATTTACTTTTCCGGTTAAGAGCTAACCAGATGTTCCATGGAAAACCCGGTTATTGAAATGGTGATGTACGGCGGGCGACTGCCAATCTTGTAAGCGCAACTCCTCTCAAACAGTTCAACAGATTTTCATAAAACCTTGCATGTAGCAAGAACACAATATGTAGATGTGCATATTAAGGGTGGGGTCCTTCTGTAATTTTTCTCGTTATGCGCCTTTGAACTTAGAATTCACTAGGTCTTTTGACCCTATCCTTGTAAGTGCAACTCCTCTGAAACTGCTCAACATATTTTTATAAAACCTTGCATGTAGCAAGGACACAATATGTAGTTGTGCATATTGTCGGGAATATTTCCTTCTGAAAATTGTATGCCCCTTTGAATTTAGAAATCACTAGGTCTTTTGACGCTATCATTGTAAGCGCAACACCTCTTAATATGTTCAACAGAAGTTCATAAAACCTTGTATGTAGCAAGAACACAATATATGGATGTGTATAATGTCGGGGAATTTTCCTTCTGCAAGTTGTTTTGAGTTATGTCCCTTTGAACTTAAAGATCACTAGGTCTTTTGACCCTATCCTTGTAAGCGCAACTCCTCTGAAACTGCTAAACAGATTTTCATAAAACCTTGCATGTAGCAAGGACACAATATATAGTTGCGCATAGTGTCGGGGCTTTTTCCTTCTGCAATTTTTCTGTGGGTAATGCTCCTTTGAACTTAGAAATCACTTTTCAATAGTGATGGAAACTCCGGTTTGATGTCGTATCGACATTTCTTGTTACTAGGATAAATCCCTAATGCTTTTACATACGATGTAAGCAAAATGCCAAATATTTTTGTATCTGTTTGATTACCTTTCAAAGAACCTACCCAAAGACCATTTGTATTATCTTTATTCAATTCCAAACCAGAATATTTTCCAAATGCATCAATTACTTCTAATACTGTGGGAATTTCGTTTTCATTTTTAACGAACAAAGTTGTCTGCTAATTGAGTTATTTTAGATGTATTTGTGCATCGTCGTTTTGGATAGAAATGCCATTTCGAAAATCGCCACGTTATTGCTTTGATAGAATGAGACCCGGGTGAACGAACGTTTGTCTATGACCCAGAAAACACGTGAAATTACGAGAAAAACATTGTTATATTGATAGTACTGCATAAGTTACCGGCAGGAAATTACATTTATTTGGTAGTATATTGGCTTGTAATAGCCGAACTTATTACGTTATCATTTAAATTGTAAGAGTTACAGTCCTGTTTGTACTTGTGGTACACGGATGTCCGTTCGTCCAGTTGGAACCCTTGTTATTATATAGTATTATAGACTCCCATGAAGCGGTACAGACCCCTATGTTTTAAATGGTCCTTATAGAAAGATGTTTTAGATCCGATACAGCCATTAGCCTGGATATATCACACCGCTTGCCAGCGTTTGCAATCCGTTGTACACGACCGCGACCAGTATAAAGCTCCGTCAGATCCAACATATGGCGACTGACCCGGAGATATATATATATAGACATGTATCTACGCTAACAGGATGCATATCAACTATGTAATACAGAAACTATGTCTATTAGTATATCACGTCCAATGCATATTTGGTTTAGTCAGTTACTATTGATTAACTAGACAAAGATAGTGCTTGTTACTGTTTAATTATAGTTAAGTTATCCACCAGTGTTTTGACATCAATTCATTCTGAAAAGGTATAATGTACTAGATGATTTTAAATGATAAAAAGTGCAGTTCCTGATCAGATGGCTCCACTAGGAGCTATCTGATCTGTGTCTCCCTTGTTTGCAAATGGCATCTAACTTGTTCCTCGCATCCATCATCTTGCCTGTTATTTATATGAACAGGAGACACCAGTTGTTTTTTCTCTAAACTTGGTTTATCGTGTTGTTTAACCCTTATCCCACACTCAGCGATTTAGTCACATTTACAAGTAGTTTGTATTCAGGTGAGATGCGAAGTTACAGAATCCAAGATGTACGATGTCAGGTAAAATGATTCTCAAAAGTTTCAGTCATGACACTTGGTCAATAGTTTCTCAAAAGCTTGATCGACTCGAAACTTGCACCAGGTCCACAGTTGAGCAGACATTTGTTTTACTTTTTATATTTTTGTATTATTTTTTTTGGTCTGTCGAGAATTTCTTGATAGTTAATTCTTTCCTTCATACAAATGCTGTTCACGTCTTTGCAAACATAGTAGATCCAGATCAGCAGGCAGATCAATGTCTGCTCTGTTTGCTGATGAAATTATAATAGATATGTCTCTACAGTGTGTCCAAATACCAAGCACTCCTGTTTACAGATACCATTGTAAATTTTCTGCCAATAAATATTCGCGATGTCATGATTTATTAGATGAAAATTCAACAGGGAAATATTTAACACTCACTGGTCTATCTACTCCAGTCACACTCAATATAGCACTGGTGTATACAGTTTTTGTATATGCATGTGCACAGCACTGCACTGCAACTCACTGTTGACCATGTATAGGAGCCGTCTGATCTGGGTCTGCTCTGTTTGTGTATTGGATAATACAGAACTAATTGTACAGTATCTGTTCATGTAGTAAAATGTTAAAGGAAACGAGACTTAACATTTACTGTTGCAACACCCGCCCTTCCCGAAGTTGGGGTTGCCTGTGACAGCTGCAGCCCTTCCACTCCTCAAAAGGTAAAAGATCGAACCGAGACCTAAACAAAATATCAGAGTTCCGAAAACAATTCCGAAGGAGTGAACGATTAGGAGATTGTCGTGTTCATCAGCATTGCACTTCTCTATTCCATTGTCTCTCGTTGTTCGGAGACTGCACATCACTACAGCGGAGATGGAATAGCCCAAATGTTGAGAACCCGTTATAGTTGAAGCCTGGGCAAAACCGCGGACAGAACCGATCTGAAAACAAAACGAGATTATGAGCTAAGAATTATGTTAAAGACAAATGTGACTCCTGTTCAGATAAATACTGTACGGGCCATAACACTGAACATATAAATTTGCCGTAATGTCAGGTTTTATTTAACCTTCTTCTTGTTGAATATCCATGTAAGAAATACTGGTATCGTCAATATTAATTAGATTAGTTTTACGAACCCTGTACTTTAATCATTCTTCTACAATGCGTGTTTATGTATATTCTTGTACTTATATATTAATTCTTAATGTTCTTATTATCGTTATTTGTTATTTCAGGTTATGATTCTTATGATTATGGAAATCGTTGAATATTTCCAGATATATGATACAAGAACATTGGTGTGCTCCTCAATACACTCGGAATCCATGAATATAAAGTTGAAACCCCGACAAAAGCTTCTAGGGGAGCTTTCTGTATGACTTTCGTCCGGTTTAGATGGGGTTTGCTGTATACCATAAGCAAACAGAGCAGGCCCTGTTCAGACGACTTCTACAGGAACCGTCTGATCTGGGTCTACATTATCACAATATATTTCATCATGATATACCATTGCAATGATATAGTATATTCAACTTTAAAATAGAATTTCCTAGGGGCGAAACTATAGTTTAGTGACATTTCCTTTTTTAAAAAAAATAAACAGTGGTGGTTATTAAAAATCAGCAAATTTAAACACGGCACGCGTAGTGATTTAGTGCGTATTTAATCAAGTTAACTTCTTCGTTTATTTGCGGAAGCAGACAAGTCGTATTAGAATTATTATTGAGCAATATTTCGCATACAATTAACTCGCCCAGCTGAGCGTAATTTGTTTGGCATTTGTAAACAGATATTTAACCCTTTCTATGTTCTATATTTATTAAAAATTTCAGTATCTACTGAATATACATGGACAATATAGTTATAGAAATATGGATGGTAGAACACTGTAGACATTTTAGAAAGTAAACTAACATGGCTATCAAATTTCTTTAGCAAACAGGGCAAACCTTGATCAGACGACTCCTACAGGAGCCGTCTTGTCTATGTCTATACTGTTTGCAAATACATGAAAAGATGTTTAAAGAGGAAGTCCCTATAACGATCGCATATTTTCAATAATGCTTGGTATTTGTTATGCTCTATCATTATTATGAAGGTTCCCTATTTGAACTTACATCGAAAACTTCCCCTGTGATACAAATAAACCGATTTCATCAATACTGATCATTTTTGTTCTACAACACAATATTATCGGCCTTTTCCGTTAAATTCTTCCGCGTTTTGCCGATGATCACCCGATCCTCCATTGTTTACGTAATAGCTTTCTCGGAAGTGGTCGGAGAATCGCGAATAGGGCGAACAGTTACAAAACTAAAACCCAACCCGAATAAAATTGAAACATCGGGGAGTAAAACCGGGATCGGCGATATCAAACACATGGATGTTTTGTCATTATAAAGGGTAATTGGATGGGGCTTTTTGCGATATACTACTTTTCAGCATATAAACAAATGAGTTTTGTACATTTTAAGTGTTTATGAAACGCGTCAAATGTAGGGACATCCCCTTTAAATGAAGGAAAGGGTTTTACACTTAGTCAACGGAGAATCAGTTGGACGTCAACAGATCACAGAGCTGCAGAACAAAAATCTTACATTTCTCCACCTTACTCTATCTTGCTGCTTCTCATTAGAATCGCCTCCGAAAGGAGGTAATTCTATTGAATACCAGAAAGATACGGTTAGACGTAGAAAAAATTCATACGCCTGCTTACGCCTTTGCAAACACATTAGACACAGATCAGGCGGCACCTACAGTAGCTGTCTGATTAGTGTGTACTCTGTTTGCCTATGAAATAATATAGATCTGAATCTTCAGTTTCTACCATGGCCAAAATTCTCTTTTTCACGTACCATTTTAAAACATCAACTACAGTAAAACCCCACTAATGCGACCACTTAATGCGACCACTTAAACAAACATGGCTGTTTTCATAAGCAGGTGGTTGCTTAATGCAGGACGAAAGTTATGCAGAAAGCTCCTATAGGAGTTAGATTAGTTTTACGAACCCTGTACTTTAATCATTCTTCTACAATGCGTGTTTATGTTGAACTTTCGTCCTGCATTAAGCAACCACCTGCCCTTGCCACTGTGAATTATGCCCCTTTTTGGTGGTCGCATTAGCGGGGTTTTACTGTATATGTAATTAATATGCGTGATAGCATTATTTCTTACATGAATATTCGTAGAGTATAGAGTTAAGTAAGTCATACAATCTTGTACCTACCCATATGTAAGAAGAGGACTTCTTGTTTATGTCGTACTTCGAGGTAAGAATAAGTCCAAAAATACCTTGCAAGAGACACTGAAAATACAAAACAAATACATGTACAGTTAAAACTCGTTAGTAAAGAAAAAAAATGAAAACTTTTCAGGCAGGTGGCTGCTTAATGCAAGGGGGAAGTCATACTGAAAATTTTCTGCATTACTTTAATCATGCATTACGTTTCCATTTGTCTTAAAGACTAGTAATAATACGTGTCTGAGCGTTCGAGTTATCAGTATATTAATGCGTGTATGGGAGTTTACGATACACAATAATATCGGTTGGTTATATCAGAGAATGTACTATTTCGTTTTTTTCAGTGGGACATCAGGCTGTAAAAACAATCATTATAATGGGGCGTTTCAGCAATAGTCCAATGTCCTCTTCATATTGACGTTTTGTTGAAATCCTGTCAGTACTCAGTAGCTGCTGAAAAATCGCACGGTAGAAAACAAAACAGACGGACAGGCGGACTGGAGGACATACGCGGTGACTCTTATATATCCCCGACCTCCAATCCCTACCCAGCACACTAAATTTCGTCGCATTTGAACGACAGTGGCTGGTCTATGTGACAAAGTGCCATCTATGATTTTCACTTAGAACTATATTTAATTTTTAGTCTGATGCGGTCAAATCCATCATTATCAAGTTCATACTAAATCTGTAGATAAGATACGTATTTAGGAAATCTTGGTAAAATGCCCTTTTTATATTTCTTCGCCAAATACTGTGTTGCTGCTACTCATTAGAATCGAATCGGAGATGTATTCTGCCATCAAATTCTATCTTGTCGCTACTCTTTAGAATCGCCTCGGATTATAAATTTAAGGAATTAAGGTAAAAGTTACCTTTATATTTCTCCTACAAGGGGTACTATTAATAAGAATAGTACAATTAGTTTGGGTGTAAAATCCGTTCCTTTTTGGTAGTTAAGTTACCTGTCAGTTATTGTAATTTTTACAAACACATAGAAAGTACGGGCCACTCCCTTTCCGTTTGCAATTTGGAGGGAAATCAGGTCGATTAAGTCGTTTCCCTCTTTCTGCTTGTCTCAATGATACAACAAGTCTATTTTGCTGCTCCTCCTTAGAATTGCATCGGAGATAAGTATTAGGGAAATCTAAGTAAACCACTTACATATTTCTCCTCCAAACCCGATATTGCTGCTACCCATTAGAATCGCCTAGGCTGGGCGATTCTAAAGAGTAGCAGACAGATAGCTTTTAGCAAAGATATTTTGAGAGACTAGTACGCGTCTGAGCTATAGTCATGCACATACTCCAGTACCCGTTATCCAGAATGATATAAATACTAAGTGTTAAACATATATTTGATAATCGGTGTTGTACTTGATTACTTACAAACGCTCCTGTCCAGATACCGGAAGCGGTAGAATACGGAAAATCCCAAATCGGGTCAGTAAAGATAAGGGCAAGAATACCACAGATCATTGACCCTAAGCCAATCAGTGTACACACAAAGGAGATGATCCTAATAACCCCCAACACATCTCTTATGAAAGATGAATCGTCCTCCTTTTCCATTCCTGAAAGAAAAAATAACGTTACATTAACCCTCATAGGCTATTTTTAGACACAACCTCTTTGAATAAACCTACTGAAAAGGAGCATTAACTAAAGAAAAGGATATTTTTAGATTTTTGTAGTTTGAAACCATTGTGATAAATAGAGCATTTGCTCCTATAGGAGCAAATACTCTATTTATCACAATGGTTTCACAAAGTGACTTTTACAGAATCGTCAATATGAGGGAATGGGTAAAGGCGATATCTCTAACTAAAATTTAACCAAGCAATACACACAATGGATTGTGTCTCAAGAAAAAACAAGCAAACAGGGTAGACCCAGATCAAAGCCTTCTAGATTATGGCCAGCATTGCTGAAGTTACAAAGTATCTCTAAACACTTTAAGTCTGTCGTAAACTGTTAAGTTCTTGTAAAACAGCAGAATTAGCTCGGTTTGAGTGGTTTTAAGCTGGTAATGCAGTCTACATGTACAAAATGGTTCTCTTTGGAAAACGGCTACAGGTTTTCTTTTTACTTTCGTTTGTCTGAAAATATCTATGAACTAATGTTTTAACCCTTTTCATGCCAGACATATCAATGAACTTATGTTTTAACCCTTATCATGCTACACATATCTATGAACTAATGGTTTAACCCTTATCATGCTAGACATATCTATGAACTAATGGTTTAACCCTTATCATGCTAGACATATCTATAAACTAATGGTTTAACCCTTACCATGCTAGACATATCTATGAACTAATGGTTTAACCCTTATCATGCTAGACATATCTATGAACTAATGGTTTAACCCTTATCATGCTACACATATCTATGAACTAATGGTTTAACCCTTATCATGCTAGACATATCTATAAACTAATGGTTTAACCCTTACCATGCTAGACATATCTATGAACTAATGGTTTAACCCTTATCATGCTAGACATATCTATGAACTAATGTTTTAACCCTTATCATGCTAGACATGGTTTAACCCTTACCATGCTAGACATATCTATGAACTAATGGTTTAACCCTTATCATGCTAGACATATCTATGAACTAATTGTTTAACCCTTATGCTAGACATATCTATGAACTAATGGTTTAACCCTTACCATGCTAGACATATATATGAACTAATGGTTTAACCCTTATCATGCTAGACATATCTATGAACTAATGGTTTAACCCTTATGCTAGACATATCTATGAACTAATGGTTTAACCCTTATCATGCTAGACATATCTATGACTAATGGTTTAACCCTTATCATACTAGGCGCAACCTGACTCGCATTTGCAAACAGTTTGGTTCCAGATGAGACACCGAGTAACTCGACATCCCATCAGGATATCAGCTGTTTGACAGCCAGTCAACAGTTTCTCGAACGCTTGTACGAATCAAAAAAGTAAGTACAAAGATGCAACAGATCTAGAGTCTTTTGCTTCAATGTAAATATGTCCAGGATGTCTGATAAGTTGTCAGAGTCCGATGAGAGGCCAGGTTATTCTATAGTAAAACCTCTCTATAACGACCACTAATTTGTGTTAATTAGTTGGTTTGTAGAGCAGGTGAAAGGAGCGTTCTGTTTTACTTTCACCTTGCTTTAAGCAGCCACCTGCCTTTAACACAAAATACTTGGTGTAATTTAGTGGCCGTTATAGAGAGGTTTTACTGTATATCTCATATGGATGCAGACTCCCTCCGCAGATTATTTCAAACTAATACAGCATACTAACGGTAAAATACAAGTCACTGCTTTTATGTTAGTTCAGAGTATTATTCGAAACAAAATGCAACAAGGTACATTTTGCAGGAGACAACAACAAAGTACATTTTGCAGCCGACGACACGACATGTTTGCACAAAGTTTACTTATTTTCAAGGTAAATATTTTTATTGTCTTCAGATTATATGCACAGAATAAGGTTCGTTAAAGGTTAAACATGTCAATGATTTATCAGCTTAAATATTTTAAAGGTATTTGAGTAAAGTTATCTAGTGTCAACAAATTGATGTGGTCATTTTGATTTTGGTCGTTCTGAATTGCCTTACCATTTCGCTGTTGAAATATTCATATTAGAACTAATGACATCATGAACATTTATTTGATAATGGCATAGGTATGTATACGTGATATTGTTGTATTGTTAGATACGGTCGAGTCAGATATATCATAAATTCACAAGCAAACAGGGTCTGGGTCTACTCTGTTTGCAAAGGCTTGAAAAGCGTTTGTGTAACGTAAAGGGTTGAATCATTCAAGTGGGTAGTTTGCCTGTGTAAATAAGCACGAGATTAGTGGTCAATCAATAGCCACAGGTTTGGCATACATTATACACGGGTTCATGGCTGAACTGGACATAATTATGTCTCCCCCATTTATGGGGAGACATATTGTTTTTGCCAGAGTTGTCTGTCCGTCCGTCCGTCCGTCTGTCTGTCCGTCACAAACTTGTGTCGCGCGTATCTCTGAAACCAGTTGGGCTAGAGTCACCAGACTTCACAGGAATGTCCACCAGCATGAGTTGTTGTGCATCTGGGTTTTTTTAATTCTCTCCCCCTAATAACTTTGGAGTTATTGCCCCTGATGACATAAAATTAGAAAAAAAACTTTGTGTCGCGCGTATCTCTGAAACCGCTAGTACTAGAGTCACCAAACTTCACAGGAATGTTCACCAACATGAGTTGTTGTGCACCTATGTTTTTTGAATTGTCTCCCCCTGATAATTCTTGAGTTATTGCCCCTGATATGATAACTTAAAATTAGGGAAACTTTGTGCTGCACGTATCTCTGAAACCAGTAGGGCTAGAGTCACCAAACTTCACAGGAATGTTCACCAGCATGAGTTGTTGTGCATCTGGGCTTTTTAATTGTCTCCCCCGATAACTTTCGAGTTACTGCCCCTTTTGACTTGAAATAAGAGAAACTTTACTTTGTGTCGTGCATATCTCTGAAACCACTAGTACTAGAGTCACCAAACTCGGGGGTTTTGAATTTTCTCCTCCTGATAATGTTGGAGTTATTTCCCCTGTTACAGACATTACACTTGTGTATTGGAAAGAGGATGGGAGGGGGAGACATCTGGGTTTTTTGTGACAAAAACAAACCTCTAGTTCTTGGGGTTTTTATCGGCGTTTACGTGGTATTAACCCTTCTCTTGCTGATACTTAAAAAACATTTCTTTTTCTTTACCCATGCCCTGTTGTATAATTACATATATCTTCACTGTCTACAATTATTTCTCTGTGCAATCACTGCTGCGGGGTGCACTGGTTGCACAATCAATTTGTAAATAGTGCAGACCCTGACGAGACAGCTCCTTCAGGAGCTGTCTCATCTGGGTCTTCACTACGTACAGGTAGGTATACTGTCGTGAATAGCAAGCGAAGGGTTAACAGTATTTCAGTAATATCACGACGGCCAGCTATTTACAGTGGAGGAAAGCCCAAGAGGTTATTCTGTGCACGGATTACAAATTGCATTGTTTCGTGCATGAATCCTTTACTCCATGAATATTCTTGTAAGAAGTAGCAACATCGTGCATATGGATTAGTGGTATGTTTAAAATAACACATGGACACACAAATATTTAACCAAGACAGAAATTGAAGAAATATTATATCGTAAGCAAACAGAGCATATCCAAATCTGACGGTTCCTACAGGAGCCGTCTAATCTTGGTCTACTTTGTTTCCAAAGGCGTAGAAAGGCGTACTTGTGGTGTAAAGGGTTAAGACATGTGATAGCTTAATATCGGCCAACTTAACCCATTGGCTCCCACGGTCCCATATATGGGACGTAGAAAAATAGTGTAGACAGTGTATGCGGCGTCTGATTAGAGTCTACACTGTTTGCTGATAGGAATTTCAATATAAAACAAAACGCAATTGAACCCCTTAGATAAAAAAAAATGGACTAATCCAATATATAAACATGGAAGAATCCACTGGAAGCAAATGGGTGATGAAAGCTTTCATATCATTAATTCCCTATATGATAGCTTCGGCTGTGGCACAATGACTCCTCTGGGCTAGTTACATGAGATGGCTAAGCACTTTACATCATGAATATTCGTTTATTAATGCCATGAAGTTTGACTAGGTGAAGCCTTAAGATGCCCTATGAAAAAGATACTTTTTGGCGATAGCAGAAAATGTAGAATTAGGTGCATGTAGGTTTATCAGTAATACAGAGTGCAGGCCATGATCAGGCGACCCTTTCGCTGCCAATGCCGGATCTGTGATTACCTATGCAAACAATTTGGATCCAGATGAGACGCCGAGTAACTCGGCGTCTCATCAGGATCCAAACTGTGGCGTCTACAAACAGAGTTTGGCAGCGAAAGGGTTAAGCGACCATTAAAAAGATATCCTAAATCTTGATTTTTAAACAGTTATGTAGGCAAACGTGATACAGAATGCTCATATAGAAGCTTTCTGTATCATTGTTGCCCTTAATTAAACAAAACCCTGCATTTTAGACACATAATTATATCCCTAAATAAACGGTCGCTTAACTCTTTACGCTGCAAATATTCATGTTACAAATAATGCAGAAACTGAAGAATCATATCTGTATTAAGTCATAAGCAAACAGAGCAGACCCTGACCAGAGGTCTGATTTGGGTCTACTATGTTTGAAAAGACGACGAAAGGTGTATTTAATTTTATTGTTTAATCCCTGCTGAATTGTCATAATTAATGTAGTTTTGTAGTTTAAAATACTTACCTATTAAGTTAAATTCGAGATCAGAACAGAATTATCCAAACAAGTCAACGTTTACTATTCCTGAAACCAATATTCCTGAAACCAATAGAATCATGATACTAGATGTATATATACCCTACGCGCATGGGCCTGACTAAATAAACAAGCGGTATTCAATGGCTTGTTTATTTCGACATATTAGAGACCAGTGGTTTTGCTAAACGAAACAATTCATTCAATACAGAATTGCATGTGAAAGTGACGCATTTTTGGATTACTAAGATTTGCATAATCTCTTTCTGAACTTCGATGGATAGAGGTTTACCTGAGAATGAAAAATATAGGTCATTCCTTTAAGTCGTGTTCTATCTATTTCAGCTGCTGTAAATACAACTTGGTCAAATTCAGACAAAAATATATAATTAGCATCAATGCATTGTTTGAAGGGATTTCTTGATGGCATACTACATATATTTAGAGCTGAAAATGACAGTTTATAAGATTTCTCGTTTCAGTAGACTATGACTTTTAGATTTAAACATTCAACCTTTACTTTATGACTATTAAAGTGAGTATAGTAAAACCTCTCTATAACGGTGATTAAATTGTCTTAATTAGTTGGTATATAGGGCAGGTGGCTGCTTAAAGCAATGTGAAAGTAAAACAGAAAGCTCCTATAGGAGCGTTCTGTTTTACTTTCACCTTGCTAGGAGCGTTCTGTTTTACTTTCACCTTGCTTTAAGCAGCCACCTGCTTTTAACACAAAATACTTTGTGTAATTTAGTGAGCGTTATAGAGAGGTTTTACTGTAATAATCATATCAGGAATATTAACTGGATTAATTCAATAATGTTATATGAACACAAAATTGATTTTAGCCTACACATAACTGTACAATCAATATTAGTCCATAAGCAAACAGGGTAGACCCTGATCAGATGGCTTCGTTAGGAGTCGTCTGATCTGGGACCATCCTGTTTGAAAAGAAAAGCGCATTAATAAAGTAAAGGGTTAAGCTAACCAATGTCTTCACTCTTCGATCGTCATGTCGCCGGCGTGTCCTTTTCAGATGTCGCTTAATCTTTACTCTTTAGTTGATGAATATTCATACAAAACTACTCCCATTGTGAATATCAATTAATTTGAATATTGTATTAACCCTTCGCTTGCTGAATTTTAAAATACAGTTCTCTTTCTTTACCCATGCCCTGTTGTATAATTATATATGTCTTCACTGTGTACACGTTTTTCGCTTTGCAATCACTGCTGTGGAGTGCACTGGTTGCACAATCAATTTGTAAATAGTGCAGATCCTGATAAGACAGCTCCTGCAGGAGCTGTCTCATCTGGGTCTTCAATATTTACAGGTAGGTATATTGACGTGAATAGCAAGCGAAGGGTTAAGATATAAAACAATGAAGCTTAATGATATGGCAAACAAAACGAAAAACGTAATCAAACAGAGCCGATCCTGACCAGACATTCCATATATTAGCTGTCAGAAATGGGTAGAACTACATTGTTTACATATACGTATACATAACCCTTTACCCCATGACTATTCATGAAAGAAATAATGACATCACACGTAGTAATTAGATAGATTGCTATAACACATGGACATGGATATTTAGGTCATGATAAAACTGCAGAATCATATCTATATTGCAGTATAATCCTTATCAGACGGCTCCTCCGTCTGGTCTGGCGCATCTATGGCGTAAAGAGTTTAGGCGGAGTGTTAACATTTGTGATACTGATAAAATATTTCGTCGCCAGACAAAGAATTCAGTCTGCTAATTTAGATTTTGAAAAAAAGATGCAATTCTGTTTCTATTCAATAAAATAGAGTACAAAACAGTTTGGATCCGAATGATTTGACGTATGTTTTCGCAGTTGAGCATAGGGGCCTTTAATCTGAAAAGCATTTGATAATAGGTACTCAATGTTATTCCATGTGCCCTCTTGAGAGAAAGGAAAACAATCACGGTGCTCTCTCAAGTAGGTATGCTTTGAATACACAGTGTCTGTTGATTTACCGGGTTTAGAATTTAGGATCGTGCATTGTGTACTCAATCTTGTAGAGTCCGGTGGGGGAATTCTCATGAATTGGTTCTCCGTATCGCTCAGCATTACGTTCATATTCACACGACTACTACGTTACTTAACCCTTTCCTCCATAGGCTATTTTAGACACCTTTGAAACAATCTACCGAAAAGGAGCATTTACTAGAGAAAAGGAAATTTAGTTTTGAAACAATTGTGATAAATAGAGCATTTGCTCCTATAGGAGCAAATGTTCTATTTATCACAATGGTTTAATAAAGTGATTTTACAGATGTGCAGCTAAAAGGCGTAGTTATGGAGGAAAGGGTTAACATAAATAATCGAAAACACAATCCTGTGCAAATTGTGAAGACCCAGAATGGACCTTCGGAAGTCGTTAAATGATGATCTATACTACCGGTATTTGCTACTGATTTATCTAACTTTACAGACAAGTGGAGACTAGGTGGTAATTAGGATACATGTATCTGGTCCCAATATCATAATTGCATATGACACAGTGTGGGTTTTGTAATATAGATACCTGTATTAGCAAACTTGCAAGTCTTGTTTATGACATATCTTACTCTCTCAATGGAAGAACTGTGAGGGTTAACAGTAAGCGACGAGTGGTAAAAAAATCACAATGGTTTGATCATACATGTAGGGTTATGAAAAGTGAATTTATGATTGCCAAAAGAAATCTTCATATCAATAATAATACTGCAAATCGACAAATATTTCTTGCTTGCAGACATAGCTTTTGTAAAGCGAAAAGAATTGCAAAGAGAAAATATTACCAAAAAGAACGGTTAAATATTAAGAGTCTCAGCAAATCTAGTCCGAGAAAATTCTGGAAATATATCAAAAAGTACAAATCTTCGGGAAATTCTGATTGCTCGGATATTGGTTTAAATGTTTTTCTGGAGCATTTTCGAAATCTCTCTAATGCAACACAGTGTCAATTCGATCCTAGTACTGCCTCCTCAGATCGAAATGATACAGTATATATAGACGAACTGGATGCTTTATTTACCTTCGATGAGATCTCTAATACGATCTCAAGTCTTAGGAGACATAAGAGTAGTGATCTAGACAACAATGTTGCTGATTTCTTTATTGATGCTCGTGATTTTATTGTTCCGTATATTAAAATAATATTTGATAACATTTTTGAATCAGGGGTCTATCCAGAATCTTGGGGCAAGGGTGTTATCGTCCCAATATATAAAAAAGGTGATAAGTTAAACCCTTCAAATTATCGGGGGATTTCTTTGATTAATGTTTTAGCGAAAATATTCTCCCTCACTCTAAGGAATAGAATAAATAAATGGTGTGAAAACGAGAATATGTTCAACCCCGCACAGTTTGGTTTTAGGGAAAATCGGAGTACTTCCGATAGCATTTTTATTTTACATGCCATCATCCAAAAGGTTTTGTCCAATAATTCTAAACTATTTTGTGCCTTTATTGATTATGAAAAGGCCTTTGATACAGTGAATCATGACGCTCTTTGGGTTAAGTTAATTGCATCAGAAATTAGCTGTAAAATGATAAGGATGATAAAAGCCATATACTCAAATGTTAAAGCTTGCGTACGAAGCTCAAATATGTCGTATTCTGAGTTTTTTTATATATCACTTGGATTGAAACAGGGGGAACCGTTATCGCCTCTTCTCTTTATTTTGTTCGTGAATGATATCGAGGACTGTATTGATAATAACAATTTAACAGATGGTGATCTAGATCTCTTATCAGTCTATATGCTTCTATTCGCTGACGATATTGTACTTCTTACTACTAATCAAAATAGTTTACAGTCTCAATTAGACAGTGTTTACCAATACTCTTCTAAATGGTGCCTAAAAATTAATGTTTCCAAAACAAAAGTATGTATTTTTGAAAAAAGAAAAAGTAAACATAAGTATAGTTTTTTCGTCAATGGTGAACGGTTAGAAATTGTTGATAGTTTTTGTTACTTAGGGGTAAGATTTGCATACACCGGAAATTTAAAACTTGCAGTCAGAACGCTTTACGAGCAAGCCTTACGAGCATACAACAGCTTAATATCTATTTTCAGCAGAGTTGATCTGGATATTTCTACTAAGTTATCACTTTTTGACTCGATGGTAGTTCCTATTTTACTCTATGGATCAGAAGTATGGGGAATTTATGATTTTAAAGACATCGATAAGATACATAATAAATTCTGTAAATTTTTGCTCGGTGTTCGGCAACAGACACCTAATATAGCGGTATATGGGGAACTGGGTAGGTTTCCCCTTTCAATATTATGCAAACAAAGAGCTTTAAAGTTTTGACTTAAAATTATTAAGTTATCCGAACTCATTGATTGCGAGGGTTTATAATGACCTTGTGCTGAATAATATGTCAGGGAGTTGGGCTATCAAAATCAGGGATTACGTCAATAGTCTTGGACATGGTGATATTTATGATGATCCTAGCATAAATCTTAATGTGTTCTATAATGTTAAACAGCGTATTAATGACCAATATCTCCAAACATGGAATGATTGTGTGAATAATACTCCAAAGTTATTATATTACAGTAAATTTAAAAAGGAATTTAAATTTGAAAATTACCTTTCTGTCATTTTAAATGATTCCAAAAGAAAGGAATTGGCCAGGTTTCGTTTAGGCTCACACAATTTAGAAATTGAAACGGGCAGATATATTAATATTCCTAGGGAATATCGGATTTGTAAACTCTGCAATCTAAACGCTGTAGAGTCCGAATATCATTTTTTTATGTGCTGTACAAAATATTCTAAAATCAGATCTACCTATATTAATAATACGTCTTGGCCTAATGTTAATAGGTTTACCAACCTAATGTCTTCAAGTAATAAAAAGGTTATATGTAACATTGCAAATTTTATTTATTATGCACAAAAAATTAGAAAAGAGTCCTTGGACGCTCTGGATGCTGTTTCCTAGTCGATAGGAATGTTATTATAGTATACACTGTATGCGAATGTTTAGTTTATATATACATTTGTATAATATCCTTATTGTATGTCTTGGCCATATTTGACTAACTTGTTTTGTAAATGGCCAAAGGCAATGTGTTTGCCGAGTTGCTAATAAAACTGAAACTGAAACTGTTATATATATTGTCGCTAGTATATACTACATGTGGTATCTGTAATATGTTTAAAATGTTGTTCACCAAACACTCTTGCCATACATGTCAGTTAACCCTTTCCCTATTCAATATTCATGTAAGAAATAAAGGCATCATGAATATTTATTAGCTGATTTTATACTGTAAACCTCTAAAGGATTATTTTTGTTTTGACAAAAACTGTAGAATCATATCTATATCATGGTTTTTTTATTAATTGATTGATTGATTGATCAATCAAAAACTAGTTAATGAATGACCATTTTATGTAAATCCTGTCTTGGATATTCATGGAGTAAATTATTAAACAAAGTATGCCTTAGATATGTTTTATTGTAATTAAAAATATGTTTTTTGCCGAAATTAGATTGATCAGATCCACTGTACGCCATGTATCTGTACCCACTTTACACCAGTACAATATAATAATAATAATAATAATAATAAAGACTTTATTTAACGAGAGAACTCATTTGATAAAATCAATCTTCCATGAGGCCCTCAACAGTAACATATATACAAGCACATTAAAAACAATCTAGTAAAAGCTACATACATCTTTATCAGTGGGTCATACGTTATCTGGTATATTACATACAGCTAATCCTCGTTATCTGGCATATTTCATACAGTTAATCCTCGTTATCTCGAGGTTTTACTAGTGAATAACTGAGACTATTTTAGGAAGGAATGGTGAAGGTCATGGAGGAGTTTTCTGCAGGACTTACACCCAACATTAAGTTGGCACCTGTCTTATAGACATTAACAATAGCGTAAATTGTACTTGTTTTAGAGTTCGGGTTTTCGGGAATTTACTTGTATATCACATGCCCGATTATGCCCATATGAATTGGAAACACAGTTTGGGAAAATAAATCAATGCACGTACAGTAGAACATGTCCTAAATAGCCAATCATTTATTGAACACAAAAGTTGTAAAAAGCAGGTGGTTGCTTTAAGCAGGGCAAACGTAATGCCGAAAGCTCCTACATGAGCTTTCTGCATAACCTTTGACCTGCATTAAGCTACCATCGGCCTTACAGACCTATGGATATACTTCTTTGTGATGACAGCTTAAGACAGGTTCTATTGTACTATAGATATATACTAAGAAACAAAACACCAGTTTCAAATTTTTGACAGCCATGCCATTGTTTCCCCTGTTTCCTGTACCGTGAATCGTACTCACACAGTTATTAAATAGTGCAGTGCGTGTGTAAATAATCATAATTTCTGAAAATGTATACTTTATCAAAGGGAAAGTTCGCTGAATTAATTGTTTTATGATGTTCTTCAAACTTACGTCACGAGCCCTCTGATGTATATCGACGTTGTATGACCAGGCATGACAGGGCCGTACCCAGAAAGTTCTGGGTCCATGCTTATAAAGCTTTTAGTTGAGTCTGAGATCGTTCTCAAGCTTTTGATTGGTCAGATTTGAGCCTTTGGCCCAAATCTGACCAATCAAAAGCTTGAGAACTCAAATCTGACCAATCAAAAGCCTGAGAACGAAACTCAGACTCAACTAAAAGTTTTATAAGCATGGACCCTGGATGGGGGCTGAGTTGGGGAGGGTACACTCCTCCCGCTAGCCGATTTGTTTTTGTATGCCGCATTGAATGGTGCAAGTTCCTGCTATCTGAATCACTCTATCAAGGTATAATATCATGATGAATGATCACCAATGTTTCAATGTACGGACTTTATACAAATTATCCTAACATAAAAGTTGTGATTAAGGCTAAAGTGTTTTGCCATTGACAGACGGACAGACGGGCATGTGATCATGATTTTTTCCATTGACAGACAGACGTGATCTTTGTTAAAGTTCTTTTGCCATTGACAGACAGACAGACATGTGATAATGACTAGAGATTTTCGCCATTGACAGACAGGCAGACAGACATATGACCATGATTAAAGGTTTTTTCCATTGACAGACAGACAGGCATTTGATCATGATTAAAAGTGTTTTGCCATGGACAGACTCGGCATTATTCATCTCAGAACTAGGATTTGCTTATGTCTTAATTTAAGGACATGCATGTTGATCTACCAAGATTGGCAAGAACACAATTAAAAAACTAAAGAAAACAGTTTTTTGAAAATCATCTTCATTTATTTATTAAAATAAGAAGCATAAGTATAACAGTTGTCTAATTAAATATATTTACTTTTAAAAGAAAATGATCATTCTTTCATTCATTGATCACAAATCAAAATCCTTTTGCATTTTCAAAATCAATGGATTTTATGCAATATGACTAAAACTATTAGTTTCAATATTGCCTAAAGTCGGCTCAATGCCCAGTGAAGCTTTACGGTAAATATGCGGACGAAGTATTAGACGGTCAAGCGCAGGACCAGGATACCGGAAGTGTTCTATCCGGCAATTCGGCACCCGAACCAACAACGGTCAGCATGTGTTTGAGTGTCGATGAAATAAACGACGAAGATACCCGAATGAACACGGACAACGCCGAATCGCAGTATAGAACTCAGATCTCGCCTAGTAACAGTGCTACAGGGGCGGATCTAGCGGATAACTTGAGGAAAAGTGATGGACTTCCCAAACAGCAATCAACAGACTTTGTGAATGACTCGCAAGCAGAACATATTTTGTCGAATGATGTTAAACTCATTATTGGCGACTCTAACATGAACCGCTTGCGAGTTACTGATGGAAACATAAAAAAACATAGCCATATCAGGCGCTAAATTCAGTGATGTGCAAAGTATGATAAACGCTGAAAGGGAAAGAAATGTATACTCGATCTGCATACATTTAGGTACCAATGATCTGAAAAATGTAGAGAGAAGTAAAATTGTGCAAAACGCTCTAGAAGCCATCGAGTGTGTTCAAAACAAATGGCCTACATGTGACATTGCCTTCTCCAGCATCATACCAAGATTAGGCAAAAGTAAAGCCATCAGGAAAATTTAACGCTGATGCAAACTTTGTCAATGAAGCCATTCTCAACAGATGTCTGGCTACAAAAGCTTTTCACTATATAGACAATGACGAAATCTTCTGTGAAAACGATGTGGTAGTCAAGTCTTTGTACGATGCTGGAGATCCGTCTGGTATACATGTCAATGATGAAGGTGCAAGAAAACTGTATAAAAACTTAGTCGCTTTTCTGGAGGGAGGCATTTCTGATGAAGACGAAATGCAGGTCCCACGGAATAAACGACTACGAAGTAACGACTCAGCAACGTCACCATCCGGTTCGCAAAACAGCAAGCAAGTCAGGACAGATTGAAATGACGATACAAGCTTTTTCTCATGTCTTACAGTATTGTTACTATAAATGTTAACGGACTGAGAGATAAAGGAAAAAGGCTTAAGCTGTTTCATTTTTTTTTAGAAGAAAAAGTTTGATATAATTTTCGCCCAAGAAACACATTGCGGCAGTGAAGATGATGTTGCTTTGTGGAGTAGTCAGTGGCAAGGTAAATCAATATGGAACAATGGTTCCAGTCAGTCGAAAGGTGTAGCAGTTCTATTTAGAAAACAGCTAGATGTAAAACTTACAGAGGTGGTAAAAGATAACGAATGCAGATTAATATCCTTTTCATCAAAATTAGAAAGTGATCAAGTTTACCAGTTTACAAATATTTACGCTCCGAATAACGGCACAAATCGGAAACAGTTTTTAAATAATCTTCAATCTATGCTACAAAATATAGATATAACTGCACATATAATTTGCGGTGATTTTAATTGTGTTAGCAAATATGACCTTGATAGGAGATTAACTGAGAAATCCACACCTGCGTCTCGTGATGAAGGAGAAACGGAATTAGCAAATCTTCAAAGCATTCTAAATTTAGAAGATGTTTGGCGAAGAAGACATCCAAATACAAAAATGTATACCTTTTCACGAGGCAAGTCAAAATCAAGAATAGATTACTTTCTATGCTCTAAAGTAATAGACAATGAAATTGAATCTGCAAAAATCACAAATTGTACATTCTCTGGTCATGATATAGTTGAAATAAAACTTAACACCTGTAAAACTGAAAGAGGCCCTGGAATATGGATGTTTAATTCAAGTCTATTGATAGATAATCTTTATATTGAAATAATCGAATCTTTTTGGAAATCGTGGTGTAAGCAAAAATATAGATTTACCTCGCTCTCTGAATGGTGGGAAATGGCTAAACATAATATCAAAATCCTGTCAATTGATTACTCAAAAACAAAGCAACGCTCACATGGTAATATAAACAAACTCGAAAAAGAATTAACTTCATTGAAACAAGGTGAATACACAACTGTTGTTAACGAGAAAATCGAAATATTAGAAAACAAAATTGAAGCGTATTATGACCGGCAATTTAACGCATGCAGGTTGCGCTCAAAAGCGGAAATCATAGAAAACAATGAAAAATCTACCAAATACTTTTTCAATTTAGAAAAGCAAAGAAGTAAAAACAAACTTTGGACCAAAATTAAGACAGACACAGGAGAAACACTAACCGAAATTAAAGACATTTTGAAGGAACAGAAACGATTCTATGAAAACCTATTCACTTCAGAGGGGTGCAACGAAAATTCAGCGGAGTTCCTCTTAAACAATTTAAATGCCAAATTAACTGATGAACAGAAGAAGATAATTGACCATCCAATTTCCATAGAAGAGTTAAACACCGCGGTTAAGTCTTTGAAATGCGACAAGTCCCCAGGTGAAGACGGTCTTACTGCAGAATGGTACCAGAAATTTTGGTATCTAATAAAACACGAATTCAAAACTTTGGTTGACGAAATTCTTGACAAAAAATAAAATGACCGATTCCCAGTACAGTGGGGTTATCTCGCTACTTTATAAAAATGGTGAAAGAGAACTGCTCCGTAATTGGAGGCCGATTACTCTTCTGAATTTAGACTATAAATTAATTTCAAAATGCTTCTCGGAAAGATTAAAGTTAGTATTACCTCATCTTATTCACACGGATCAAAAAGGCTATGTCACAGGACGTTACATTAGTGAAGCTAACAGACATATTCAAGACATAATAAACTACGTAGATGATATCAATGAAGAAGGTGTTATAATATTTCTTGACCAGACTAAAGCCTTTGACCGCGTAGAGTGGTCATGGATTGACAAATGCTTGCATAAATTCAATTTCGGTAACAAATTCAGGAACTGGGTCCAAATGCTTCTAAAAGGTTCGGTGAATTGCATTAAAACAAATGGACTCGTATCAGAATATTTCAGCATTTCGAGATCCATCAAACAAGGCTGTCCTGTAGCCCCTCTACTTTACGTCATTCAAGCGGAAGCTATGGCGTGCTCAATCAGGAACGATTCATCAATTCAAGGGATAAAACTACCCTCAAACGAAGGTCAGATAATCGAGTCGCATATAAGTCAATTTGTCGACGACACTCAACTATTCTGCATAAACGAACACTCTCTCCCGCACATATTTGGTTGCTTAAATCATTACGAGAAAGCTTCTGGTGCAAAAATGAATAAAGCAAAAACAACAGGCTTGTTAATTGGACGTTTGAAAAACAAACAACATACATGTAAAGATATTAATTGGACCAGAAAGGCATTTAAAACGCTTGGTGTACATCATGGTTATAGTATCGATGACAATGAAATATGGATGGAAAAAATCAATAAAATAAAGTCATGTCTGAGCGTTTGGAAAATGCGTAATTTAACATATCAGGGAAAAGTACTGATCGTTAATACTTTTGTAGTTTCGAAAATTCTGTACGAAATAGAAATTAGAGGAATACCGCAAAAATATATAGACATTCTAGAAAAAATGATTAAAAATTTCATTTGGGACAACAAACAGCCATTAGTAAATAAAACAACAGCGTACTTAGCACGAGATATGGGGGGCCTCGGTGTCCCAAATATTAAACTATTGTGTACTGCTGTAAATGTTAAAACAGCATATCGAATAATTCATTCGAAGAGTCAAAATTGGAATGCGATAGGAAAATATTATTTAAAGTCCGAGGATAAACGGAATGGATTATTTTTTATGCACTTGTTCTTCATTAAAAGGGTTTAACATGCGATTGAAACTCAATGTATTCTATGATAAAGTATTAACTGATTGGATGAATTTCAGAAATACTATACAAGCATATGCAGAAGACTCTATATCGTTATCCAACATTACTCTCTTCGGCAACAGCCAAATAAAAGTAAAAAACAAGCCGTTATTCTTTGCGTCGTTCACAAAAAGTAATATAACTGAAGTCGGTGACATTTGGGACTTTGAACGCAATACGTGTAGGCTAGATAATGAAATATTTCAAAAACTCCAAATTAAAAGGAATTGGATTAGTGAATGGTCTATTCTGAAGGGATGTATTTCAAGGTACATGAATGTTAATAACAAAATAAACACGACAGCTCTCAAACCGAAACTGAAACTGAAATTTAACAAACTAGTTAACATACAGGAAAAAGTTATGTATATATGTGTATGTATGTATGTATGTATGTATGTATGTATGTATGTATGTATGTATGTATGTATGTATGTATGTATGTATGTATGTATGTATGTATGTATGTATGTATGTATGTATGTATGTATGTGTATGTATGTATGTATGTATGTATGTATGTATGTATGTATGTATGTATGTATGTATGTATGTATGTATGTATGTATGTATGTATGTATGTATGTAGGTAGGTAGGTAGGTAGGTAGGTAATGTATGTATGTCTGTATGTGTGTGTGTGTGTGTGTGTGTGTGTGTGTGTGTGTGTGTGTGTGTGTGTGTGTGTGTGTGTGTGTGTGTGTGTGTGTGTGTGTGTGTGTGTGTGTGTGTGTGTGTGTGTGTGTGTGTGTGTGTGTGTGTGTGTGTGTGTGTGTGTGTGTGTGTGTGTGTGTGTGTGTGTGTGTGTGTGTGTGTGTGTGTGTGTGTGTGTGTGTGTGTGTGTGTGTGTGTGTGTGTGTGTATGTGTGTATGTATGTATGTATGTATGTATGTATGTACGTACGTACGTACGTATGTAAAAAAACTCTAGCTATCCTTATTCATAATCATGGCGTCATTATGAACTTATGAATTGTTACCATGCACTTACTTCTAATATTTGTGATATATGTACATGTATTTATTGTAAGGTGTGTAGGGGGGTGGTCCTCCCCGACCCCCTCACACCTATTACGGGGAGATTAAACGAGCGTCTATTTTGGCGACTCAAAAAGGAAAAAAAAATATATTGCCTAAAGGAAGAAAAATATTTTCTGTATGAATAAATCGATTATTTTGTTTTTCTGAACATTAACAAATTATATAAAAAAAAGCAAAATATCCAAATAATATATACTCAACTAACCATAGCATCACAATAGTTCTGTCTTCTAAATTAGAAAACAACCCTGATCAAAACTACAAACATCAAATGTTACAGTTTAACAAGAGGGCCATGGTGGCCCTTAATCGCTCACCTGGTTATAAAGGTGTGCGGTAAAAATGCAATATTAATTACTAGGTTAAAATGCCATAGGTAAAAATGTCATAGGCAAAGTGGTAAAAATGCCATAGGTAAAAATGCTTAGGTAAAAATGCCAGAGGTATATAAAAACAATTCGGTAACATTGTATTTTGAATTTATATTCATATAATAATCAATTCGGTAACTTAAAACCATTTAAATATTATATATAAAATCATTTTTATTACTTTAGACTCAGAGTCTAAATGCCAGAGTATTGGGTTTTTTGCAAATATTTATGACCTATGTTTACGTTTTGAGTAGTTTTGTTACCCAAATATTTTACTCGGTCATCGGCACATGTTCGTAATCGGTCATCAATCATATGATGCCATGTTTTAAGGACACTGGTCATAAGAGAGTGATTGTGGAATTTAGACAAATATTTCCAAGACGGATCGATATATTAGCCAAGTCCCCTTCGCTTTCACATAGTTTGTTCAAGCAGCATTTAACGAAAATAATCATATATATAATTTTATTTCATCTATATATTCGAGAAGGTTAGGGGAAATAATTGTTCCACAGAAATATCTATGCAAGAAATAATGACATCATGATCATTAAATTTTGGTTGATGAAGGTTTTAAAGCTTTATGAATACATGAGATTTTGGCCAAGGCAGAAACTGTACAATCAGTACAGACAGACAGACATACAGACGGACGGACGGACAGATAGACATACATACACACAGACAAAGATACATGCAGGCAGACAGACAGCAGGCAGACAAGCAGACAGACAGGCTTACAGACAGACAAATAGACACACATACAGAAAGACAGACACACGATCGATATAGTTGACTTACAAAACTAATAAAGTCTGCTTGACGCTGTTAGTAATGAATACTCAGCAGCAGTGGCATATACTTCTATACATTGTGTATTTGTCGAATCTGCGATTAACTCTGTCTGTTTCACTGCCAATGGCGAATATTTGATTATCTTTGCAAACAGCTTGGATCCAACTGAGGCGCCGAACATACCGGCGTCTCATGATGACACAACGTGTTTATTGAAAAAAGGGCAGAAAATTAAACATTGAGAACTACATCAGACGACAACTTTTGCAGACGACAACTCTTTGACAAATATATATAACACCCCCCCCCCCACACACACACACACACACACACACACACACACACACAACTGTAATAAATCTGTATTGGTATATGTATATATGTATCGCTTGGCTGTTGAGGTAATAATAATCACAGGAAAACAAGTGTCCGTTCGAAGTATAACTTTTAATAAGTGTTAATTCTTATTTCTAATTTCAATATTGTGATGTTACTCGTTCAAAGATCTTACAAGAACTGCCCGTGGTCTCACATATTCCCACCACTCTCTCAGGCTTCCAGATCATTCCATTCCAAGAAAAATGGTAATACATAACTTACTCTTAAACATCAAAGAAGAGATATCAATCACTGACTGGCTGACCGACACATGCCTGTTGGTCAACCCCTCAGATCTTGCTCCCATATGGGCTTCTACAGTTTCAAAGAATCTTTATTAGCTAACTAATTATATTCATTCACACAGTTCTCACTCTCTCCCAACTTCCTGTACTTTCATCCATCCATCTGTTAAGTAACATACTGTTCGGGCCCTGATCACATACATACAACATCCCCCTCGAAAAAAAAAATAAACACGCCGCACCGCAAAATTCTCACACTCCTCTCATCGCAAATATGAAAATGCAAATAAACAAACATGTATATGTAAAATCTACGATCAAATGCAACAAATGATTTGCTCATTTGAAAGAATATTCATTCAATAATTACTCTAATAAGCATCTGATAAACGCAGTGTGCATTGACTTCTACAGACAATTAGTATAATCCAACCATAATCTATCATGTATGAAAACTCTGGTCAAAGCATACTAATTAAACAAGTAAAAGAAGTAAAATAAACAAATTCCATTATCAATTTATCTCTTGTGTAAGATAAAGGGAATATATGTGCATACAACATCACGGTATAAAACATTTATGCTTAATAAACTAGCATTGTGGATAGTCATTGTATTGGTCATTATAACTAGCTGTATTCATTCAGAAAGACAGCTACACAAATCAGCAGATATTACTGATAAAGAAACATAATATCAATGAAATCCTGAAAATATAAAAGAAAACAAAAATTCACACTCCAATACATGTAAGTTCCAACAGTTTCCTGCAGTAAGCGTGCACAAATCTTCCAACTGTGAGGTAAATGGGCAGCATCATAAACTAATGCGTGATTAACCAAATAGATTTAGGGCCCTAATTACGACAGAGGAATTTTTAGAGTAACCTTGACTCCGTCCAGTGCCTAGGAATGCTGTTGATAGTAGACTTACTCCAAGTCCAGTATAACAGGAGGTGGACGCTCCTGTATTGTTAACCTAGCTCTGTCATTTAAGCTCGCTCTAGGCACCCAAATAGCATTTTCAGCGGGTTCCGACTTTAACTGAACCAAGTACTCAGTTGTACCTGCATTGGGTCTTTGACCTATCACCCGCTTGAGTTTATGATACCCTCTTACATCCATAAATTCTCCATCCGAGGACATTACAGTGTCCAAGTTTATATTTATGCCAAAACGGTCTGGGGGTTTAGGATCCCTTTTTGGACGTTTTTGAACTGGCACTTCATATATGATTGTGTCTTGATCTGACTGTGAGGGAAACTGAACCTCGGGATTTGAACCTAGCATATTCTGGGAACCATCATTATCTCGGATTTCTGGATCCTTTTCACCTGTTACTACTTTACTAAGGAAGTAAGGCATGGGCTGTGGCTCTCGGACATACGCCATTTTCAGTCTATCAAGATGAACAGGGTTTTTAAGTGTTGCACCTGTATCTGGATTCCTAAGAGTAACCAAATGAGGACTATTGACTTGATCAATGACAAAGGGCCCTGTGTATTTATTCTTCAATTTCTGACCCGCCCCTGTTATTTCTGTCTGCAAAAACACATAATCACCTATCGCTGCTTGCAAAGGGTTTGTGTTTGAATTTGCACGGTCAAGCATCTTTCCCTGGGATCTAATGACATTGCTTTTCATTTCAGTGCGAATTACATTTAATCTTTCTGTATGTTTGCGTACATATGTTCGCACGTCTAGTGGAATGCTATCAAAGTCAACAGGTTTGGGCGTAGCTAAGGGAAACTGGAGCCTTTGACCAAATATGACCTCATGTGGGGAAAATCCAGTTGTTGAATTTACAGCTTGATTAATTGAATATCTACCCAATTATTACATTTTTCATTCATGTAGGGTGACAACCTCTCTGCAAGTGTCCTATGAGTTCTCTCGCATGCTCCCAAACAGTGGTGAGCAAAGGCAGGGGTAAATTCCTGCTGGATCCCTAACTGGCGACATATTTCATTCATACATTTGGAAGTAAACTCTGTTCCCAAGTCTGAAATGAGAGTGTCACAAACACCAAACGTGGTAAATATTTTTGTCAGACCTGATGCTACTGAAAGCGTGTCTTTGTTTCTTAATGGGATAGTGACCAAATATTTACTGAACATATCTACTGCTGTCAGAACATATGAAAATCCTTGCTGAGTAACAGGCAGTGGGCCAAATAGATCAATTTGCCAAACTTGGTATGGGGAACTTGGTGTACGGTAGGCAGTTACGCCTGACCTGGTTTTGTGCTTTGGCATTTGGCATTGGGGACAAGACCGTACATAATCTGTGACAATTTGACCCATCCGATGAAAGAAATAGTGTTCTCTTATTCTGTCCAAAGTGTCACCTATTCCAGAATGCCCACCGGGTGTGTCATGATACAGCCTTATCACAGATTTGATCAATGTGTCTGGTAGCGCAAGTTGATAGTGACCTAGCTCTTTTGTTCGTTTCGATTTTGGAGTCCTTGAATGAAAAAGTAGGCCGTCAATAAGGGTATAATCACTTGACTCAAGCAGTATTCTCCTTGCTTTCTTTTGACCTTTTGGCAAAGTGTTACGGTCCAAATATCTAATCAAATCAACCAAATCTGGATCCTCATATTGTAATTGTTTGGTTTTCTCCATGCTAAAATCGAATTTTGAGAATAACTCGAGTTTCAAAACTTCATCTTCAACAAAACTAGATTCTGCCGTTTCCTCTGTGGAGATATGGCCAGTCTCAGTCTGAGTGGTCAAAATCTCCTGTGAGTCAACGAATCCTGGAAGTGGAGCAGTCTTGCTTGAGTAAAGCTTGTTACTTAATTCTGATACGAGAGGCTGGGCAAATTTGTCAGAGCGAGGCTGGGGGTCTAGCTCTGTGTCTGCGTCATAGTCTGAGAAAGTATCATGTTTCACAATATTTTCCTTCCTTTGTGTGCGGAAAGAGGCATGATTGACACAAACTTTAATTTCAATGACTTGCCATCTGTACCTAGCAACTCCTGCAAAGTACTACCATTGGGTAACTGTATCTCACCTGTGACCCTCTCATTTACATAAGGGAAAAATGGATCAGTTTCATCAGGGCTTTCAAACTCTATCCCAGAACTACATTTTGCATTACAACGAGAAAGAGCGTCTGCTACAACCATTTGTTCAGCAGGCTTGTATTGGATTTCAAAATCAAACTCTTGTAAAATGGCCAACCAGCGCTCATAAATTGCACCTTTCAGACTTTTCTGAAATAAGGGTTTTAATGCCTGATGGTCACATTCTACTGTGAAGTGCCTACCACGTAGGTAGGATGCACAATCTAGTATACTTGTAACCATGCCAAGTAGTTCTAATTTTGTGGGTCCATATGATTGTTGCCATTTAGAGAGTGAATTGAAACCAAACCGGACGACTTTGAAAGCATCTGGATCCTTCCCGCTTGAGTGATTTTGTTTCAAAACATAGCCAATTCCCTTGCTACAGGAGTCTACTGACAGTACAAATGGCATGTCATAACGGGGAAAGGCTAATGCATCAGAATGGAGAAGAGAATGTTTTCATTGGTCAAATGCTTGCTGCTGCTCTTCTGTCCAACTACATTTTGTATCTTTCTTTAACAGCTTGTATAAACAATTGGTTATGGTGCTATAATTTGGAATGAATTTCCTAAACCAGTTCATCATACCTAGATATCGTTTTAGGCTTTTAGCGTTGTGTGGAACAGGGTAGTTTGAAATAGCCTGTAACCTGTCAGAAGGGGGCCTAATTCCGTCTTTGGAGATTTCATGTCCAAGAAAAACACATTTCTGTTGAGCAAATTTGCATTTACCTGGGGACAGTTTTAAACCTGCTCGTCGAAAGCGGTCAAATACTTCCTGTAAGTCTTGCATATGTTGTTGAAATGACTCTGATATTATGACTACATCATCCAGGTAACAAAGTGTGGATTTGAAAGATAGCCCGTTAAGAACTTTATCCATTAAAAGCTGAAAACTATTTGGGCTGGTTTTTAACCCCATAGGTAATCTTCTAAATTTGTATGTCCCAAAACAAGTATTAAATGCAGTATACTTGTCCGACTCAGGAGAAATTTTCATTTGGAAGAAACCAGAACTAAGATCAATAGATGATATGTAGTTTGGAGCTCTTTCGGTAAATGATTCTGTCAGCTCTTGTAAATCTGGGATTGCATAACAGAAATCTTGGGTCTGAGAATTTAAAAATCTAAAATCTGCACAGAATCGGTACATCGATAAGCTTGCTTCACGTGACCCTGGTTTGACTCCCGGTTTTGGCTTGTTACGTTTGAACACCAGCACTATTAGGCTTGAGATGGGAATATCTTCACGCTCATTTACTGGTGTTATTATACCCTGTTTAAGAAGTTGATCTAACTGGTGACGTAAAACTTCACGTTTGTCAGGGGTTAGTTTGTAGGGGCGTTGGTGTTTTGATTGTGCATTCGGCTTCAAATGAATCTGGTGTTCTATAACAGACGTCAGCCCTAAACTCGGGTTTTCTTTTGTGACAAAAATATCAGAGTTCTTAATGAGAAAACCCGTTAGATCTCTCTGCTCTGTAGGAGACAAGTGATCGGTTTTTAAATCTAACTCAGATAGGAAACTTCGACTGTCAACTCTGGCTTTTGCATTGAGCACATGAGAACATCTTTTTGAAGGTTTTGAATGAAAATCTGGCTTAACATTACTTTCAACATTAGAAGCCGACTGCATTTCCTTTGCGGGTAAAACTGTATATGAACAATCTAAGATTTGAAAATCTGCAATGGGTTTGTTTTTGTATATAACTATGGTTTGCGATGTTGGGTTTAAAATTTTTATAGGTACCTTGGATTTATCAGACACAAGTCCTAAGGATCTTGCAACCAATAACCCCTTCTTTTGCATGAATTTGCTGCCACTACAAATACCTTGACATCCCATGTTTACTTTTTTCGGAAGCTTGCCCCAAATGATAGTCTCAGAATTGGGGTTAATCACAGTTCGCTTCCCTGCCCAGACATAACATGTACTACACTTAGTGGAAATCTCTTTAAAATCTAATTTGACCCCATGTGACCTGAGGTAACCTGTGCCAATGATAAATGGATGTGAGGTAGTAGCTATCACATAGACTGGCAAGTTATGGCGTTTGCCTTCCATGGAACAACAAACCGTTGCCACCCCACTAATTGTAATTTCTTGGTCATTTGCCAAAACCAGTTTATTGTCTGAAAATTGATTTAATGAAGTTTTGTCTGTACTGGGTAGGGAGTCGAATAAACTTTGTGACATTAAATTAATGGTGCTACCCGAATCAATCAAATCAGAAACAGTACAGTTGGAAAATTGTGCATGCATATACAAAAAGTTGGAACTTACATGCTGGTACTGTTCTTCTGTACATTTATCGCAGTGATTGTCCTGTTTATTAACACTTGACACTGTGGCATTGTTAATGTTTCTGTTAGGAGGCGGGCTCCTCCTAGAGCGCTTTACCAGCGTCCGCCCAAGTGGCCGCGCCCGGTGCCCTTGGGTCTTGGTCCGTTTCCCGACTGGTGAACGGGGTTAGTAACGGGTGTAAATCTCCGGCAATTCAATGCCGAATGTCCGTATTGTCCACATAGCTGGCACATCTGTTCTGGAAAGTTCTGACCACGCATCCAGTTGCAGTCACGTTGTCTGTGACCGGATGCACTGCATCGGAAACATTCAGTATCGTTCCGGACTGTCGACAAGTTGTTTTGTTGCTTTACTGTTGGTGGAGCGGAGGACAATTTGTCCAGACGCTCACATAAATAGTCCACTTTCCGGCTTAAGGCCATGAAATTGTCTGGCTTTGAAACGGCATTGGTGGATAAGGTTGGAGTCACACTCTCGATTGTTCTATATCCATAGGCCTCACCCATCTTGGCTGACTCCAATGCACTTTGTGTAGTTTGGGGGTTCCCTGCCCTAACAAAAAATGCTAATTGCTGTGGGAGTCCATTGATAAATTTAATTAGTAATTCTTGGTCCGACTTCTTGATTCTACGGCCAGAATCAAGAACGCTACAAAAATATTCTTCAAGAGACTGCTCCTGCCGTAAACACAGGGCCGAAAATTTGGCGTTTTCTGCTAGAAGATTGTATGTTGTGGAGCAGTCGACGTATTTTGAATTGAATGCAGTGGCCAATTCGTCCCACGCCCTGACGGTGGATGCTGGCAGGGACAAGAACCACATGAGAGCTGGTCCTTCCAGATGTAGTTGGAAAGCAGCCACCCGTCTCTGATCGTCTGTTAAATTATTGCAAACACAATATGACAAGAACAGTATCATGAATTTTTCGGCATCTCTCGTAGAAAGGCCATTAAATTTTTGGAGGCTAACTGACATCATGACAGGAGGCGGCAGCATATATTGTGTTGGTTGTCTGCAATCTTGTTGTTGGAGCTCTCTTGTGTTCGAGTCCCGGGACTGTTCGTGTGAAGTTGCGGAATGTCCCGCTGATTCCATTTCAACATGTAGTGGCTGATTGGTAGTTGGCAGATCGCAAAATGGCTCGTTTTGAAAATATCCAGAAACGTCAAGTCTATCTGACACAATATCAAAAAAAAGCTTCCATCAAACAAAAGTTTTAGATTCTCCACCATGTAATAAATCTGTATTGGTATATGTATATATATATCGCTTGGCTGTTGAGGTAATAATAATCACAGGAAAACAAGTGTCCGTTCAAAGTATAACTTTTAATAAATGTTAATTCTTATTTCTAATTTCAATATTGTGATGTTACTCGTTCAAAGATCTTACAAGAACTGCCCGTGGTCTCACATATTCCCACCACTCTCTCAGGCTTCCAGATCATTCCATTCCAAGAAAAATGGTAATACATAACTTACTCTTAAACATCAAAGAAGAGATATCAATCACTGACTGGCTGACCGACACATGCCTGTTGGTCAACCCCTCAGATCTTGCTCCCATATGGGCTTCTACAGTTTCAAAGAATCTTTATTAGCTAACTAATTATTCTCATTCACACAGTTCTCATTCTCTCCCAACTTCCTGTACTTTCATCCATCCATCTGTTAAGTAACATACTGTTCGGGCCCTGATCACATACATACAACACAACCCATCCCTCTACACACACCTAACTACATTTGTAAACGTACTACATTCAGACCTGTGAAAATCATATTTGTTCCGTGAAAGTATAAATAAACCTAACATACTGACGTGTTTTCATACAGGTATTAGTATTTCTTCTCTAAACAGGGTGACCTTGAAAACCATTTATGGAAATGGGTTAAGTGATTTAATATTTATTTGGTTAAACTGTTGACATTGTTACTGGTTTGAACTGGGGTAAATGGACTGTAAACTATATACACGCTCTGTTGGAATAACGGCCTCTTTTGTGTTTTGGACTAGAGCACAGGACACCGTCACAATGAACTATGAACCTCGACAGAAAAAAAAGGTATGAACACTAGATATATAGACAAGGGGTCGAACTTCCTATTTACGAATTTTACCCCTCTCCCAAGTCATGCCTCTGTTGACGTTCAATCAAACGGTATATCGGGTACAGCTTTTTGCCAATAAGTAGTCTAATGTATAATCTATGTAACTGCAAAGCGAAACGCTCCTAGTTGAAACGGTTCTCAGAAGCCACAGCGGAGAATCTCGAGAAACATAGTAATTTTGACAGGTCGGATACGACCTCGCAACCGCCCGCTTACCGACTAAAACGGCTATTTGAACGTTTGCCAGCGCCGAATCAGGGCTGTGTGCAATAGCTAGTAAGCAACTGTGATACTTACTGCGAAAACCGCGTTCGATTAACTTCTAAGAAGTATAATTTGTGCGTTCAAATGAACATTTTCCAGTTTATTCTAATTCCACGCCATATGTGTATCACTTGACTAATATTGCAATGGCAAATTTCATTGGTCGAAACTGGGCCCTCGTCCAATCAGCTTGCAGCTTTCATTACTGGTCACTTGATGTAAAATGGATGCTGAAAGCTAAAACAAATGGTTTGGAGACAATTTCATATGTCCAACAGTGCACATAAAGTTAATCGAACGCAGTTTTCGCAGTAAGTATCACAGTCGCTTACTAGCTATTGCATACAGCCCTGATTGTCTATATATCTAGTGTTCATACATTTTTTCTGTCGAGGTTCATAGTTCATTGTGACGGTGCCCTGTGGACTAGAGTACATATTATTATATAGTTGAGTTATTATACCCGTCAGCATGCATTGCAACCTCAAGAAATAATGGCATCATGAATGTTAGTTAGCCAAAGAGGTGTAATGGTATGTGGATATTTTGGTTGTTTGGGCCATGGCAGAAATTGTTAAATCTGAACTACAGTAACACCTCTCTATAACGACCACTAAATTACATCAAGTATTTTTAGTAAATGCAGGTGGCTGCATAAAGCAAGGTGGAAGTAAAACAGAACGTTCCTACAGGAGCGTTCTGTTTTACTTTCACCTACCTTTAAGTAGCCATCTGCCCTAAATACCAACTAATTAACACAATTTAGTGGCCGTTACAGAGAGGTTTTACTGTATATAATTTCATAAGCAAACAGAGCACACCCTGATCAGAAGCCTCTTGCAGGAGTCATTTGATCTGGTTCTACTCTGTTTGCAAATGTGTGAATTGTGTCTGTATCAGGTAAAGGATTAAAATGGATATCTCTTTATACAGTAAAATCTCTTTATACAGTAAATCCGGTTTAAACCGGAATTTAGTGAATATATTCTGGTAATGGGTGATCCTTCTAAAGCAAAAGTAGAAATGCAAAAAGAGAAAATTGCAGACTCGGTTTTATTGAGTCTGTTCACGAGTAGTAATTAAAAGTGCAACACTACTCACACCCCTAGCACCGGCTTAAGCGGTATTCCATTTTCAAAACTAATAACATCAAAACTAATGATCCCTAAGGACCATAAAATATAACAACACTGAGAATGAAGTACGGGGCGACTTTTTATGGCCGCCACACAAGCACCTAACACCTGCTTATTTTACTGTCCGGTTTAGAAGGGTTTACTGTATCTGTATCAAGTTGCATGTCAACTGGCGTTATCTTATATATTTATCTTAACCCTTATATATTTATCTTAACCTTTACATTGCTGTAAATATGAAGTCTATTTTAACCCGGACCTGTTGCAAAGTTTACCTTTGATTACTTGTTTCTAAGACACCATTGATCGAGTATCAAACAAAATGATCCTGATGGCAGTCGTGAGGAAGCGAATTACTCGGTGTCTTATCTGAGTACAAACTGTTTGCAAATACAAATGAAAGTCGGGTTGCTCTTAGCAGATCTCGTTTATGGCCACATACCCCATTGTTCAAACGCGATAACAATGGCAAGATGAATGTTTTATGACAACATGTATAGCTATATCCCTTTACAGAGACGACTAAATTCTAAAATGGAAGATTTTTCAGTAGTTTCCATAGACCTCCATTATAAGATTTATGATTGCACCGACTTCCCCAAATCTCTTTAACTATTGAGATACCCCTCGATTGAAAGACTCACCCGAGTGCTTTCTAAAACTCATCGGCAATACACGGTTTATCCACCCCATTTTGAGCTACATAGTCACACACAGGATAATCCCATTTTTTGAATAAAATTAGTTAGTTCACAGAAAATGCAATTATATCAACTTTTGCCGATAACTGCTATTCAAATACTAAATATTGATATATGATGCAAATACGTTCAACTCAAATTGTGAGACTTACTTAATATTGTTTAACCAACCAGAGACTCACAAGATGTAAACATTCTTCACGAATTCCTTATACAGAAAACTCGGATACTCGAACTTAGGTGTAACTCGAGTTAGAAAGTCATTTCCCTTCTTAAAACATTGCAATGTAAATTCACCACTGCACATATCTATAATGACATGCGATAACTTAATGCAGGTTGTAAGCAATGCTGAAAGCTCCTACAAGAGCTGCTACAGGAGCCCCTAGCATTACTTGCGACCTGCATTAAGCTGTCACTTCGTGGAAATCTCCAAGTTAGATATAGGCTGACTCGAATTCCCGTTATCTCGAGGTAAATTGTCTATTAAAGTTCGAATTATCGAGGTACTTCTTGTTCGACCGAACAGAATCTGACCAATTCACTAGTCTCTGGCCTACATAATTTAAATCCTCATCTATGTGTGGCAATGCCCGACTAGCCTAATCGGATGTAACAGAAGGAATTGCAAACTGTCTCAAATACTGAACTCACCACTAGTTACATGTTCAACCGAGCCTACTGTGGTTTGGCTTCAACGTTAAGATGCAGGTCTACGCGTAGAGATGTGTTCCCTTAACCCTTTCCCTCATATAGATGCATCTGCACGCCTTTGCAAACAGGGTAGACCCAGATCGAACGGCTCCTGTAGGATCAATGTCTTCTCTGCTTGCTCATGAAATGGTATAACTCTTATCCTACAACTTCTTTTATATACAACTCCCCGTGTTCTTGATGACATTATAACACTTATCTGATTATGTTTCATGCACTCTTTCTTTAGCACATGAATATTCATGAGAGAAATAGGTAAAGTGCACGTAGGGCATGTAAAACTAATCAAGGTAATTCGTAGAACAATTTTAGAAATTCCTGGAACAGTGTTAAGCAGTCGCTACAACTCGTATGAAATCGTGAATCGCCCCTATAACTAATCGCCCCTATAACTTTGAACATAATGTATTAAAATACATGTATGGGGTATCTTTGGCATTATTATAGATCCATTCAAAATGACAGATGACCACCTGCTCCACAACATCAGCTAGATGGATATTTGATTAATATCCATGTAAACTGGTTGAAGGGGGTAGTAAAACCTCTCTATAACGGCCACAAAATTGTGATAATTAGTTGGTATTTAGGGCAGGTGGCTGCTTAAAGCAAGGTGAAAGTAAAACAGACTTTTACTTTCACCCTGCTTTAAGAAGTCACCTGTCTTTAACACAAAATACTTGATGTAATTTAATGGTCGTTATAGAGAGGTTTTACTGCATGGTCAATTGGATGAACCTTTTATAATGAATAATCATCCAGAGGTCCTGATAAGCTGCATAAGATGAATGGCTCCTTTACTTCTCCACAAACTCTATGTTGTGACCACTCTTTATAATTGTATAAAGAGACGAGTCTGAAGAGTGATCACAGCGTAGGGTTTAGTGGAGAAATGGCGAGTTTAGTATTTGAATACGCACCTATATCTATTGATGAATTCATCACTAATACGCCCGCTAAATAAAGGGATGCGTATTTATTCTTTTTCAAAATTGTCCGTATCACTGGTAAATGATTTAGACCGATGACTATCATAAATGCGTTATGCGTTGTCATAGTTTAACTAATGTTGTTATGGCCTGTGTCATTTCGTTTCGGTCATCATATGTTGTGGCCTTTTAATTTGTAATATCATAATTCCATGTGCCGTTCGGTTGTAGTCTTCCAATATTCCTTTTCAAGCTGTGTCCTTTCCATTCTTAAAACGTCAGGGGGTTTAAACATTCAGATACCGTTTCTTTAGCCGAATGTTTATATTGTTGAGAAATTGACTGTAAGCATTATTGTCATTTTATATAGGTGTGCACAACTTCAGGAACACTCTGGTCTAGGTCTGAATTGCTTGCCTGTATCCCATTTTGGACACTATGTACACATTGATTGACGAAAAATGTCTATTAAAGGGAAATAAGCAATTGAGGAAGAAAATAAACAGTAAAGCATATAAGCTCCCTTGATTTTTCATTTCATGTATACCTTACTGTCTCTGGAACGTTTGCAGTTTGGAGGTTGGGACTTTTTAGCTCGTCTGACGTATTGTTCTGTATGGGATTTTGTGACCGCCTGTCGTCCGGTGTCCGTTTGTCTGTACATTTTTCATATATTTCATTAACGACAGCTGTTCTGAAAACAATGTTTTAAAGTTTATGAGACTTGGCATGGGCGTTGCAATGGCAATCGAACGGAAAACACCTTTTAACCGTATGCTTGTCTAATACCGCTGATCCTATTTCAATAAAATTCCTTAGAAATTACCAAATGGTGAACACTTATCAAAGTTTATCAAGGCATTTTAAATTCGTCAAAAACACCAGGGGCGGGGCTGATTTTAGTGAAAAGTTGAAACAAAATCTTCTCTGATTTCACTATAACTTTGAATAAATTATTTATAAGTAACCCACTTCCACTATTATTCAAATATTACATATCGTTAAAAGTAGAGTCGATCTAACTTTCCATATGCGGATAAAGAGACTTTTTTTCCTCTGTGAAGTCATCGGGGTTGCTATACAATATACATGTACATGTATAGTTATGCAGGGAATTGTCTGGTATGACCAGCTATTTGTCTTGTATGATGAGCTAATAAAATTATTCAAACCTTTCTAATTCGTACCAACAAACACATACATTAAAACTCTATATAACGGCCACTAAATTGCGTTAATTAGTTGGTATTTAGGGCAGGTGACTGCTTAAAGCAAGGTGAAAGTAAACCAGAACGCTCCTATAGCAGCTGGTTTAGAAATAAACCTTTCACTTTTTTATCCTACAAATATCAGAAAACAACTTCAAATGCAGTTCAACATGATGACTAAATCCTCAGAAAACAAAATACTCAATTTGAGGACCAAAACATTAACTTTAAGCAACGTTTTAACCGTTTCCATGGCAACTCCCCAGTTTTAGTAATGATGGCCCATACCTGGAAAATCGACCATATCACAGCCAGGTTTTTGTCCTAAACCTATACAACTGGTACCAAATTGAAGATAAGACATTGTGCTTTTATCTATAGTTATTCCTTGGAATTGCCTTATTTGCATACTCATGAATATTAATGAGAACATTAAAAATAGTAAAAACAATGTAAAAATAACGTAAATAATTTAAACTACATGTATTCACTTGTTTATCCTACAAATATACCATTTTTAATGTTCTAATTAATATTCATGAGTAAGCAAATAAGGTAATTTAAACAAACAAGCTGAAAATAAAAGCACAATGTCATATGTTCAAGTTGGTACCAGTTTTATAGGTTTAGGACAAAAACTGGCTGTGGTAAGGGTGAATTTGCAGGTATGGGTCATCATTACGAAAACTAGGTGGGGTGCCATGGAAACGGTTAAAATATACATAGCCTAAAAAAATAAAACTTTAGTACATTCGCGATTCTGATTCAGTTGACTTTCTGAACATATTGGTACCTATGAAAAAAGTCCAGGGGTGCACAGTAGACCCCACTGGCTCCCTGAGTAAAGCTAAGTTTCATATTTCATGTTACAATGTACACAAATGCACAAGATTAACATTGTACAAATGCAGTATTTTATTTGAACAGTCATTCTTTAAAAAGACGACACTTTTACAATTTGTCTTCACCCTTTTCCCGCTATGAAAAAAAAATATCTGCTCAAATTTGAATCTTGTACAATTTTGACTACTCCGATTTGAACAAGAGTTTGAGAAACTAATGACCGGGTGTCAAACAGCTTGGATCCAGATGAGACGCCGAGTTACTCGGCGTCTCATCTGAATCCAAGCTGTTTGTATATTTGTGAGCCAGGTCGCTGTTATAGCTAGATAATGGTTAAATGAAATATGGTAAAACCCCTCTAATGCGACCACTTAATGGGCAAACATGTCGTTTTCATAAGCAGGTGTTTGCTTAATGCAGAGCGAAAGTAATCCTATAGGAGCTTTCTGCATAACTTTTGTCCCTCATTAAGCTACCAACTGCCTTTGCCATTGTGTATCATTCCCTTTTTTGGTGTTCGCATTAGAGGGGGTTTACTGTATAATACAATTTTCATCTCAGCTGTAAGCACGCTACAAGTGATTGTATGATAACATTAGCAAACAATCTTGATCCAGATAATAGTTCGTTATAATTCAAAACAGCTGATACTCAAGTTCTAGTTTTTGTGGACAAACAGAGAGTAGGATTTTTTGTAACATAGATAGCAAAATTACATTTACTCAGCCTACCAACTCTTGACCCGTTCGCCGCCAAATAAATTTCGTCTGTTAAGATAATCGTCTGCTTCATGTTTCAAATTATCTTCCATTTTCTTTTTAATAACATATTTAGTGTGTCAAACTGTTACACGGCATCTCACTAGGGTCCTAACTGTTTGCAAAAGTTATTACGGTTTCGTCTATGGCGATACAGGAGTTAGGACCCATTTAACCCATTACCTCATACGCTATTTTTAGATACTTGTTTGAATAAATATACCGAAAAGGAGCATTAACTAGAGAAAAGGAAAATTTTAGAATTTTGTAGTTTGAAATCACTGTGATAAATAGAGCATTTGCTCCTCTATTTATCACAATGGTTTCACAAAGTGACTTTTAAAGAGTCGTCAAAAGTCGTCAATATGAGGTAAGGGTTAACAGGGTTTAGGACAGGGGCGTAGCTAGCGATACGCACGTGCGAAACCTCAATCATAAAGATGAAGACATTATTATGGCCAAAATGGAAAACAATCGAAGGTTTGGTTTGTATATTTTGATAAATGTTATGTCTTGTCATGTTTTTTATATGTCTTGTCATGTAAACTCTACCCCCATTCTCTCTTATTGACGCCTTTTGATGCCTCTGTAAAAGTCAGGTTTTGAAACCATTGTGATAAATTGAACATTTGCTCCGATAGGAGCAAATGCTCTATTTATCAAAATGGCTTCAAAACTACACAATTCTTTTTTTTCCCGATGGAGTATGTCCTCGGACCCCTGTATCCACGGTGAGTACATTACATTTGGATTCAACTACGGTCCTGTTGTAAGATATTTATAAAACAGTTATTACACAGTGTAACAAGGCAAGTGTATGCTTACATTTACCAAACTAACTGCATGTCATGTGCAACGCATGTGTGTATTTATAACATTAAAACCTCTCTAAAAGCGACCACCACACAGACATCCATTTATGTGCCTTAAGGCAGGTGGCTGCTTATTGCAGGGAAAAATACTTGAACGATCACATTTACGACTTTTCTGCATTACTTTCGACCTGCATTAACCCTTTCCTTCATAGACTATTTTTTTAGATCCAAATTCTTTGAATAAATATACCGAAAAGGAACATTAAATAGAGAAAAGGAAAAAAATAGAAGTTTGTAGATTTGCTCTATTTATCACAATGGCTTCAAAGAGTGACCTTTTCAGAGGCGTAGAAAGGCGTATTTATGGAGGAAAGGGTTAAGGTCACGTGCTTTTAAAAAACTTCCCATATCTATTCATGAAATAGTCGCTTTAGATATTTTCTATTTGAGTTGCAAGTAGTGTTTATTCTGCAAAAAATGTGTCTGCTTCAATTCTTAGATAAACTTTCTGTCATATAGTTTGCAAAGATATTGCCAAAGTGTCAAACAGTTCGCATTATGCGGCGTCTGGGGCCAAACTGTCTGCCTTAGTATTCACGGTTTCGTGCAAAGAGTCATTTCCCTGCATTACGATTAATTATACATGTATTTTGCATCTTTATAAATGAGTTTAACTTCTTACTCAATAGAGACGCCGTTAAACACCTTCCGTAGGAGGTGTCTGGTCAGGGTCTACTCTGTCTACTTATGGTCATAATGTAAAACTCATTCTACAGAGTGTGCATGGCATATACCATTATAGAGATGAATTTAACACATTACCCCCTAGTGACGCATGTTTGCGCCTCTATAAAATTCACATTCTGAAATCATTGTGATAAATAGAGCATTTGCTCCTTATGAGCAAATGCTCTATTTATCACAATGGTTTCAAGACTACACAATTCTAAAACTCTCCTTTTCTATAGTTAATGCTCCTTTTCGGTAGATTTATTCAAAGAGGTTGGGTCTAAATATAGCCTAGGAGAGAATGAGTTAATTAATATTCATGGTGTAAGTATTCCTTACATGAATATGTATCAGATAAAGGGTAAACACTTTACTATTCATGATGTCCATTGTTTTATACATGTATCATGCAGTAAAGGGCTAAATAATAAAACAATGTGTAATATTTATACGTTATATTAAAAAGTTCATAAACCTTTAATGATCAAATGTTATACAGTAAAACCTCTCTATAACGGCCACTAAATTACATCAAGTAGTTTCAGGGTTGGCAAAATGCCGGCATTTATGAGTATTTACCGTGCCGGCGGTAAATACCGGTAAATACCGGGATTTACTGGCGTTTACTGGCACTTACTGGCATTTACTGGTATTTTGAATTGTCCAGGGGCTTAGCACATATTTAAACCATCCTAATGTGCTTTATTAGTTCCCTAATCATATATACAAGTTTTGCCTTATGTATTTGCAGTGTAAACAACCCAAAAAATAAAATAAAAGGTGTAATTAGGGCCTTGCTTGGAAATGCAGGAGCCCTATAGGAATCACAATTTCTGTCCATCCGTCAACACTTTTGATGTGACATGATAACTCAAACAGTACTTCACATATTGGTTTATGCTTAACCAATATGCTTTAATAGTATCATCAGTGGAAGATGCCTATAGTTTTTGGGTTGAATCTGATTACTATGTCTAGAGTTATCTGCCCTTGATTACAGGGCTCTCTCTCTCTCTGTGACTGAGTCAATTTTCTAGTTTAAGCTGAATTTTGAATGAAAAAAGTTTCATGAAAATCAAAAGACTGGCAGTCAGTTGTAGAAAACTGAGTAACAGATAAGAGAAACAATACTGGCCACCTAACCCACTGCAAATTATTGTCAGATCAGCTCTCAAAACAACAGTTTTGACACCTCTACTGGCCACTATGGTAATTGTTGTAAAAACATACACACTTTTCATTTAAGAGATACACATAATGAACCATGAAGTGTCAAACACAATATAGACAATTTGGAGGGGGCAATGATTCAGATTAAACCAATCAAACTGCAGTATCAGACAAAGTAGTTGGTCTGTTGTACTGATGATTTTAACACATTATACCAGCAGAATCATGCCATTATTTAAATTTAGAGCTACATGTATACAGAACTTTTATGTAAACCAGATGAAACTCCTAGATAAGATATATAAGCCATCTGATGAGTACCCTTGGCAGGCATGAAACAGTTTAAACCCTCAGTAAAATGATGGTTAGAAATCAATAAATAAACTTATCAATATTCCACTAACCAGCAATTTAAAACAGCCTTTATAAAAACAATAAACTTCAAAGAAATAATATATATTCCACCTTTTCTGGAGTATTTGCCAGTAAATGCCAGTATTGGCCATTTTGGGAGTATTTACCGGACCGGTAAATACCGGTATTTACCAGCGGTATTTACCTCCCCCGGTATTTACCGCCCAACCCTGAGTAGTTTGTGTCATATGCAGGTGGCTGCTTAAAGCAATGTGAATGTAAAACAGAACGTTCCTGAAGGAGCGTTCTGTTTTACTTTCACCTTGCTTTAAGTAGCCACCTGCCATACATACCAACTAATGAACACAATTTAGTGGCCATTATAGAGAGGTTTTACTGTACTGGACTACACGTGTGGGTACAACGAGTATCGTTTCATGAACCTTTATCCTGCTCTCCTTGGCTAGAATCGCATTTACAAACCGGGTGTATCCAGGTGATACATCGAGTAACTCGGCGCCTCATCAGGATCCAAGCTGTTTGACACTTGCTCAATAGTTTCCCAAAGGCTTGATTGAATCGGCAGTAGTCATAACTGCACTAGATCATAATCTGAGCTGGCATTATTTTTGTATAGTGGGGTTAGTCTGAATAAGAATGTATGATCGTATTTAACCTTTCAGTACGGGGTACGAATATGTGTCATTTACAAATATAGAGAGGAGACTACCCTCTGTCACCATTTACAAAGCGCAGTTATATAGTCAACGTATTCAGAAATCATTACCCGCCTCTTTCTTTCTCTTCATTTCTTCTTCTTCGTCTCCTAATTTGAAAGAGTGAATAATTTATTTTGCACCCCCTAAACAGAGGACGAACATCGGGTTAATGTATGCGGTCTACTGCTACTGGTCTGGAATTCTCGATTCAACGGTGAGTGCATCTTGTTGACGGCACATTCAAATAGAACCGAGTAAAGGACAAACGAAGCAATAAAGTTTAGAAATGTACAGGTCGATCTGTGATTATTGATTGCCAATATTCATTCGGCAGTTAACATGCTAAGTACCGTATTCTTCCAAATGAACGTCACAACCCTAATTAACGCCATTCCCTTACTTCTAGCGCAAGTGTGTGTGTGTGTGTATGTGTGTGTGTATGTGTGTGGGGTGTTAATGAATAAAACAACTAAAATCCTATATAATAATGACAGCGAAAGAGTTGGGATTAAATCAATATATAACTACCGATGAAATCAACTCTGAATGGCGAACAGTGCAGCTGACTTCTACAGGAGACGTCTGATCTGGATATACTCCAGATTTAAAAGGCGTTAACATGAGTATCTATGAAGTACATTGTCTAAATGTTGAATTAAATAGTAAATACCGTTTAATCTGGATACGCGCTGATTACAAAAACAATTTAAAACTATCTTCCAAAGTACAAATGAGGATATGCAGACGCCGGAAGCCAGACAAGACTTATCCAGATAGGATTTATCTAGATAGGACTTTTTCAGACATGATTGATCCAAACAGAACGGGTATGATATATCCACACAGGGCGGATCTAGAGAAGATGTGTCAAGATAGGACGGGTCCAGACAGGACTGACCTCGCTTGGACGGATTCAGATATGACGGATCTTGACATGACGGGTACAGACAGAACGAATCCAAACAGTACGGATCTAGGTATGACGGACACAGACAGAACTAATCCAGACAAGACGGATCTAGATATGACGCACACAGACAGGACGAATCCAGACAGGGCGGATGCAGACAGAATGGATTCAGATAAGACTGATCCATATAGGACGGATCTAAAAAGGACACTTTCAGACATGTCCTATCCACACAAGACTCGTCCAGATATATCAAATCCAGACAGGACGGATTCAGATAGGACAGACCCAGTCAGTCCAGATCCAAGTTGAACAGATCTAGACAGAACAAGTAACATACACATCTGACCCAGGTGGGACGGGCCCAGGTAAGTCGGATCCATATATGACGGATCCAGACAGGACAGACCCAGACATGCCGAGTCCAGATATGAGGGATGGGACGATCCAGATATGAATGGTACATATAAGATCATCAGATCAGGATTAAGTTGACGTTCTTATCAATACAATCAGTATAACATCACTACAACCACTACTGAACATGGCCAGATTCAGCTAGGTTAAGTATTAATATGAGATCAACAATGACGCCATGCATACACATTAAATGATGTTTATAACGGCGTATGGATATATGAAGGTTGGCCATGGCAGATATTGTAGAACCTGATATATATTATTATGTAAGCAAACAGAGCTGACCCTGCGCATACTATTCCTACAAGAAATATCTGATCAGAGTCTTCTCCGTTTGTAAAGACGATACTATGTGTCTTTCTATCCTGTAATGGATCAATCCAAGATGACATGTATTCATGCAGTCATGTTGCGACTGAATGGTTAAGTCTAAATGATTGCATTTCGGCAGGATTAGCCGTTTAAGCGGAACAGCGATCCAATCAGCAACCACAACGTGACTACTTGTGTATTGAAAGAAGTCAACGCTTTACTAGGTTAGATCAGTTTTGGCAGGTAGTTGCACTGTAATAATAGCTGAACATAAGGCGGAAGTTTGTGAGTACATGGGTAACGATTCAGTGGGTTTAATTTTATAATTTAAAGATCGGAGTTGGAATAGCAGTGAGTTTAACCCTTTCCTCCTCCTTTCTACGCCTCTGTAAAATCACCTGTTGAAACCATTGTGATAAATAGAGCATTTGCTCCTATAGGAGCAAATGCTCTATTTATCACAATTGTTTCAAACTACAAAATTCTAAAAAAAGTCCTTTTATCTAGTTAATGCTCATTTTCGGTAGATTTATTCAAAGTGTTTGGATCTGAAAATAGCCTATGGAGGAAAGGGTTAAAATCAAACGAAGGATTGATCAGAGTGTAATTAATACAAGTGAATACAGGGAGATAGTACCGGTATTGAAAGCATCGCGACACAGGAAAAATCCTCTTGAGGAATAGTTAACAGTATGGACCAATATCACAAACGTGGTGGATGATCTGAGTCTACGCTGTTTGACAATTATCATGACATTTTGTTATTTCATTTTCCAACTTAACAAGTGTAGACACGGACCAGACGGCGTGGTTCTGATGCGGCAGCTTGTATAGACCTATGTCTTTATTGTGCTCGATATTCTGAAGCTGTATTATCTCTCGTAGCGCGGTCGTATCACATGTAGCCTTGTAAAACTGGTTATGAAGCATACACGTAGAACTTTTTAAAACAAATTAATTATTCGAAATTTTTTAGCGTATGGTCCACGGGGTCTGTTATGAGTTTCCACATGTACGCTCGTAAGCTATGGTCATTATCAAATAAGTTTGATACGGCTTCTTGTGTATCTATTATAACTTAGTTTTTGAATTGTCTGTATGATGTTTCGGTATTGATATCAGACGCGAAGCGTCTTTGGAATACAATAAAAAAAATACTGATATCGTTTCGTGTTTGGGTCTGGAACAAGATCACAACAGTATAATGCAGATCACAACAGCTTAATGCAGGGTGAAAGTCGTGCAGAAAGCTCTTCTGGGGAAGCTCCTCTGGGGAGCTTTCTGTACGACTTTCACTCTGCATTCAGCTGTCACCTGCCTCAAAAGAGCTCCGATCTTCTTTACTAAAACTTAGAATTATTAATGTTTGACTGTACAATGCTAGAACCAGCGTGAAAGTGTGATCGATCAGTGAGAGTTGATCTATCGATAGCTGGCTCCCATCCCAGCTTTTTTAGATACACAAAACCACTGGTTATACTTGTTGTTGATTGCGGGGTTGCATTATTTATGTCATCCAGGCGTTATCTAAAGTGACTTCACTCCATATGGGGAAATCGGAAATACTAATGACTGCGGTGTGCTGTGGATAAACATACATGGAAGGAAATATATGTATGACACTGATATGGGTAAGTGAACGTCATCTTCATATTGTTTAGCAAATATCCTAATGCACTCTTCTAATGATTGCCTTCTCGACACCTATTGTCGTTCATCATTTTAAATCAACAAACGTTCCATTTCTCTATCTGTCTTTCTCACACATTCTCTCTAGCTATGCGTGTGTCTCTCTATCTATGTCTGTCTGCATGTCTGTCTGTATTTGTCTGTATATGTCTGTCTATGTTTGTCTGTCTCTCTCTGTCTCTCTGTATGTCTGTGTGTCTCTGTGTGTGTCTCTGTATCTGTATGTCTGTCTGTCTGTCTTTATGTATATATACATGTATATCGTTCTCCTCCTCCCCCCCCCCCCCACCCTCCTCACTCTGTTTCATCTCCATTTTGTTTCCCTCTCTCTGGCTATGTATGTATAATGAACCTTAGAACAAACATCCTCATAGTAAGGTTCAAGGTTGCTGATATCTAATCAGCTGACATACAAGCAAATATGAAACTCTTTGATCAATAGCGATGAATCCGCGATAACGTATCCAAATTGTATGGACTTGAATGGGATGTCGAATTACTTGTTGTCTTGTCAGGTTATACACGTACTAGATGATACAGGTGGCAGCTTAATACAGGTTGAGAGCCACACAGAAAGCTCTTTTTGCAGCTTTCTGCATGACTTTCACCCGTCCTTAAAAAGTTACCTGGCTAAAAAACCTATTTTTTAGTATAATTAAAATTCCAGTTTAGAGGGGTCGCACTATAAAGCTTTCTCTTTTGAATATTCATGTGAGAAATAAATAACGACATCGTCAATACGTATTTACTTATTTTTTTAAAACGACATGGGCACGGAGAGTTTTTGGTATTGGTAGAAACTATAGACTCAGATCTATTTAATAAGCAAACAGAGCAGACCCTGGTCAGACGGCTCCTACAGGAGCGGCCTGGGTCCATGCTTATAAAGCTTTTAGTTGAGCCTGAGATCGTTCTCAAGCTTTTGATTGTTCAGATTTGAGCCAAAGGCTCAAATCTGGCCAATCAAAAGCTTGAGAACTCAAATCTGACCAATCAAATGCTGGTCTGGGTCTACTCTGCAAAGGCGTGAAAAGGGCAAGGTTTAAATCAATGTCTACGTTGAGAAATCAAACGCAGGACAACTTGTTAAGCATCAAATAACATGATTCTGATAACGTTGTAATTTTGCCTTCTTTTGTTGGGTTTGGTATTTAACTTCAGTAGACTGTCGTTTAGGGCTAACGATGGTCCATGGAGGATGGCAGGGCAGTCGGAGCGACTGTTTGGGTTACCTGCTGGTTCAGTTTTGGCGTCCTGTGTAAGTGGGTATTAGATATCAAGGGAACCTGTTAGATGGTCGCTTTAGAGGGATTTTATTGCATAAGAAGCATTCGCCTAATTGAGAACTACTGTTTAAGGACAGTTGCTCATTCATGTGTACGAAATGTATTTAACCTTTCCCTCATAGGATATTTCAGACACAACTTCTTTGAATAATTCCACTGAAAAGGAGTATTTATAAGAACATGTGAAACTGTTTTGAAGCCATTGTGGTAAATAGAGCATTTGCTCCTATGGAGCAAATGCGTTATTTATCACAATGGTTTCAGACAATGACGTTTTGCCGAACCGTCAGTATGAGGTAATTGATCAATGGGTGCACCAGCAAACAGCGAGAACCCAGGTCAGGAAGTCCCTGAATATTTTGAAAAGTTTGCTTCGCAAGTTATACTTCAACGATCACGCTGGCTAAGTAGTAGTGTTGCAGAAACATCCCTTCATGTAAAGTATATAATCATTAGTATGGTTTATCATGTTAACTTCGGCACGTGCACTAAAAACAAGGTTAAAATGGGGTTAAGCAGGCCACAGCAAAACAGAGATCATTTAATTATGCATATTGTGAACTTTCCCTTAATTTTCAATACTTGCAAATACACTACTCGCGGTTAGTCATAACTATTTAAATCACCAAATTCAATGACTAATCATTGTACAGTTTTGTTGGGTCGTCCTTTGGCAGTAGGACCCTGAACTCACAAGCAAAATATATGTCACGAAAACTTTAACTGACCGTTATTATATTCATGATGCACTGTCACAAATAGCAATCACATTACCTTAACCTTCAGTAAATCGAGGTCTCATTAGGATCCAAACTGTTTGACACTAGGTAAATAGTGTTTTAAAACGTGTCATCGAATCGGATGTAGTCAATATTAGACTCTATACCCGATCAAAATTTGAGCAGACATTATTTTTGCTGTATCGGGGTTATGGTTAAGCAGATCATTGAGATCAATATTCAAGCGGTCTCCTGTGTAAAACATATACTTTGTACGAGTACATACAATCACTAATAGTTAAGACAGACATGGTTTGTAGCAATCAATACACAAACTCATTGAATATACATGTGGTCTCCCTTATCATGCTCTCCGGGACTCTACTCGCATTTGCAAACAGCTTGGATCCAGACAAGGCGCCGAGGAACTCGGCGTCTCATCAGGACCGAAGCTGGTTGACACTCGGTCAATAGTTTCTCAAAAGCTTGCTCGAATGGGAATTAGTTAAAATTGTATCAGATCCGAATTTGAGCTGACAGTATGCTTTATAGCGGGGTTAACCCTTCTCTTGCTATTCACGTCAATATACCTACCTGTAAATAGTGAAGACCCAAATGAGACAGCTCCTGCAGGAGCTGTCTCATCAGGGTCTGCACTATTTAGAAGTTGATTGTGCAACCAGTGCACTCCACAGCAGTGATTGCACAGCGAACTACTTGTACACAGTGAAGATATATGTAATTATACAACAGGGCATAGGTAAAGAAGGAGAAATGTATTTTAAAATTCAGCAAGAGAAGGGTTAACCTTAAATCATTAGCCATATAAATAAGGATATCTGCTTTAACTGCAGTATGTTGCAATAACTGACCTAGTGTCAAACAGCTTGGATATTCGGTGTACCATCAGGACCAAAACTGTTTGAAAAATTAACCCTTTCTCTTATACAGTAAAACCTCTCTATAACGACCACTAAATTGTGTTAATGAGTTGGTATTTTGGGCAGGTGGTTGCTTAAAGCAAGGTGAAAGTAAAACAGAACGCTCATATAGGAGCGTTCTGTTTTACTTTCACCTTGTTTTAAGCATCCACCTGCCTTTAGCATAAAATTATTGATGTAATTTAGTGGTCGTTATAGAGAGGTTTTACTGTATAACAACTCATCTTTGACTTTGCAAACAGTGCATACCCAGATCAGACGACTCCTGTAGGAACCGTCTGACCAGGGCCTGGTCTGTTTGATTGTAGATCTGACTACACGGTTCTTACTTTTTTTAACTTATGAAACATTCCTATGTACATATGCTGTTATAAAAAGTCAGTAACATATATGTATGGTGTGATTATTTCTTACATGAATATTCAACAGGGCTTAAGTCATGTCACGTTTAGCACAATAAGGGTCATCTAAAGCGTGCAATTATGTTATTTGTGTTATCACCTTTACAAGCAATTTGCATCCTAGAGAGACTGCGACATCGACATCTGTCCACCTTGAACATTATTTGTCTGTCCACCATGCACACAATTAATTTGTCTGTCCACCGTGCACACTATTTGTCTGTCCACCGTGCACACTATTTGTCTGTCCACCATGCACACCATGTGTCTGTCCACCATGCACACTATTTGTCATCGGTTGTATTTCAGCATAAAAGCGAAACTTGAACCAGCCAATATTGCTGAAGACAATATCATAGAGAATTCATTGATTGCCGTCTGAGATTTAATTTACCCTTTCCTTCATATTAACTCCTTTTCACGCATTTACAGAGTATACCCTGTCCAGACGACTCCTATAACCCCTGTCTGATCAGGATCTGCTCTGTTTGCTTATGAAATTGTAATAAATCTGATTTTACAGTTTCTACCAATGACAACACATTCCTATGTACATATCCAGCTAATGAATATCCCTGGTGTTATTATTTCTTTAAGGGATATGCAACAGGGAATGACTGTATCTTTAAGGGATATGCAACAGGGAATGGCTGTATCTTTAAGGGATATGCAACAGGGAATGGCTGTATCTTTAAGGGATATGCAACAGGGAATGGCTTTATCTTTATCTCGATGATTGCGACCCCATTCACACTTGCAAACAACAGTAAAGCCCCACTAATGCGACCACCAAAAAGGGGAATAATTCACAGTGGCAAGGGCAGGTGGTTGCTTAATGCAGGACGAAAGTTATGCAGCTTTCTGCAGAACTTTCGTCCCGCATTAAGCAACCACCTGCTTATGAAAACAGGCATGTTTGTTTAAGTGGTCGCATTAAGTGGTCGCATTAGTGGGGTTTTACTGAATGTATATCTAAATGAGACACTGACTTACTTTGATCAGGTTCAAAGCTGTTTGATACTGTTAACAGTTAATCATAAGCTTGATCGTATCGGAAGTAATCAAAATTGCACCAGGTCCAAATTTAACAGACATTATCTTTTGTCGTAGCGGGTAAGTGTCGAATAGAAGAAGATTGCTGTCAATTGCATTTTATTCAGTGACTCCAACAAACTGCTGTCATTTGCATTTTATTCAGTGACCCCAGCAGATTTCTGTCAGATACACTTTACATGTATTTAGTGACTCTAATAGACTGCTGTCAGATGCATTTTATTCAGTGACACCAACCGACTACTGTCAATTGCATTTTATTCAGTGACTCTGTACTTATTTTCTTATACCACACTCTTCTGTGAGAGGCCATACAAATGTAAGCCAAATCAGCTGCAGATCATTCAGTCAAGGTTGGGTCCGTTGGAAATGCAAAAGTGAGACCGTTTAGGTATGACATCATATCACAATTAAAAGTTTAAGGTAACTACATGTATCTATATATGATGCGTTTTGGACATGTTTAACATCTTCGGCGCTAAATACCCAGATGTCGTCTGCAACATAGTTTCGTTAAAATATTTTTGTAAAATTGAGAACTAAGATAAAATGAATGAAAAAGCCAATGGGTAAACAGCAGATGTTGGGATAAACAGGAAAGTCTCAAATCAGAGGCCACATTGAAAAGGCGGTGCCTGGTCTGGGACTGCACTATTTGTCGTGGTGCATTTTGGCGAAATGGTTAACGAAAGGTTTTAAGTGTAGAAATACTTAAAACCTTATTTTACTTAAAGTCACTTAAGTTGTATTGTGGCCAGTTTTATATTCTGCCAATTTTGATAATCTGCCAACTTTAATATTCTGCCCACTTTTCGAATAAATCAGTCATTACTAAATGTTGTGCACATGTCATAAATGAAATAACTTTCCCAAATATTTATATTCACTGTTGCATCATTTACAAAATTGCCTTGGATTACAAAAACTCACAAACCAACCACCAAAAAAAAAACCCAAAAGATTAATTTATTTCTGTTGACCTATTGTCAAACAGTTTCGTAAAGCTTGAACGAGTCAGAATACAGTAAAACCTCTCTATAACGGCCACTAAATCACATCAAGTCTTTTGTGTGAAAGGCATGTGGCTGCTTAAAGCAAGGTGAAAGTAAAACAGAACGCTCCTATAGGAGCGTTCTGTTTTACTTTCACCTTGCTTTAAGCAGCCACATGCCCTAAATACCAACTAATTAACACAATTTAGTGGCCGTTATAGAGAGGTTTTACTGTAGAGTGTGTAATGATACACTGAACTATCGATGTAATGTGATAGATGTCTTGACAATAGCACTGCATTGATTGTGCCACCAAATATCTACGAATATTAGTGATAGCGTTTGGAATATCGACAGATATGATAGTTAAAGCTTATAAAGATGTAGCGATTTATTTAGTTAAAATGCCACCAATATAGTTCGAAAATGACATCCAATTTGGTTCAGAGCTAACAAAAGTGTGCGTGTTTTTTCCACTTTCCCAGTCTGTCTATATCAGAGACATATACATAAATGTTTCTGAGCATATCAAGTTCCGATGTCGTGACCCAGTCTAAAATCTACCCCGATGGCACTCATCTATTCAAATTTCGTTTAACAGATCATTTAATTCTATGAAAAACATTGTTATTATCTGAATACATAATTAAAGAATTTAATTAATACCAATTTCGTGGCATTTGCCTTACATTGAGCTTTGTCAAAAGAACGTGAAAAATAACGACGCTTTATATAGAAATTTACACCAAACCAACATGGCGACGAGTAAACATTATTTCAAAATGCAAAATACGATAGAACCTGTCTTAAGTGGTCATTCATTTATTGAACACAGGAGTCTAAAAAGCAGATGATTGTTTAATGCAGGACAAAAATAATGCAGAAAGCTCCTATATGTACGTTCTGTATTACCTTTGACCTGCATTAAGCTACCGCCTGCATTACAATCCCATGATTATACCTCTTTTTGATGGCCGCTTCAAATAGCTTCAACTGCAAATGATCGTCAAACAATTGCAAACGTTCTTTCTAAAATATGGCTACTATTCCGATGGTATTATTTGGCCCCGATAGTAACCCCAAGTCGGATGTAAGACAACAATGAATCAAAATGGAGTTTAAAGTTGGAATCAATTTTATAAACAGGATAAGGATTTACTCTTTACTCCATGAATATTCATGTAAGAAATAATGTAATCATGAATATCAATTAGACTAAATGGTGTAATAACACATAGACGCAAGAATGGAGTGTTTATTAAAAAAGGGGTAACACTGTTGTCCACTGTCCTGACAAGTTTTTTCAACACTAAATTTTGATTGTAACTGACATGCATTTGTATGTAAATTGCATAAATGGATATCGAATTTCAATATATGGAACCCTTTGAAGCTGTTTTAACTACTTGCCTGGTGGATATTCACGGGAAAATATTATTAATGGATATTTATAATAGCATATTAACAAAACAATGTAATCCCATGCAATCAGCAGAATCTGATCAGATGGCCCCTGTGGGAATCGTATGGACCTAGTTTACACTGTTTTCAAAGCCGTGTAAAGGTATATCCAATTATCTACGAGTTAAAGAGTTAATCATTTTCTCCATATAGACGCATTTTAGCGCCTGTGCAAACACGGTAGATCCATATCAGACTTTTGCAATAGAAGCCGTCATATAAGGACCTGCTCTGCTTGTATATTAAATAATATAGATTCTACAGTGTGTGTGTCAGTATCTGCAGTGTGTGTCATAGTGAAACTTTCCCTTGCTCATGGATGGTATTACAAACACTCAGCTAGTTTATATTCATGGATTCATTTTTCTTAATTAATGTTCAGCTCATAGAGTATAGGGTTAAATATGAAGAAACTGTAACCTAAAGTTAACTCTCCAACATAAACTTACTAGCTGCTCATATCTGGCCATAATTTTTTAATTGAAGCTTTATTTTTTCAATTAGGCTGTCAACATCGGACGGCATCACAATTTCAACGTTGACGAGGTCATCATATTATAGTAACAAGTGAACAAAGGATAATTTGTTTACAACTTTGAAAATCGACCCTATTGAAAACACGTATAGAAATAAATATAATACATTCCCAATCCTACCGAGGTAGTTGACTGGAAAACTATTTTCTTCACTAACAATGTCTGTTTTAAAACTAAAACAAAAAACAACATAATAATTATCCTGGGTGACTCAAGCTTTAGCAGAATCACTTTAATTGTTCAACAATGATCATTTTTGTAATCGATTTCTGATCAGACTCAACACCGCTTAACATTCTGATTACAGTAGAACCTCTCTTAACCCATTCCCTCATATTGACGACTTTTGACCCATTCCCTCATATTGACGACTTTTGACGACTCTGTAAATGTCACTTTGTGAAAACATTGTGATAAATAGAGCATTAATTTTGCTCCTATAGGAGCAAATGCTCTATTTATCACAATGGTTTCAAACTACAAAACTCTAAAAAAAATCCTTTTCTCTAGTTAATGCTCCTTTTCGGTAGATTTATTCAAAGTGGTTGGATCTAAAAATAGCCTAGGAGGGAATGGGTTAAGCGGCTATTCATTTATTGTTCATAGGAGTATTAAAATACAGAATGTTGCTTAATGCAGAGCAAACGTAATGCAGAAAGCTCCTACAGGAACTTTCTGCATTACTTTTGACCTGCATTAAGCTGCCACCTGCCTTACAGACCTTTAATTAGGCCTCACTTTGACGGCCGCTTAAGGCAGATTCTGCTGTATATTTTGAATAGAAATTGAAGAAAATACCCTTTGAAATCTTAAGCAGATAATTATCCTAGCAGACGGAATTGATTTGGCTGTGAAAGGTTAACTCATTGTCGTCTGAAAGCTTTATAGTCTGCTATAATGTTTCGTTTGATTATTTTGTTCTTCCCTTTTCTTTTAATTAAAGCCATTACCACAGCTTCACTCAGATTTGGCCTAACTGAGAAGCAAAAATCGACATCTCATCTGGATCCAGACTGTTTGAATAGGTTATCACAGGTGCGACATTATAAGCGAAAGAGATAATGAATTAACTATTATCCCGTTTGTCTAATTTGCAAACAGTTTGGATCCAAATGAGATGCCGAGTAATTCGATGTCTCATCAGGATCCAAGCTGCTTGACACTCTGTCAATAGTTTCTCAAAAGCTTGTTAGAATTTGAAGTCAGAGGTCCAGATAAGATGCGTAAATTAAAACATTTCAAGAATAACTGCTTTAATAGTTCCACTAAACCCTATGTTGTGACCACTCTTTAGAATCGTCTCTTCGAGACGATTCTAAAGAGTGATCACAACATAAGGATTGGTGGAGAAATGACGATTTTAGTACTTGTGCACGCACGTGTATCTGTTGTTCTGTGGAAGTATTTAAAACTGCATTAGAATCAAATTTCAGCAAACATTATTTGTTTCATAGCAGGTAAGGGTTAAATTTATGGGGAATTCCCTTAGGTATACAGCTGACTGCTTCCGTGTTTGATCTTCATTTATTATCCTCGTTTGAACTGAATAATAATGAATATATAACGGGAACATTGGCAAGTCAGCAGAGGAAACAGTATACCATATAGTCATTATCAGGCTGTAACACTCATGTATTTTTAAAGATAAGAAAACTCGCAAGTATAGATGAGTTTCGTACGTTTTAGGCAGGTGGTTTTCAGTGGTTCATTAGGATCAAAGCTGTCTGACAACAGGTAAAAAGTTCCTCAAAAGCTTGTTCTGGGTCCAAGTTTATAAAGCTTCTGCGTCTGATACCGTTCTCAAGTATCTGATTGGTTACATTCTGAGCAAGCTCAGACTTTGACCAATCAGATGCTTGAGAATAATCTCAGACTCAAGCAAAAAGCTTTATAACCTCGGAGCCAGATCGGACGTATTCAAAAGTGTACCAGCTCTAAATATGAGCAGCCATTGTTTGTTCCATAGTGTGGTGAGGATTAACTACAGTTAAACTCTTCTAAACCGGGCGTTCAATTGAGTATAAATCTGGGTATTAGAGACAGGTTTCAGCTTAATGCAGGGTGAAAGTCGTGCAGAAAGCTTCTCTAGGAGCTTTCTGCAATATTTTCACTCTGCATTAAGCAGTCACCTGCCTAAAAGTACCTTAATTCGTTCATGGTCCAGCAAACACATGGCTCCGAAAGATTTGGTGAACCGGATACTAATTGGTCACTAATTCAGCTGAAGCTTTTTTTATTTAATAAACACTGTTTGGCCCAATACATTAGCCCAAACTAATATAAAAGGTTTAACCCATTACCTTAGAAGTTGTTTGATCAGGATCTTCTCTGTTTGTTTATGGAATCATTTAGGTGTGATTCTACAGTTTCTGCCAATGCCGAACAGAATCGTGTGTTCATGTATCATTACTAAAGTTAATATGATAAATATGCATGATGTCATTATGTCTTATACATGTATATGGTTATTCATCAAGTAAAGGCTAATGTCAAGGTTATATAACAGATCTAACAAAGACGTATCTTTAAGGAAATTACATTAATTTCCTACGAAAATATTTTTCATACGTTGCCCATGCATCACAAAATAAGTTATTATCAAAGTCAACGTGTCACTTGAAAAGTTGCATTAAATTTGCACACTTGTCAAAATATTGAAACGATGTCATCCTGAAATATTAATCAAAGCGAGCTCGTTTAACCCATCCCCTCATCTGTAGACCTCCCTGAGTAAATCTACTGAAGAGGGTCATTTACAGTATAACCTCTCTTAACCGGCCGTTAAATTTAGTATGAATATCGGTCTTGGAGACAGGTGGCAGCTTAATGCAGGGTGAAAGTCATGCAGAAAGCTCCTAGAGGAGCTTTCTGCATGACTTTCACCCTGCATTAAGCAGCCACCTGCCTAAAAGTGTCTAAATTATTATCTACTAGAATTCCGGTTAAGAGAGGTTTTACTGTACTAGAAAAATACAATTGTGTGGTTTTGAAACCATTGTGATAAATAATGCATTTACTCCAACGAAGCAAATGGGCTATTTATCATAAAGGTTTTAAAAGGTAACTTTTACAGAGGCTTCAAAATAAAAAGGCATCAATATGAAGGAATGGGCTAAGACTCAATATCTAAATCCATTTGTCCAGTGCAAATCTGTATTATGATCCAATCTAATTATCATTCGCTGTTTTGTTTTCTGCGAGAATGGTTTTGTCGATGTGACTTTTCTAAACGAGTTTGTTACGCCAACCGTGTAAATACTGATCAGATGACTCCATGAGGAAGTCTCTGATTTAGGGAAACACTGTCTACATGCCCTCTCCTTATATTCATGGTTAATGTAGCATGTTGAATAAGAATTCCATCAGAGTCAAAGGATTTGCATAATTCAATGCAAATAATAAATACAAACCAAATAGATCATTGGAATTGCAAATATCAACAGTGACGTTCCTGCAGTGATTTGCATCAACTTTGTGGCAAAGATTTATGGTCGATAAAGAATAGGTGCGCAGGAAATGCATTGTCATGCAAACTGCAGACAACGAAATGGAATGCTGTTAACGTGTGCATAATTGATGGAAGGTTATATTAAGTTCACTTCACAGAAACACACACGGAACACTATGTGTGAGTATCACAGACTTAATCAATTATAGTTAATGAGTCTTTCTTCATAATACACTTAATGAAAATTCACATAAGAGATAATGTCTTTATGGATATTCACATAAGATATTATGTCTTTATGGATATTGATTAGCTGGTGTTGCCATGGCAGAAACTGTAGAAATATACATATTATACTACAGGCAAACAGAGCATATCCCCGGACAGCTTCTACATGAGCTTTCTGATTTTGATCTGCACTGTTTGCAGATCTATTCCCAGTAAAGGGTTTAAGTACCATAATAAAACATTGATGCCACGGGTATACGAATATAGTACCCATCTAAACACTCACAGCGCGGGAACCGACAAAATAAGACATTTGCCAACTGTGTAGAGCTATATTAAAGGGCTCCTGTGGAGGCCCTTTTATCAGGGTACGCACTTTATGTACTAACATTATGCTAGTCAGTCATTCATTCTGATACAACTTTTGTTTAGATAATAATTATTCAGAAATGGGTGAGCCGCTTTTAATCAATCAACAGATTCATGGTTAAATGTAAGCTTGTTTAGTCTAGCTACAGAAAATGTCTTCGGATTTAGATTTCGAAGCGTCCATTTGATTTTCAAAGAAACATTGTGTCAAACGGTCAGAATATTGACGCGACATCGAACAACTCAGTGTGATCTGGATCTTAACCGATTGTAAATGTGACCATACGTGCGTTATCAACCAGGAGCGTAGCTGAATCCAAATATAATGTACGCATCGTGGGTATATGGGTCCGGGGCATACTCTGCGGGAAAATCTAGAATTGTGTAGTTTTTAAACCATTGGGATAAATAGAGTATATATTTGCTCCTATAGGAACAAATGCTCTATTTATCAAAATACTTTCAAAAGGATTTTCAGAAAGATGATATTTGTTCCATGCTGGCTATATTAATAGTTTCACGTTTCCAGATTTATTTTACACACGTGCGTATCGCTATAACTACGTCCCTGTCAACATACTAAAGGTCATGCTGCTTAAGTCTAGACATGAGTGTAATAGACATGGCCGTGCATAATTTAGCATTCATTTAAAAGAAACATCAAAGAAGAGTAAAACTGATGTGTGCATACGGGATAGACGAAAATAAAAGCAACAATAAAAAGAACGTATTCAACTGATGTATTCAGCACACACGTGTATATATACAGTAGAACCTGTCTTAAGCGGCCAACAAAAAGAGGCCTAATTATAGATTAGTGAGAGAGGTGGTAGCTTAATGCAGGTCAAATGTAATGCAGAAAACTCCTATAGGATCTTTTTGCATTACCTTTGCCCTGAATTAAAAAAAGCTACTGAGAATGTTCTGAGAATGTTCAATAAATGAAATGTCGCTTTATAAATCCTAGTAATAGTCAACCGCACGTGTAGGACGATCATTTAAGACTCACGCTCCCACAACAATCACAACTGTTTACAACAGTTCATAAGGTTTTCTTATGTATTTTCCATTCGGGTGACAAAAATGGTGATTTGTTTTCGATATTGAATAGTACAGAACCTGTCTTTAGCGGCCATAAAAAATCTAATTATGGGTATGTAAGGCAGGTTGTGGCTTAACACATGTGGTCAAAAGTACTGCAGAAAGCTCCTATAGTAGCTTTCTGTATTACTTTTACCCTGCATTAAGCAACCACCTGTTTTAGACTCCTATGTTCAGTAAATGAATTGCCATTTAGAACAGATTCTGTTGTATTAAGTAGAACATGACTCCTGCTGGAGTTGTCTAATATCTGTCTTATCTATTTGCAAAACCATCAAAAGACGCCTCTGTTATTTCTTAAAACAAGTCCACCAAACATGTGATACTTTTTTTTTAAATATGCTACTAGTTTACACGCTTACACCATTTCAGACGAAGACACAAGCGAATGTCCACCCGAGAACTTGTTCGACAACGCCATGTTTGTTCTCAAGGTCGTTTCCGTTGGTTACGGCCTGACTGGTCTGGCGTGCCTAATAACGGGCATATTCGTTCTCATCTATGCCGACCCCATCTTTGTGTGGCCGTACAGCAGTGGCTCAGGAATATGGACTGGAGTGCTGGTCAGTGAAATAAACTTAATTACATATTTTCTCTGTGGCCGTTATAGAGAGGTTTTACTGTATGTTTATTCTTAAAGTGGTCGCATTAGAGAGTATAAATGTACATCACAATGTCAGTTCAAAATGTGCTCATATGCCATATTCATTTGATACCGATGAGACTCCGAGTTAATCGGCATCTCATCTTGATCTAAACGGTTTGCAAATGTGAGCCAGGTCATGGATATAGAAGATCTGTCGCGAGTTGTCTTTTAAGATCACATGTTCCTAAACGAGCCTAAGAAAATGTTATTAAGCGAACTTTTGACGAGCTTAATAACATTTTCTTGTCGAGGTTAGGAACATGTGATCTTAAAATCCAACGAGCATCAAGTTAGCCCGGAATCTCAGGCCCCTAGAAACCTTTAAATGACGATGTGCAGTTATTTTTAGAAAGTGCAGGTTCATACCTGGAATCTCAGGTTTATCCACAAATGACATTTAAATAAAAAGCTTTTTCAAAATTGCAACACTAGATAGCATTTCTGTCGACAAGAATATGTTCTGCAATCTAAAGGTAAAGCAGCATTAGCAATTTGCTTAATGGATTTTTTTTCCTGAAAGACTCCTCCGTCCTTTATAGCTTTTAATTAGTTCCGGTATGAAATTATCGAATATGGAAATGTATTGCCATGGGAATCAGCAGAGGATCAGATATGTAAGCCATACCCAAACAGAGCAAACTTACAGTTTAATGTATTGATGCAAATCTGAGATATGAAATCTGGTTTATGTGATTAAATTCTGTATCGTAAGGTATTCAACAGTGTTATGCAGCGCATTCAAGAGGATTGAAAAACAATACTGACCAATCATTTGATATTTGACTGTGTGCCAGTGCAAAATTACTTGTTCCCAGAATTGTTATCGTTACAAATGCATGCATAAAGAAAATCTTCTCTAAACACGGGCAATTAGTAAAGAAGAATGTTTCAGGCAGGTGGATTCTTAATGTAAAGCGACCACAGGATTTATTAATATAGGAGAGACACTGTACAATCAGGTGTTTGCTTAATACAGGGCAAAAGTACAAATGTAATACAGAAAGCTCCTATAAGATAGCATTAATCTACCACCTTAAAGGCCTTCTTTTGAGTGGTTCTATTAGAGATACCCTCGTACTTTACTGTAGTATATACTGATTTATCATTAAACAATATAAGATACTTTGGCTACGACAGAAACAATTAAGCTACCACCTGTCTTAACCCTTTATTCCATGAATATTCTTGTAAGAAAATCATGACGTCATTAACCCTTTCGGCGCCAAATTTCTAATTGTCGTCTGTAATCCAAGTTTGTTAAATCATTCAGTACAATAAGGAAATGAGATAAATAAATGCAAAATTCAAAGGAATAAAAATATGATCTAGATGACAAACAGTTTGGATCCTAATGAGACGCCGCATAATGCGGCGTCTCATCCGGATCCAAACTGTTTGCTATAGGTAATCCCAGTTTCGCCGCTAGCGTGCAAAGAGTTAATAAGATGAAATTTTACAATGACATGAATACAATTTTGACCATGGCAGAAACTGGATAATTTCATAAGCAAACATTACAGAACCTGACCAGGCTCTACTCTGTTATCAAATGCGTGAAAGGCGTATCTAGGTAGTGAAGCATTGAGGACAAGACGGTCAAATGAAATAATCATCGATGAACGATTTTGTTGATATATATTCGCGGCTATCATAACGCCTTTACATGCAATCTAGTAATTAAATAGCAACACACTTAATATATAGATAATGTCTGTTGAATGTAAGCTCGTGTGAAACGGTTCAACACTTACCAAGCTGTGAAAAAAAGACTCGTCTGCTTAAAGTTGGATATGTTGCACTTTTGACTACTTCCGATCCGATCATACTTTAAAGAAACTATTCACTGAGAATCAAACTGCTTGGATCCTGATGGGACGTCGAGTTATTGGAGTTGAATGGGGGTCAGGGCGTGGATAATGGGAGAAGTGTTAACCCTTTCCTGATGAATATTCATGTACAAAATAATGAGGTCATGACTATTAATAAGATTATTTGTTATAATGGCATATGAACACAGGACAATTCAGCTCAGTCAGAAGCTGTAGAATCAGATCTATATTACACCATAAGTAAACAGAGCAGATCCTGATCAGACGGCTTCTGTAGGAGCCGTCTGATCTGGGTCTACTCTGTTTGCAGAAGCGTCAAAATGCGCTTACATAAGGGAAAGGGTTAATTACGTTGTACTAACGGTTCAACAGCTTCAACCCACGCGAGTGGTGTAGATTTCAAAACCTATATTCACTTGTCACTTTACCTAATAAATATTCATGAAAGAAACAATAACTTCATGAACTATTAATTTTCCGATGTTTTGCAATGATATCATGGTCAAAAGAGTGTCTATTGGTGGCTATATAGTGGCTTATCTACTTTGACCATGGCAGTAACTATATAATCAGATCTGTATCATTTCATAAGCAACCAGGACAGACCCTGATAAATCAGGCCCTACGGGGAGATTTGCGAGTGCGTGAAAATGTGTGTTTAGCATGTAAAGCGTTAAATATATAGTTTGTACTAAAATAACAATGCAATGTACGAGTATTGATTACAGATACATTGATAAATTAGAACCACCACGCCAATGGCATTTATTGTGGCAGATACAAAATAAAACACAATAATGTTATCGCTGAAAGGACTTAAACAACTTAAATTTGATACACAACGTCAACAGAGGCCACTATAACACTTTGCGCGCCAAATAGTCATCGTCCACGAAACTTGCAGTCTACCCCAGTTCTAAAATTATAATGTTCTCCAATTCGATTCAAATTTTGCAAACAGAGCGACAACTAGTTTAGATGTTGACGAGACGGTTAGGCTCTGAGGGTCTCATCTGCAACTATACCGTGCGCTTAGATTATCAGCAACTCATCGTCAGCATGCAAATAGTTAATAATTAAATACTGCAATACGGTTTAACTGTATTGTTCGAGTTCAGTTCATTTAACCCTTATCTCGCTATCCATATTTGCAAACAGCTTGGATCCAGATGAGACGCCGAGTAACTCGGCGTCTCATCAGGACCCAAAATGTTTGACACTCGGTCACCAGTTTGTCAAAAGCTTGTTCGATTCGGAAGTAGTCAAAATTGCACCGAATTCAATTTTAAGCATACATTATTTTTGCACAGCAGGCTTAGGGCTAATCTTTAATATATTATGTTTTGTCCTTAAGTGACCGAACTGCTCGCGGTTCTATATAGAGCCGCTACGGTACAATAAAGATCCCGGTTAAACCCTTTACCTCATGGAAATATATGCATCTAAGTTGTGTCTCTCGCGTGAATATAGATTAGCGTAATCTTTACAATGACATACGTACAAGAGAAGTGTCGGCCATAGTAGAATGGCATGTACAACCCCTCTAAACCGGACGTTAAAATTAGCTCTAGACAGGAGGCAGCTAAATGCAGGGTGATAGTCATACAGAAAGCCCCTCTAGGAGCTTTCTGTATGACTTTTACCCTGCATTAAGCAGGCGTCTGCCTTAAAGTATCTAAATTCTTTTCTACTAGAATTCCGGTTTGAGAGGTTTTACTGTATATAATTCCATTAGAACACAGAGCAGACTTTGATTAGACTGCTCCTAATAAGATCTATCTGATCTGTGTTTTATTGTTTGCAAATGCGTTTTAAACGTATATATGGGGTAAACGGGTAAGCCACAATGCACTGAATAAACGCGGTACTCCATAAATATTCATGTAAGACATAATTACATCGTGAATACTTATTAGATTAGTTGTTATAATAGCACATGGATACAGGATCTTACTTTGCTATGACAAAAACTATTGACTCAAATCTGTATTATATGTATACCATAAAGTAAACAGAGCAGATCCTAACGCATATATGGAATGGAAGGTTTAACAGCAAGTCTCTTTAGAGAGATTTACTGTGCTAGAGAAGCGGTTACTCCAGATCCAGAGCTACAGATAAAAGCGCGTGTCCAAATACTAAAATCGTCATTTCTCCACCAAATCCTATACTATGGTCACTCTTTAGAATTGTCTCTTTCATGCGTTGAGAAATAAAGGAATTATTCTTGAAAACGCTTCAATTTACACATCTTATCTGGACCTCTGAATTCAGATCCATTTAATTCGTGAATCAGCTGATCGTACCATTGCCCCAAGTTTAGTAAATTTAACCTACAGTCTGCTATGGGCAGATGAGTGAATACCTATGCAAACAGTTTGGGTCCAGATGAGATGCCGAGTATCTCCGCGTCTCATCAGGATCCAAACTGTTTGACACCCTGATTGCAGTTTGATACAATTTTTGATTACAGCTTGAATTTTGGAAATGTAGTACGCGAAAAATTCTGTAAAAATATTTTGCTCAGCAGGCTAAAGGTTAACCCTTTACCGCATGAACATTTAGTCCAGAATTTATATGATGGTTTCGTGAATTATAATAAGAATACTTTGAACATTTGATCATGTGTAGAAACAGTATACTAAGATTTAATAATAGCATGAGCAAACAGGGTCGACCTAGATCAGACAGCTCCGCGAGTCGTTTGATGTCTACTCTGTTTGCAAAAGCATGAACAGGCGTTTCTATGAGGTAAATAGTTCAATAGCCTTTTTAAATGCGCAATGTGAATAAGCTCATTGCCTAAGAAATATAAGACATTATTTACTCCTTTCATCTAAAATAAACTGGCCCATGTTTCTTTTCAAACATAGTGATGCCGTGTTCAACAGATTAGGCCCTGATGAGACTTAGAATTAGATGGTGTCTAATATGGACGGATACTATGTGCATGCCTAAGGTGTTGAAAAGAATAAAAGTTATGCTGCAAAGGGACCTGTCTGGCATTTATAAACAACCTGGATCCAGATGTGACGCGGGCTAACTCAGCGTCTGATCAGGATCTAGGCTGTTTGACACTGAATCAATAGTTATCAGGATCTATGTTATTTGACACTGAATCAATGGTTATCAGGATCTAAGTTGTTTGACACTGAATCAATAGTTAGCTCAAGCTTGAACGAGTCGAAATAAGTAAAACTGGCAACAGTTCAAATTTAACGCACATGTTTCTTTTTTACATCAAATGAATGTTATTATCAACCAGGGTACATTTAGGTACACTATGTAATACTGGTTTGATCCTTTACTTCATATAAACCAGAGGTCTAGATAAGATGTATAAGTTAACCATTTCCCTGTTCTATGTTGATTTCAAATTTCAATACCTACGGAATATTCATGGACAAAATAGTTATAATGAAATATGGAAGGTGGAACATTGTAGCCATTTTAGAAAGTATAGAAACATATATATCAACTTCCATTAGCAAACAGAACAGACCCTGATCAGGCGGCTCCTATAGGAGACCTGGGTCTACTCTGTTTGCAGATGTGTAAAAACACGTTTATATGAGGGAAAGGGTTAAACTATTTTCAAGACTAATCCTTTCTCCACCATTTCAGTACGCACCGTTATCTGTTACTCTGTAAACGTCTTTTCACGCCCTCGCAAACCGAGCAGACCAAGATCAGACCAAGATCAGACGGGTCCTGTAACAGCCATCTAACCAGACCCTGTTATGTTTGCTTAGGGAATTAGTATAGTTTATACCAAGATAAAAAAAACAATTCTGTGTTCATGTACTAATTTAAATATTCAGGAAATAAATATTCATGATGTCATTCAATTCTTTACATGAATATTATATTTAACATGTAAAGGGGTTAATTGCTTGTACTTTTACATATATATGATGTAATATAATTTCCCATTAAATGTGTATTAATGTTTGATAATAGATACTAGTACGCGAATTGCATTTTACTATTACAAATAGTTTGGATCCAGATTAGACGCCGAGTAATTGCACGGCTCTGTAGTATGCAAACTGTATGTCGCTCTGCTATTGACACGAATAGTATGAAAATCAGTTTTGAGACTTGGAGCGTGCATAATTATGATTATGAGGATGACAGTTCAAGTACCCTACGTGAGATTTTAACCCTGTCAACCAGACACGCGTGCACTGTCATGTGCAAACAGCGTAGACCCAGATCAGAGGGTTCCTAGAGGAGCCCTCTGATCTGGGTCTGCACTGTTTGTCATTCAAACTCCTCTAGTAGGTTTAACCTTTTCATACTGATTGGACTCAACAGTTAAACACTGACTGACTATTCCACTCTCATAATAGAGGGTTGAAAGGGTTAAACAGTCCTATACAACTGACGAATATTCAAACGAAGGCCTACAAAGAGTTGAATACTCGTATTTATAAAAGACAGTAATTGGATGTATAGACATCACAGCCAGACATACTTTAAAAGAATCAATTAAAAATGTATAAGGTTTATATAAGGATCACGATGGATATAAGGAAAACGTTTGTTTTCCTTTTTCGTGTTATCCTTGGTATTAGTGCGCATTTCATTTAATTTCTATCTATCCTATCTATCTACAGTATAAATCCCTTTAATGCGATCATCAATAACAATTCTGGGTCTTAGGTGGTAGCTTAATGCAGAAAGAAAGTTAGGCAGGAAGGTCACACAGGAGCTGTCTGCGTGCATTACAGTTGTCCTGCATTAAGCAACCACGTGATTTTACGGACACCTATCCTCATTCATGAAGTGGTCGCTTTAGATGAGTTTTACTGTATTAAATTGCTTTTTACGCTGAGTAATTTCTGATTGGCAAAATGTTTTCTTTGTAAATACTCACAATGTTTCGCTAGCAGGCATTGTTGTCTGAAGCAAATTTCGTCTGACTACAATAGAACCTTTCTTAAGCAGTCATCAAAAAGAGGTCTAATTATGGGTTTCTTGGGACAGGTGGTAGTTTAATGATCTGGATCTACTCTGCTTGCAAATAAGTGAAAATGTGTCTATATGAGGTACAGGGTTAGTTGTACAGTAAAACCTGTCTATAACGATCACTAAATTACACCAAGTATTATGTGTTAAAGGCAAGTGCTTGCTTTAAGCAAGGTGAAAGTAAAACAGAACACTCCTATTGGAGCGTTCTGTTTTACTTCCACCTTGCTTTAAGCAGGCACCTGCCCTAAATACCAACTAATTAACACAATTAAGTGGTCGTTATAGAGAGGGTTTACTGTATATGTATTATCCTAATAAAACACGGAACATGGAGTCATCCCAATGATCGACGCATATAATGTGTAACGCATACGGCATGTCTAGTGGAATCGAAAATCAATGCAGAAAATTACTACAAAGTTCGATTTTGATCTCAGTATTAACGATGCCAGTTGATTAGTGTTTATGATACTATTGAAATGAGACGTGTGTCTCTCGGTTCCGCTGATATGTATTTCCACAACAGAGAAATATTAGGACCATTTTGTTTCTCTCTACATACTTTGCATAAAGCTATAGTTTTAATATACCCTATAATACGTACAGTTCATTACGTTCAGGCCTGAAGTCCCATCTCACTGCAGATCGTCCGACTGAAACTATCGCAACGTTTAACATATATTAACCCTTCGCTTGCTATTCACGTCAATATACCTACCTGTATATAGTGAAGAGCCAGATGAGACAGCTCCTGCAGGAGCTGTCTCATCAGGGTCTGCACTATTTACAAGTTGATTGTGCAACCAATGCACTCCACAGCAGTGATTGCACAGCGACATACTTGTACACAGTGAAGATATATGTAATTATACAACAGGGTATGGGTAAAGAAGGAGAACTGTATTTTAAAATTCAGCAAGAGAAATGTTAAGACGTTCGCAATTAACAGTTGACAGTTAACCCTTTCCCTGGTCTATGTTTATTCCAAACATAATAGTTATAACGAAATATGGAAGGGGGAAAATTGTAGCCATTTTAGAAAGTAAAGAAACATATCTATCAAATTTCATAAGTAAACAGAGCTATAGGAGCCGTCTGATCTGGGTCGACTCTGTTTGCAAATGCGTGAAAACACGTTTATATAAAGGAAAGGGTTTAATGTTAGAATTTATGATATTTTCCGTTATTATCCCTAGAACGTACGATCATTTATTTGGGTTATGCAAGTAGTAACGACCGTTGTAAAGCACGACTTTAGCGATTAGTATTAGAACTATACAATGACATTTGCAAACAGTGTTGACCCTGATCAGAGGGCTCCTAGAGGAATCCTCTGATCAGGGTCTGTAATGTTTATCATTCAAAATCCTGTAACAAAGAGTATTTTAAACTCTTCCGCTCTATGAATTCAGTGTTGAAAGGGTTTATTGACAATTTCCTTGTTCTATATGCAAAATATGATGAAATACGGAAGGTGGAACATTGTAGCCATTTTAGAAACTACAGAAACAGATCTATTAAATTCCATTTGTAAGCAGAGCAGACCTTGATCGGACGGTTACTCTAGGAGGCGTCCGATCTCGGTCTACTCTGTTTGCAGATGCGTGAAAAGGCATTTATATGAAGGAAATGGTTAAAAATGCATTTTAACCTTTAAAGGCAGACATCGGATTTTGATTTTTCAAAACTATTGAATTAATGAAAGTCAGACGGGTCCTAAATGTGCCGTCTGATCAGGGCATGTTCTGTTTGCTAAGTGAATTTGATATGTATGTTTCTTCCATCAGGCAATGCATATTCATGAAGTAATGACTTCTTATATAAATATTCATTAATGAAAGGGTTAAGACTCTCTTTATTAAATCATTCCCTCCTCGACTAGTTTAGACCCAACCTCTTTGAACAAATCTACCAAAAAGGAGCATTAACTAGAGAAAAGGAAAAATTCAGAATTGTGTTGTTTTGGAACCATTGTGATAAATAGAGCATTTTTTTCAAATATTTACTTTTACAGGGGCGTCAAAAGGCGTCAGTAGGAGAGAATTAGTTAAAACAAATACCATGGTATCTCTGTTCTATTTTAGTGTTTAGTGAATGCAGCCCTGGGACTCATGCTCCACAAGAAATTCAACGTTAGATGTCCAAAAGTATCCAGACGCAGGGTAAATTACCAGATTTAATAGACATATGGATAATGTTTGTTTTTTAAATAGTAACGTTTTATCAATGGTTTAATGCGATATCTGTTAAAGTACTACGTACTAGTGATTCCATTCTAATAATAAATTTGCTCGTGGCGTCTTCAATTTGTAAGGAGTTAAAATAAACTAAAATCAACGAGCCAGGTATGTGTTATTGTATAAAAGCATGAACAAAAAAAACGGTCGTGAAACCTAATGCTTGAATAATGTACAAACTAATATATTTCCGTAATTGTAAGATGAGAACTCCTCTTGAAAGCCATGTTGTATGTTTGCACATAGCACAGACCACACCAAATTGTCGCCGTGCTGCATTGATCTGTCAGAATTTTGAATAGATGCATTCAAAATATCTATTTGATATCATGTGCTTGTGTTAACATTACAGATATAGTAGTCAAACACTTCAGATCACTTAGAAGCCCATTGCACACAAACACTGTTAAAACTGCAACACACGGTTTTTTTTCTAAAACAAAAATCAAATGTCCGCTTAGATCCGAGACTCAGTACCAGATCATATTTTATCAAGATAACCTTATGTTTAATATTGTAGGTGTGGACTGTAAAAGGCTGTTCCATTGGCTGCATAGCGACCAGCGTGCTGCACCTTATATTCACAAGCATCGGCTTCTATTACTGTGCCAGGATGACATGGAATGATGGTGAATTCATATGCAATGAGGACGAGCGAAGTAGACTTATGCTCATTGAGGGATTCTGTCTCGCCTTTGGCCTATCTGTGTGCCTCTTGTCTTTATTTATTGTGACGTACTTGAGCGTTGGCAAAAGAATGTTCTTCCTGACTGGTGGGCACAAAGGAAAGATGAATTCAATATGCTCTTCTAGCTGATGCTGCAAGTGTTTTTGTTAAACATGGTGCTACTTAAATGGTTCTTAGCAACGTTACCAGTGTACGCACTGGTGGAAATTGGTGTTTGTGTTCACGTAAGAGGCCACTATTAACTGTTAACCCTTTGCCTGCTAATCACAACCTAACATATATTTGCAAATACAGTAAAACCTCTCCATAACGGCCACTAAATTACATCAAGTATTTTGTGTTAAACAGAACGCTCCTATAGGAGCGTTCTGTTTTATTTTCAGCTTGCTTTAAGCAGTCACCTGCCCTAAATACCAACTAATTAAATTAATTTAGTGGCCGTTATAGAGATGTTTTACTGTAGCTTGGATCCTGATGAGACGCCGGTTTACTCGGTGTCATTGGATTCTAGCTGTTTGTAAATGCCTGTTTGACATTCGGTCAATAGTTTCTTAAAATGTTTAACGAATCGAAAGTTAGTGAACACAAAATCATATCAGAGTTTGAGCAGACATAATTTATTTTAGCACGCTAAGGGTTAACCGATAAGCAGAATGCAAAATATACATAATGCTCACAGCAATATGCGCAACAACGTAGATCGAACAGGGGAGACAGTTTCTTCCAAGCGTTTTACTTATAGCAACTCATTCCCTCATATTGACACCTTTTGACGCCTCTGTAAAGGTCACGTTTTGAACCATAGTGATAAATATATAGAGCATCAGTCTGTTTGTTCCATAGGAGCATATACTCTATTTATCACAATGGTTTTAAAGCTACACAGTTCTAAATGTTTCCTTTTCTCCAGTAAATGCTCCTTTTTTGTAGATTTATTCAGAGGTTGTGTCTAAATTAGCCTATGAGGGAATGGGGTAACTGCATTGTTATAGTATATGTACTATTTATTATAAGACACGTGATATTGTCAAGATACATGCTCGTTTACCTCACATAAATACATTTACACGACATTGCAAGCAGAGTAGACCCAGATTACACGACTCCCGCAGGAGTAGTCTATAAGATTCTGCTATGTTTGTTAATGGAGTGTATACATCTGAATACCCAGTTTAAGGAATATAGAATTTTCTACGCCTTTACAAACAGAGCAGACCCGGATCAAACGGCTCCTTTAGCAGCCGTCTGACCAGGGACTGCTCTATTTACATAATTCTACAGTTTCTGCCACTTCAAACAAATTCTGTATTTATAAGTCATTTAAAAAACCAGGTACTTATTATCTATGATGTCATTATTTCTTATATTCATTGTGTAAGATATTGAATGTACAGTAAAACCTCTCTATAACGGCCACTAAATTGTGTTAATTAGTAGGTATTTAGGGCAGGTGGCTGCTTAAAGCAAGGTGAAAGTAAAACAGAACGCTCCTATAGGAGCGTTCTGTTTTACTTTCTCCATTGCTTTAAGCAATCACCTTGGTGTAATTTAGTGGTCGTTATAAAGAGGTTTTACTGTACTCCTAAATATAAATGAAGGAAATATAGAGAAATACGCGCAGTGTAAATTTGATAAGAACAAAAAATCCGGATACGTTTATGTGAAACATACGGACATCATAAATGAGTAAATATTTTTACGCAATAGGCACTTGCTCATGTGAGTTTACAGTGCAGTGTATGAGAAAGTAGTTGATATAATAAAAACAATTTTATTGATAAACAGGTCTTTAATACTGTAGAACCTCTCTATAGGACCACTTGGTGAGCAGATTTGGGTGGCTTTAAAAGCACGAAATCGCTTAATGCCGGAAGAAATGTAAACATTAAAGGTAAACACATGAGGTTGGTGTTGGAAAATTACTTAATATATTATATTAACGAAATATATAAGCATGCTAAAATATTACTTTTGATTATAACGCTTTATAATTATCGACATATCAACATTTAACCTTAATTTTTTGTCTCGGCCAAGTATTAAAAATATTAAAGAGCCAACAAAGATATGTACACCTTCAATTTGATATTACAATGTCTTGTGGTAATAGTATTGTTTTAGCATGCTTAGGTGTTTCGTGGATGAAATGTTGCCAAACAAGACCCTGATGTCTACCTTAACCCATTACCTCATAGGCTATTTTCAGACCCAACCTCTTTTGTATAAATCTACCGAAAAGGAGCTTTAACTAGAGAAAAGGAAAAATTTACAATTGTGTAGTTTTGAAACCATTGTGATAAATAGAGCATTTGCTCCTATGTAGCAAATGCTCTATTTATCGCAATGGTTTCACAAAGTGATTTTTTCCAGAGTCGTCAAAAGTCGTCAATATAAGGGAATGGGTTAAAACACGTTCGGCGCCAAATAAATTTCGTCTGTTGGAATTTCAAATGCTTCAGGTTTCAAAGTGGTGTTTATTTCTAATTTCTTTACAAAAAATATAATCAGTGCCAAACTGTTTGCATCCTGAGGAGACGCCGAGTTACTAGGCCTCTCCTCTGGATCAAAACTGTCTGCAAATGTTACCACGGTTTCGCCTGTTGTTGTGAAAGAGTTAAGCGACCATCTATAAGCCCAATAATCGTGTCTCTTTTTGTGGTCTTTCTAGAGAGGTTTTACTGTATTGCTTATGTTCTAGAGGTGACCATAAGTTAAAGATATATGTACATATAATGTATAAAAATGTTCGTGAAATCAGATTTGTGATATTTTGATATTGTGTGCGTGTAAATTTGTGCGAGTGCATGTCATTTTAAAGAAATCATATAATTATGGTCATTTTCATCCATATTACGCTCAAACACATTTGATCATGGTCTGCTCTGTTTGTTTATGGAGTAATAAAGATCTGATTCTGTAGTTTTTGGCATGACCACTATTTTAATGAACATTTTTTTATACTTTTGATTTAATTAACAGACATGAATGTCTTTAGGAGCAGGTTATCGTTTAATGCTGGACAAAAGCTATGCAGGAAGCTCATAATATAGATATATTCTTTATTTCCTCCTTAACGTATTCCCTCATATTGACGCCTTTTGACACTTCTGCAAACGTCACTTGTTAAAACCATTGTGATAAATAGAGCATTTGCTCCTATAGGAGCAAATGCTCTATTTATCACAATGGTTTCAAACTACAAACTTCTAAAAAACACTTTTCTCTAGTTAATGCTCCTTTTTATTCAAAGAGGTTAGGTCTAAAAATAGCCTATGAGGTAATGGGTTAAGGAGAGTTCGCAGTACAAACAAGAATTACATTTAGCGAGCTCCCGTTTTAAGGCCAATACTTATGTCTCATTTTGATGGTCGCTATACAGGGGTGTTACTGTATTGCTAATGTTCAAAAGGTTACCATAAATCATGTTCAGAAGATGACCATAACCCTAAAACGCCATTAATATGTCTTTCTACGTCTTTGCAAACCGAGGAGACCCAGATCAGACGAGGGTCTGCTCTGTTTGCTTATGCTATGATTATACAGTCTCTTCCATGGCCAAACATTCATGTGCTATTATAACGATTAATCTAATTAATATTCATGATGCAGCTACTTTCACATGAATATTCATGATGTAAACGGATAAGTTAATAATATGTTCTAAATATGGTCATAAGTTAAAGCTATATCCATACAATGTATGAAGATGTTCGTGGAATCAGACTTGTGATATTTTGATTTATGTAGTGTGTGGGTGAATCCGAGTGAGTGGAGTTTTAGTAAGCAAGTCATATGTGATAATTTTCACGCAATTATATACTCATAATGTAATTGTGAGACATGTCTATACACGCATTTTCACGTTGTTGTTTTTTCAGATTAGATCCAGATACGACTCCTATAGAAAAAGTTTGATCAAGGTCTGCTTTGTTTTTTTACCAGATTCTAGTATCTGAAAAGGTCAAACATTAACATGCTCATTGGCCAATTTGAAATATTCATGATGTCATTAATTATTGCGTAAATATTCATGAGGTAAAGGATTAGACATTTTCAGAGCCAGCATTGTCATCTGTTGGACACATTTACATCTGTTGGACACTTTGTCATCTGCTGGACACATTGTCATCTGTCCAGGACACATTGTCGTCTGCTGGACACATTGTCATCTGTCCAGGACACATTGTCATCTGCTGGACACATTGTCATCTGTCCAGGACACATTGTCATCTGCTGGACACATTGTCATCTGTCCATGACACATTGTCATCTGCTGGACACATTGTCATCTGTTGGACACATTTACATCTGTTGGACACTTTGTCATCTGCTGGACACATTGTCATCTGCTGGACACATTTACATCTGTCCAGGACACATTGTCGTCTGCTGGACACATTTACATCTGCTGGACACATTGTCATCTGTCCAGGACACATTGTCATCTGCTGGACACATTGTCGTCTGCTGGACACATTTACATCTGCTGGACACATTGTCATCTGTCCAGGACACATTGTCATCTGCTGGACACATTGTCATCTGCCGACACAGTGTCATCTGTCCAGGACACATAGTCATCTGCTTTTTATAGTGAGCGCTTGTTCAATTTCTTTATAAAAAGACAAATATAATGTTAAACAGTTTGGGTCCTGATGAGACACCGAGTTACCTGCCTTCATGACACTGGAAGGATAATTTAAGTGGTAAAGCGGTCTTCCAAAAAGACTGAATGGAGTACTGTACATGCGAAAACAACACGCACATTATTTGCACATCTGATTATGTACAATAGTTTAATATATGAAACGTCTCAAAGTTAGTTTTTTGAATTTCTGTCATGTATATTCGTCTTGATAACCCTGATTTTATCTTTAGCTCTGTACTCCTAGGATAAATATAAGAAACATTTTCATATTGAACATCAATAAGATGAATGGTTATAATTGCATATGGACAATGGGGTGTTTGGCAATGGCAATAACTGTATAATCAGGGTCCATGCTTATAAAACTTTTAGTTGAGTCTGAGTTCGTTCTCAAGTTTTTGATTGGTCAGATTTGAGCCTTTGGCTCAAATCTGACCAATCAAAAGCTTGAGAACTCAAATATGACCAACCAAAAGCTTGAGAGCGAACTCAGACTCAACTAAAACGTTTTATAAGCAGGGACCCAGATCTATATTATAGAAAAGCAAACAGAGCAGAACCTAATCAAACAGCTCCCACAGTAGCTGTCTGATCTAGGTCTAAGCAGGGACATATACATAATTATGTCTCTGGTCTAAGACATATACAACATGCATTAAAAGGTCGTATGTATGAAATAATTGCTGAAATTCAAGCATTCAGCAAGGCTCTCTATCACGACCAATCAAAGATGTCTCAGTGTAGGCTTTGTTAGACCACATTCGTAACGGATCACATTTGTAACAGATATTTTACGAATGTGATCACATTCGTAACAGGTACAATGTGTTACAATGTGAGTGTCCGACATGGGGGTTGACATTAGAATCACATATGTAACAGGTTGAGTTCCTGAATGGCGATGTTCAATTAGTTAATAGTAATAGGATTATCATTGTATATGTTACTGTATTTCATTGAGGGTCATGTCTCAACGTTTCACAACCTTAACAACACATTTTAAAGATATAATGTACATGCTTGTAATATGTTTTATGATACCTACCTAAATACATTGAAGGGTTTCCATTTTTCACAGAACTTGTCATATACGTGTACATGCACCTAGGCAATGAAGTTAATTTGTGCCTATGATTAAATAAATATTACTTCTTAGTTCCTTATTTGCTTTGAATTGAGTAATTAATATACTATGCCAAATATTTTAGCAACTATAAATCTAATGATATACCTTTAGGAAAGAAAACCTTAGTCATATATTAATATATGTTAATATTTAGTTTGTTGCAAAAAGTTGAACCATGTTTCATTTTTTCGATGAGAGATGATGCACATGCACTTTTAAGCTTCCTTTCCTGTATGAAATTTGACGTGTTACAAATGTGATTGTACGTCACATCAAAAATCGGCATCGATCACATTCGTCACAAAATGTGTTACATATGTGCTCGATTTCCGGATCACATTTGTAACACGTGTTACGAATGTGATCATATTCGTAACACGTGTTACGAATGTGATTTGTTACGAACGTGGTCTAACACAGGCTTTCTTAGACATGAGTCAGCCTAATACAGGAAGAAAGTTATGCAGAACTCTCCTTTAGCTTCCATGTTAATTCATTTAGTGGTTTCATGCAGAGGGTTTGCTGTTTTTGTATTGAAATAGTTTCATCATTACTTATTATCACAGAGTATCACAGTAATATTAGATGAGAATGAAAGCTAAAGCTAATGGGGGTTTTCTCCATATCATATTTAATCCTATGTGTTTCTTAGTCCATTTCCTTTAATAGCTATTTTTAGACTCAATCTATTTGAATTAATCTACCAAAAAGGAGCATTCACTAGAGAAAGGGAAACTTTAGAATTGTGTACTTTTGAAGCCATTGTGATGAATAAGGCATTTGCTCCTATGGAGCAAATGCTCTATTTATCACAATGGTTTCAAAAAGTGATTTTACAGAGGCTTCAACAGGCGTCAACATGAGGGAATGGGTTAAACTGCTTTCATTTGGAATTTGTTTTATCAAAATTTAATATTTCCTAAAAATGAATGTTTTTCATTTTTAATTTCTAGATATAACGGTTATCATTTCAGCCATTCGATACCATATACATTATCCATGTAGTAATTTAGTTGTTGCATTTCATGATACGTGTTCTGGATGTTGTTGCATTTCATGCTAGTGTTCTTGATATTGTCGTCTTGTTATATGCGTTGTGATGAATTCAGTATACTGTTGACCATTTGAGTCACTCTAATTTTAATTTATTAATTATACATACATTTGATATAGTATATATATTTGCATTGAGAGCATTGTTATTGATTATATATGATATAGATACAGTAACTCCTGTCTTAGGCAGTCATTCATTTATTGAACATTGGTGTCTTGAAATGCAGGTGGTTGCTTAATGCAGGGCAAAATACAGAAAGCTATAGCAGCTTCCTGCATTACTTATGACCTGCGTTAAGCTATCACCTGCCTTTACAGAACCATAATAAGACCTCTTTTTGGCGGCCGCTTAAGACATGTTCTACTTTAAACAATGTTACCATAGTTACAATATGTATAAAGAGTCACGTGGGAATCAACTTCAATATTCAAGGCTCTCTAAACCCTTTGCTCCATGAAAGAAATAATGACGTGATAATTATTAATCATATTTATTTTGATTATATATCATACAAACATAGGGACTTTTGGCCATAGCAGAAACTGTAGAATCAGAGATATAATATTGTACATGTATAAGCAAATAGAAGACCCTGACCAACCGGCTCCTATAGGAGCCATCTGATCCGAGTCTACTCTGTTTGCTTAGGCATTCAAAGGTGTATCTATGGAGGAAATCGTTTACCAATTCCCTCATATCGACGCCTCAGTAAAATTCACTTTTTGAAACCGTTGTGATAAATAGAGCATTTGCTCAATAGGAGCAAATGCTGTATTCACATTACCACAATGGTTTAAAAACTAGTTATAAAAGTTTCTGTTTTTCTAGTAAATGCAGATTTTCATTAGATTTATTCAAAGAGGTTGTTTCTAAAAATATTATGAGGGAACGGGTTAAATTAAGACTAACATTTTGTTAAATATTCCATTTGAAAATTCAGGAGTCAAACCATGATTATTCTGGGGGCATCATTAGGAGATTTCAGAAATTATTAACACACTCAGGATTTCATGTGGTACTTTAGATATAGATACTGACCATTCACTAAATGTCAAAAGTCGAGTAGAAACGCGTTTCTGTCTGCTACTCTAATAACACCGCGTATTTGGGTACCCTATACCCATTCCCTGTTGGCTTATAAAGCTGCACAAGTCAATTTTGTAACCTGGGTCCATGCTTATAAAGCTTTTAGTTGAGTCTGAGTTTCGTTCTCAAGCTTTTGATTGGTCAGATTTGAGCCTTTGGCTCAAATCTGACCAATCAAAAGCTTGACAACGATCTCAGGCTCAACTAAAAGCTTTATAAGCATGGACCCAGTTTGGTTATTTTTAACCCTTTAGCTATTGCAAATTAACCCTTTCCCTGTTCTATGTTTATTCCAATTTCAATACCTATTGAATATTCATGGACAAAATAGTTATAATGAAATATGGAAGGTGGGACATTGTAACCCTTTTAGAAAGTAAAGACACGGATCTTTCAAATTCTATTAGCAAACAGAGTAGACCCTGATCAGACGGCTCCTCTAGGAGCCGTCTGATCTGGGTCTACTATGTTTGCAAATGCGTGAAAACACGTTTATATGAAGGGAAGGGTTAATGTAAAAAAAAGACATGGTGAACATTTATCACCTGAATTGTTATAACAAGATGTGTACACAGGATGTTTTGGTATCAGTAGAAACTACAGAATCAAATCTTCATTATTCCACGAGCAAACACCAGTCCCTGGTCAGACGGCTCCTGCAGGAACTGTCAGAATCTGGGTCTACACTGTTTGCAAATGCGTGAAAAAGCATCAAAATGAGGGAAAGGGTGAAATTAAACTGACAAAAGTTTTCTGGACCAATTTATTTCTTTAAATTAGACTGACATGAATGATAACATTAAACAAAGTTATAACCGTTTTCCTATAAAGTGCATTCTGACTTGCATCAGGAGACAGTTTGCATCCAGGTCAGACACCAAGTAACCACGTGTCTCATTAAGAGCCACACCATACATGGCATTTGGCTAGCAGTTTCTCAAAAGCTTGAACAAATCATATAGATGCCTTTTGAAGGGCCACTTTTTGAAAACATTCTGATAAATAGAGCATTTGCTCCATAGGAGCAAATGCTCTATTCATCACAATGGTTTCTAAACAGCACAATTTTAATATTTTCCTTTTTCCTCGTTAATTCTCCTTTTCGGTAGCTTTATTCAAAGAAGTTGGATCTAAAAATAGCCTATGAAAAGGGATGTTTGTTTCTTTTTGAACAGTAGGATAATGGCTTTAACAGGAAATTAACTCTTTCTACGCAAAGTATTTTTTACATCGGCAACAACTATCGTCTGCTTCAAATCTTAAAATAAAATGTCTCTAATTTCTCATCTGGATCCAAAGTGTTTGTATAGATCTAGGTAATTAAGGTTTCATCCTTCAGTACTCTATGACTGATCATATGCATGTAAAACAAATTTGGATCCAAACTGAAAGATTAGATGCAACCCTTTCAAGGGCTCACCAGGATCCAAACTATTTGACATTTAGTGATTTAATGGTTCACTACATATGTGTTTATTTATTAGAATTGAAGAAAATTATATGTTTAATCCTTTCCTCCATATAAACACGTTTTCATGTATTTGCAAACAGAGTAGACCCAGATCAGACAGTTCCTATACGAGCCGTCTGATCAGTATCTGCTGTGTTTGTAAATAGATTTTGATAGATCTGTTTCTTTACTTCCTAAAATGGCTACGATGTTCCACATTCCATATTTCGTTGTAACAATTATTTCCATGAATATTCAGTAGGTATTGAAATATTGAATAAACATAGAACAGGGAAAGGGTTGAATCTTCGTGTACTAGCTGTGAACCTTTGACTAGCTATACTAACAGTTTAGATCCAGATGAGATGCTGAATAACTGGGTATGTCATCAAGATCCAAACTGTTTGACACTCTCAAATTGTGCTTCTTATGAACAATCGAAAAACTGTAATTTAAAAGAAAGAGTAGCAGACAACACAAATTTGCTGACATCTACTTGGTGTGCTAAACGGTGAAGCTAAAATCAATGCTTTACAACTCCAGCAGATGTTTCCCTGTGAAAGATTTACATTTACCACATGGATCAATTTTGACGGTTTGCAAGCATGAGCATATTGCTAATATTTCATTCACAATTGTGAAACTATCTCTCCTGATATATCTGTCTTAACCCATTCCTCCATAGGCTATTTTTAGACCCAACCTCTTTGAAAGGCTATTTTTAGACCCAACCTCTTTGAATGAATCTACCCAAAAGGAGCATCAAAAGGAAAATATTTAGAATTTTGAGGTTTGAAACCATTGTGATAAATAGAGCATTTGCTCCTATAGGAGCAAATGCTCTATTTATCACAATGGTTTCAAGAAATGACTATTGCAGAGGCATAGAAAGGCGTATTTATGGAGGAAAGGGCTAACAAGCTTTTATCCCTTCTCCTGAATAGTGATGTAAGAAATGACACTATAAAGCAACAGATAAAGGTGCATACTAAAATCGTCATTTCTCCACCAAACCCTATGTTGTGACCATCTTTGAGAGGATTTTATAGAGTGGTCACAGCATAGGGTTTGGTGGAGAAATAAATGACTTATTATTGAAAATATTTCAATTTACGCATCTTATCTATGTGTATTATTAGTTAATTGTTATAATGGCATATGGACACAGAATATTTTAGCCTATGCTGGAACATTTTAGCCTATGCTGGAACTGCAATCAGATATATATACAGTAAAACCCTGCTAATGCGACCACCTAAAAGAGGTATAATTCTGGGTGCTAGATGCAGGTGGTAGCTTAATGCAGGACAAAAGTAATGCAGAAAGCTCCTGGGAGCTTTCTGCATTATTTTTGCCCTGCATTAAGCAACCACCTGCTTATAAAGTCATCCATGTTTATTCATTAAGTGGTCGCATTAGAGGGGTTCTACTGTATATATAATTATATATGTAAACAGAGGAGATCCTAATCAGATGGAATCCTACAGGAGCCGTAGGATCTGGGTCTGCATATGTATCGGAAGGCGTATCCGTGAGGTAAAGGGATAAAAGACCAAGACGTAGGAAAAATGGAAATAGTTTGAATACAGACTAGCCTCTCAATGAATTTGCATCTCTAGATATTACATACTGTTTGACGGTTGTATTATAACTATACAATGACAATTAATGTTAACCCTTTCCCTGTTTTATGCTTATTCAAAATTTCAATACCTATTGAATATTCATGGACAAAATAGTTATGGAATATGGAAGGTGGTACATTGTAGCCATTTTAGAAAGCAAAGAAACAGATCTTTCAAATTTCATTAGCAAACAGAGCAGACCCTGATCAGATGGCTCCTGCGTATGCATGCAAACCATCAAATTTGATCCATATCTACACGGTTTGCAAATGCATAAAAAGGTGTTTATACTACGAAGTAAAGGATAATTTCCACATGAGACTCAGCATTACTCATTGCCTCATCTGTATCCAAATTAATTAATGTAATTAATCACAGGTTAGCCATTGGCTGTGAAAATGGTTAGAAGTTTTCTGTTACCTGTCATTGTCAGATAAAATGGAAGTTAGAATTTGCCTTTCTTGTGACTGTGATTATACACTGCATTTGTTATGTTACATGAAAGTCGGGATGGATAATGCAAAATAAAAGGAATACCACAAAAGACACAGATCTGTTGGAAGTTTATTTCTCCTTCAATAATACTCTCTCAAAAGTGGCACACTTTTCAATGTAGAAAAGGGCTGCAAATGTAACAGAAGATACTCAAAATACCTTCAGTATTCGGACAGACAGACAGACTTTTACTAATAGTGCTGACTAAAATCAAAACGCTCCTGAAGGAACTGTTATAATTTCATCAGGGTCTATACTATTTGCTACTATATCAGTCTATCTTTAAGTTACATGTATCAAAAATGTGCTAAATTGAATTATTTAGCTTTGCAAACTAGTTGAGATGGGAGACTGGGTGTCTGAATACTTGGGGTGATTAGGTTATGTCACCTACATCATGAGAAAGGGTACTTATAGAATGCAGATTGTGTCCCCGGTCACATTTTATTTTAGATAACAGCATGATTTTAACAATTTTGATAAAGAGACACTAGGGGACTATTCCCACCAAATGTCTTTTAAATTGGACTGTTAATTTTTGAGAAGAAGATTTAAGATTTCTATACAGACTTATAAGGAATTTAGCCCTGCCCCTGCCAGCCATGTTTTTTGCATAGCATCTTGATTTTAGCAATTTTGGTAGAGGGTGATAAAAAGACTATTCCTATCAAATATCATTCAGTTATGACTACTGGTTTTGAAAACAAGAGGGCCAAAATGGCCCTGACATCGCTCACGAGACAATCACAGGAGAAGATTTTCAAAGTTTTCACTATACGTTTCTATAGACAAGAGGGCCATTGACAGTGTTAATTTTTCAGCAGACAACATTTCTAACAGATGACAGAAACTCAGTGTTAACCCTATCACTGCTGAGCATGACTTGACTGAAATTAGCACACAGTTTGGATTCTGATCTGACGCATATGTAACTTCATATGTGGTCTGTGCAAGAGAGTTAATTGTAAGATTGATATTAAAACAGTGTGAACAAACTTAAATAAGCAACAATTCTGAAGCAGTCAACATTACAGTACTTAAAGAATGCTAGAGCATATGAGGTGATTACATAACACTCACCCTGGGTAGCTAGCTAGTCTCAGTACACTGGCCTTATCTGATTAAGGAGAAACCTTTAAACTGTAGTTTCTGATGTGAAGAAGTCTATACACACAGGACAGGGCCAAACTCATAAAGGTATGCTAAGTAAATCTATACACCAAATATCTAAGCTCTGGGACATGTAGTTTCTGACAAGAAGATGTTTTAAAGTTTTTTCCTATCCATAACTAGTGACCCCATGGGCTGTTTAAGCAGTCAGCTACAAAAAAAACTGGCCATCCCTGGGGTAGGACCAATTTTTACCCTAGGGGCATGATTTATATATAACTTTTGTAGAAGACCTGAAGTTGAAGCTATATGCCAAATATGAAAGCTGAGAACCTTCCAGTTTCAGAGAAGAAGATTTTCAAAGTTTTCACTATATGTTTCTATTGAAAACTTCACACCCCAGGGGCAAAGCCAATTTTGACTCCAGGGGCATAATTTATATAACTATTTTAGAGGACCTATAGGTGATGCCATGTGCCAAAGATGAAAGCTGAGAACCTTGTAGATTAAGAGGAGAAGATTTTTAAAGGTTCAAATTGTTGACGCGGGACGACGGATGACGCACGTCGACGGACATAAGGCGATCACAAAAGCTCACCCTGAGCACTTTGTGCTCTGGTGAGCTAAAAAGATGTTTAAAGGTTTTTCTACATAGATCCAGATTCTTTTAACAATTTTGACAGAGCATGATACCAAGATCATTTATGTGCAGCTTGGAAACATTCTGCCTTGTGATTTTAGAAGATGCCGTTTAAAGAAATTGTTGACAGCCGTCCGGACGGATGTCAGATGGTGGGCGATCACAAAATCTCACATGAGCATACTCAGATGAGTTTAATTAATCAAACATACACGTATATTCATGATGTCTTTATTTCTTACATGAATACTTATAGAGTAAACGGTTACACATATCTCGTGATTCAGACTTTCAGATGATATCTCTTGCTTAAATGCTATCTCATTGGTACTCACTAGAATTGCCCTAGAGTTGCAATTCTAATGAGTACCAATAATATATCATTTAACTGGGAACTAAGAGTATTGTGTAAAGATATCATACAGTAAAACCCCTTTAACCCTTTCCCTCATATAAACGTGTTTTCACGCATTTGCAAACAGAGCAGACCCAGATCAGACGGCTCCTATAGGAGCCGTCTGATCAGGGTCTGCTCTGTTTGCTGATAGAATTTGATGGGTCTGTTTCTTTAGTTTCTAAAATGGCTATAATGTTCCACCTTCCATATTTCATTAAAACTAGTTTGCCCATGAATATTCAGTAGGTACTGAACTTTGAAATAAACATAGAACAGGGAAAGGGTTAAGGCAACCACTTTATGAATAAACATAGATGTCGTTTTTGTTATTGCTTTAGTGTACTCCTATTGCATGCATGTACAGTTCTGGTGTCACATAGAGGCTTTCAGTCCCATGTAATCATGTATCTGTTCCACTACTGACATACAATGGAGCACTTTGTCTCTGTCCACACTATGGCCCCTCTCACTGAAAACCTCACTCACAAACATCAAAAAGTCTTGCATGAACAGCCCTGAAAAACACAAATATCCAATTATTTTAAACAAGAAATTCTTTAACTTATTCTAGGCTAAGTAAGTGTCACCTGTTAAAACTATCTGCAACAATTTTCAAAATTAATTCTTTTCTTTCATTTTTGTTTCTCAATCTACACTGTCAAATTTGAAATGTTATGAGATGCAGATTTATTCAGCATCTTACCATGATCCAAACTATCTACATATGATATGAAACATTTGTTGCTAGCTTACAAAGGGCTACTAACCCTTAATAGGTGGAAAACAAATGTATCAGTCAGTTTAAAACAGTATAGACCCAGATCAGAGGGATCCTGTAGGAGACCTCTGATCATGGTCTACACTGTTTGCCTGAAAAACAACACATATTGTACTCTGAAGGGAAAATGGTTGTTTGGTTGGTGTGCTTAATTAGTATTCCTAAATAGAGCAGTCAAACATTATAATTCAGTAAACAAAGTGTTAATCTGTTCCCCGTTTTCATACATTTGCAAACAGAGTAGACCCAGATCAGGGTCTGTTCTGTTTGCTAATGGAATTTGAAAGATCTGTTTCTTTACTTTCTAAAATGGCTAGAATGTTTCATCTTCCATATTTCGTTATAACGATTTTGTCCATGAATATTCAGTAGGTATTGAAATCTGGAATAAACATAGAACAGGGAAAGGGTTAAGAGCATACAGCTATACCCAACAAATATATCCAATAAATAGAAATCAATTTAATCTTTATCTTGCATGGTACATTGTTGCACGCAAACTTGTTTGTTTGCTCAGATACAAAGTAATTACTTCTATTCCATTTCTATTTATAAGCTTACTTGATGTTCAAAACTATTTGGATCCTGAGGAGAAGCACAGTTAGTCTAGATCTGAGTCTCACCAAAACTGACTGCAAACTATTTAACCACAAAAAGTGTCCATACTGCATTCAATATTAACCCTTTCCCTCATGTAAACACCTTTTCATGCATTTGCAAACAGAGTAGACCCAGATCAGATGGATCCTATAGGAGCTATCTGATCAGGGTCTAGCTGCTCTGTTTGCTTTTGACATGATATTAATCTGAATCTGCAGTTTTTGTCAAAATTTGTATGCTAAATTTTAAAAGTGCAATAGTTATATTGTTTAACCCTTTCCTCCATAGGCTATTTTTAGACCCAACCTCTTTGAATGAATCTACCCAAAAGGAGCTTTTACTAGAGAAAAGCAAAATGTTAGAATTATGTAGTATTGAAACCATTGTGATAAACAGAGCATTTGCTCCTATGGAGCAAATGCTCTATTTATCACAATGGTTTCAAGAAGTGACTATTACAGAGGCGTTGAAAGGTGTATTTATAGAGGAAAGGGTTAACTTATAAAAGTACAATCAGTATCCAAGGATTAAATCTGCAAGTTGATTTAGGAATACAAACGGTGTATTATAAACCTAATCAGATTGCTCCTCCCGGAACCTTCAGACTTGGGTCTACATTGTTTACAAATACTAGTTTCCTCTACTGAATGGTTAGAATGGCTGACACACATATTACAACAAGTTCATTGTTAATTTACCAAATGGGCAGACTACACTCAAATGAAGCTTTCACAAGAATATAGACATCTACAATGTTTTCTTTCATAACCTTTTACTCCATGAACATTCATGTAACAAGAGTACTACATACGGTACATAATACGCCCACTTGCAAACTTTCTCTGATTCAACATGCCTTATAAGTGTTGACATTTTCTAATCTGTGCTTCAGATCTTGATTTCCATATTAAGGTGATACTATTTTTTTAAAAAAATGAAGTGAATATCTTATTAAATAAAAAAGTTACAGCTAATCCTCATTTTTGCAGATTTTTGTAAAGTGCAACGGCCATAAATCTGTAAAGACAAACTGAATGAACCTCAAAATAAACTAAGCTTCAAATTTTATTGCTTAAAACATTTGTATTAAGTTTCATTTATATCATTTTAATAGTTTTCCCAGAAAACAACAGACAAACTAAAAGTTGACCGACTAACAAAGCAACGAACACACAAAGTTCAAGGACCATAACTTTAGAATAAAATGACATATCAAAACCCCCGCAATATATGTGAAAATCCACATAAAGGTTTAACCATATAAAAAGATTGAAGTAAATATCATAGATTTGCATTATTTTTTTAAATGCAAGGGCCATAACTCCGAAACAACAAATCAAATGATCCTCAGAATCGACTTAGCTTCAGGTCTTGATGCATTAAACATGTGTATGAAGTTTCACTAATATCTGTCAAACAGTTTTGCCAGAAAACAGCAGACAAACTATTTGCATATATTTGTAATTTTTTTTAAGCAAAGGGCAATAACTCCGAAACGAAAAATCAAATGAACCTCAGAATCGACTCAGCTTCAGATCTTGATGCATTAAACATTTGTGTGAAGTTTCATTAATATCTCTCAAATAGTTTTCCCAGAAAACAGCGGACAAACTATTTGCATTATTTTTTAAGGACAAGGGCCATAACTCTGAAACGAAAAATAAAATGATCCTCAGAATCAATTCAGTTTCAGATCTTGATGCATTAAATATTTGTGTGAAGTTTCATTAATATCTCTCAAATAGTTTTCCCAGAAAACAGCGGACAAACTATTTGCATATTTTTTAAGGACAAGGGCCAAAACTCTGAAATGAAAAATCAAATGAACCTCAGAATCAACTCAGCTTCAGATCTTGATGCATTAAACATTTGTGTGAAGTTTCATTAATATCTCTCAAATAGTTTTCCCAGAAAACAGCGGACAAACTACTTGCATGTATTCGCATTATTTTTTAAGTAAAAGGGCCATAACTCCGAAACGACAAATCAAATGAACCTCAGAATCGACTCAGCTTCAGATCTTATGCATTAAACATTTGTGTGAAGTTTCATTACTATCTCTCAAATAGTTTTCCCAGAAAACAGCGGACAAACTATTTGCATATTTTTTAAGGACAAGGGCCAAAACTCTGAAATGAAAAATCAAATGAACCTCAGAATCAACTCAGCTTCAGATCTTGATGCATTAAACATTTGTGTGAAGTTTCATTAATATCTCTCAAATAGTTTTCCCAGAAAACAGCGGACAAACTATTTGCATGTATTCGCATTATTTTTTAAGTAAAAGGGCCATAACTCCGAAACGACAAATCAAATGAACCTCAGAATCGACTCAGCTTCAGATCTTATGCATTAAACATTTGTGTGAAGTTTCATTACTATCTCTCAAATAGTTTTCCCAGAAAACAGCGGACAAACTATTTGCATATTTTTTAAGGACAAGGGCCATAACTCTGAAATGAAAAATCAAATGAACCTCAGAATCAACTCAGCTTCAGATCTTGATGCATTAAACATTTGTGTGAAGTTTCATTAATATCTCTCAAATAGTTTTCCCAGAAAACAGCGGACAAACTATTTGCATTATTTTTTAAGTAAAAGGGCCATAACTCCGAAACGACAAATCAAATGATCCTCAGAATCGACTCAGCTTCAGATCTTGATGCATTAAACATTTGTGTGAAGTTTCATTAATATCTCTCAAATAGTTTTCCCAGAAAACAGCGGACAAACTATTTGCATATTTTTTAAGTAAAAGGGCCATAACTCCGAAACGACAAATCAAATGATCCTCAGAATCAACTCAGCTTCAGATCTTGATGCATTAAACATTTGTGTGAAGTTTCATTAATATTTCTCAAATAGTTTTCCCAGAAAACAGCGGACAAACTACTTGCATGTATTTGCATTATTTTTTAAGTAAAAGGGCCATAACTCCGAAACAAAAAATCAAATGAACCTCAGAATCAACTCAGCTTCAGATCTTGATGCATTAAACACTTGTGTGAAGTTTCATTAATAGCTCTCAAATAGTTTTCCCAGAAAACAGCGGACAAACTATTTGCATATTTTTTAAGGACAAGGGCCATAACTCTGAAATGAAAAATCAAATGAACCTCAGAATCAACTCAGCTTCAGATCTTGATGCATTTAACATTTGTGTGAAGTTTCATTAATATCTCTCAAATAGTTTTCCCAGAAAACGGCGGACAAACAAAATGTTGACGGACGAACGAACGAACGAACGAACGAACGAACGAACGAACGAACGAACGGACGGACAGGGCCATGACAATATACGACTATCTTTATTAGGTGGGCGTATAAAAAAGAATGATATCATGTGTATTAGTGAATGTTTATAATATGGCATCATGAACATGGGCATTTTTAACATGACACAAACTGTGGAAATACAGTAAAATATCTCTATAACGGCCACTAAATTACATGAAGTATTTTGTGTTAAAGGCAGGTGGCTGCTTAAAGCAAGGTGAAAGTAAAACAGAACGCTTCAATATAACAGAACGCTCCTTTACTTTCACCTTGCTTTAAGCAGCCATCTACCCTAAATACCAACTAATTAATACAATTAAAAAAAATTACTTATTAACACAATTTAGTGGCCGTTATAGAGAAGTTTTACTGTAGATCTATATTATTTCATTTATAGCAAACAGTGAATGTTTATAATATGGCATCATGAAGAAAGGCATTTATATCATGACAAAAACTGTAGAAATAGATCTATAGTATTTCATTTATAGCAAACAGAGCAAACCCTCATTAGATGGCACCTATAGGAGCCTTCTGATCTGGGTCTGCTCAGTTTGCAAAGGAATCAAAAGGCACATCTATAGAGTAAAGGGTTGAAAATTGTATTCAACATTTGAATCAAATCAATTTTGACAAAATGAGAATAATGATATCATGAACTTTTCAAAAAGTTATAACGCGGCATTAAACAATGTGTCAAGCAACGAGGATTTCCTTAACCCTTTCAACGCTGAATTTTCAAATGAACTACAATAAATATCAAAATTAATACAGATAAGCTAAAGCTTACCATGATTATTCAGAAATCTTTTAAAGAAAGGTCTAATATGATGAACAAGGCAGACGCAGATAAGAGACTCCTCTAGGTTCCTCTCATCTGGGTCTACACGGTTTGCAAAGGACATAAATGACTAGTTTCTGGCACTGTAAGGGTTAGGCAGCTTAAGAGTTAGATCTTGACAAATAATTGGTACTTGTTACAATAATCCTACTTGACAGGTATTTAACTCATTATCTGATGAATATTCATGTACGAAAATAGTAACAAAATAATGACATCATGAACATTGATAAATTTTAATAATGCCATATGAACACATGGTAGAAACTTTCAGAATGCGAGGGTAGAAGTTGTCATGAGATATTTAATTGCAAACCGTGTATACCCTGATCACAGGGTTCCTCTAAAAGACCAGAAGCCCTATGATCTGGGTCTATACTGTCTGCAAATGCCAGTACACTCATTCCTGCATTCAAAGAGTTAACCCTTTCCTCCATAAATACACCTTTCTACTCCTCTGTAATAACCACTTCTTGAAACCATTGTGATAAATACCGGTAGAGCATTTGCTCCTATAGGAGCAAATGCTCTATTTATCACAATGGTTTCAAACTACAAAATTCTAAAATTTTCCTTTTCTCTGAAGTTAATGCTCCTTTTCGGTAGATTTATTCAAAGTGGGTGGATCTAAAAATAGCCTATGGAGGAAAGGGTTAAATACTGTACATGTATTTACCTGAATATTCAGAGACCAATTTTCTGCCCGCCATCAGATTGTAAAACTGATGTCAGTTGGTACCACCTTGATATTTTTAACCCTTTCCCTGTTGAATATTCATGTCAGAAATAATGACATCATGAATATTTATTAGCCAATCTTTTATAATGGCACATCTACACTGGATGTCTTGGTATTTGTTGTAACTGTATAGTCAGATCTATTATAATATCACAAGCAAACAGAGCAGACCATGAGCAGATGGCTCCTATAGGAGCAATCTGATCTGGGTTTACGCAAAGGCGTGAAAAATCATTTACGGTATAGGAAGGAAAGGTTTGAAAATCAAACCAATTATACAGATGATCCTGATAAAACTGCTCGAGAAGGAGGTCTACACTATTTGCCTAAGTTTATCTGTCCAAGTAATTAACCCCTTACTCAATACATAAATACGCCTTTCTATGCCTTTGCAAACAGATTCGACCCAGATCAGAATGCTCTCATAGGAGCCGTCTGATCAGGGTCTGCTCTGTTTGCCTATGAAATAATACAGTTATGATTCTACAGTTTCTACTATGGCCAAAAATTCCCATGTCAACGTACGTACCATTATAAACATTGGGAACACCTTTACTTTGCCGGTCCCCAGAAAAGTACGGGAAAATAAGGTATATCTACTGTAATAAGAGTGGTCGAGTGAGAGACAGATTAAGTCATTTAATAAAGATGTTTTGGCTATTTTGACCCCAAAAATGGATTCTACACACTTTTAGTAGTTAGATTGCTTCCCAAAAACCCCCGCTAACAACTAACAGACTTTCTATTCATATATACGAATCCAAACTCACTCACAGGACATCATTTGTTAACTAGTGCGATGCAACCAAAAGACATCACTTTCAGGGACCGGAAAAGTAAAGGTAACCCCAAAATTGATCTAATCAATATTCATGATGTCAATATTTCTTACATGCATATTCATGGAATAAAGGGTTAAGATAATTATGTCACTAGTTTTTCTCATTGAAAGGTCTGTACAGTAAAACCTCTCTATAACGACCACTAAATTGTGTTAATTAGTTGGTCTTTTGGGCAGGTGGTTGCTTAAAGCAAGGTGAAAGTAAAACAGAACGCTCCTAGGAGCGTTCTGGTTTAATTACTTTCACCTTGCTTTAAGCATCCACCTGCCTTTAACACAAAATACTTGATGTAATTTAGTGGCCATTATAGAGAGGTTTTACTGTATTTGTATATACATGTACTGGATCAACACTTACGTACGGATACATTCAAGTTCCAACTAATTTCAGAATGAATAACAGCAATCTACCTGCATCATTGTAATATACTGTTCTTTCTTTTCAAATGGAATAATCCAAAGATACAGTCAGAGAAGAAACAATTAGGAATCAATCCCATTATCAACTCATTATCACACACTAAGTATCATGATTTCCCATTGATCAACAGTTCATGCTACAATGGTGGAGTAAAAAAGCTATACATACTGATGACTTTAAGTGCCACAGTTATGCTGATATAAATCTAACATTGAAATTAAACCCTTTACTTCATAAATATGCCTTTCCAAGCTTTTGCAAACAGAGTAGATCTATATTATACTGTAAGCAAACAGAACGGATCCTGATCAGACAGCTCCTATAGCAGACATCAGATCTGGGTCTGCACTGTTTGCTTACGGCATAATATAGACCATTTTAAAAAGATCTTTCAAATTCCATAAGCAAACAGAGCAGACCCTGATCAGACAACTCCTATAGGAGCCGTCTGACCTGGGTCTACTCCATTTGCAAATGCGTAAAAACAGGTTTATATGAGGCTTAAAGGAATGCCCGTATAAATTTCCAGCTGAACTTTTCGGAATTGGGAGATTTCTAATGTATTTGTTGGACACACCTGATATGTCGAATACTTTAGATCAACAGTATTTAAAATTTTAATTCTCGTTCTATTTTAAGAAGATCTAGATATTAATTAAGATATACCGTCCCGTTGGAGTCATTTATGTGTTGTAAAATGGATGTACAGTACCGTAGCAGATCCAGTAAAAGTGTTTTAGGATAGATCTAGATCATATAAATCTAAACTATCTTTAGAACTAGAATTCACCATTATCTATTTTTTTTAAATAGATCTCTATCGTTGGGGTTTAATTATGCCTAACTATAGATCTAATTAGTCAGAATAGTTTCTTTTCTATTTTTGGAAAAATAACTTATCAGAACTTTAGATAATTGGCACATTGTTTGGTATTTGTCTCATTTGAAAGCTTTCCTGTTGCGTAATAATTAATTGCTTTGTTGATAAGGAAGTGTGTGATAGATGGCAGTTGTGATCACTGACCATTGTCCCCTGCTGATAACATATGGGATTTACTGACCATCTAGCACATTTGATCGTTTCCTAGGTCTATTCTGCAAATTAGCAGTATTTAGGCTGGGTTGGTAATGTAATAATATAGTCTCAAAATGTCTTAACAATTTATTTTCATGCAATCTAATTTGTTACTTTGTATTGTTATAATCTTTGAATGCAGGAATCAAGAGTACTGACTGACATTTAAAACACTGTAGACCCAGACGGTGTGCGGTAAAAATGACACACTAGCTAAAAAAACTACCCTCTGATCAGTCTTCACTGTTTTCACTGTTTATTAAGCAAAATAATCTAGCAAATACAAGTCTTATAATTATAATGAATAAAATATACAGTTAAACAATGATGGACCATTCCAGCATTCACAAATTAACAGAATATAACACCTTTGCTATTTATATCAGATTGCTCAAAAAGAGACTGTTTGATCAGGGGGTCTGCTCTGTTTACTGAACACAGACTATTTAGGTTCCTTTTCCACACTTGCTAACTGAAAATAATTACTCATTTGTCACAAACAATGTATAAATTCTATGGTATTTTTTTCAAAACCACTTTTAAAATTTGACTGTACATCGCTCTTTTTCAGTCCACGATTATATGAGTATCGTCCAATTAATCGTTTAAAAAAATATACCATGCATTAATTCAACATATTTGCATTTCATCACAACTCACGTTGAATGAAAATAATATACGAGAAGTAAGCCTTAGTGTTTCCCGATTCCACGGTATTAGGAAAGCGATCCTCAGTGAAATGGCAATATAGCTAAAATTCGTCATTTTCACAGCTAAGTTTACACGTAATCTCTACACAAATTTCGATTAAATATGGACCATGCATTAGTTCATAGTCTTCAGAAGCACTGGACTAAGTATAAGCAACCACATATTTCAATAAACTTACTTTTATTATCAAACCATATGAAAGCTAAACTATTTTTTTCGACCATTGCCGCCATTTTGTCAACAGTTCAGACGCACTGAAAATAACAGGTTCATTTCCGCCTCCAAAAAAACCATCAACTAAAATATTTTGCACCATAAACAAGGACCCATGAAAGAAAGTAATACTTACCAAACACGTTCACACAAAAAATCTTTCGATTCGAGACTTCAATACAGGTGAAATCGTCTTAAATTTGCGAGCAATTTCACGCCTTTTCCTCAATGGCGTCCTTCGTCAACAATAAGATGCTGCGCCCTGATTGGTTGATTAATTTTGAACGACAGCATATTTGACCAGATCGACTCGATGCCACTCCGTCTGTATTTACTTCGTGTATATATGTACCAAACAAAACAAATATTTTGGATTTGGATACAATCCTTTGCTTTGGATAATTCAGTGTCTAAATGCTATCAATATATGGGCCATAATCTTTAACACTTCGATCCATAAATATGTCTTTTAATGCCTTTAAAGAGTTACAAAGACCCAAATCAGATGGCTGACTGTAGGAGTTGTCTTATCAGGGTCTGCTCTGTTTGCATATAGAATATTAATCATCAGATTGTATAGTCTCTGCCATGCCTAAAACTATTCTCTTTTTATATGCCCCTATAAACATACAGGTAGATCTAATTAACCCTTTCCTTCATATAAATGCCTTTCACATTTGCATAGAGAGAAGACCCAGATCAGAGGACTCCAATAGGAGATGTCTGATCAGGTTCTGCTCTGTTTGCTAATGAAGTTTGATAGATCTGTTTCTAAAATGGTGACAATGTTTCTCTTTCCATATTTCATTATATCCATATTGTCCATGGATATTCAGTAGGTATTGAACTTTGGTCTAAATACAGAACAGGGAATGGGTTAATACTTATTCTGCCATTATTTCTTACTTGAACATTTTTAAGTAAAGGGTTAAGTGTAAACTTTTTAGATCCTGGACAATAATTGTAAAGCACTTTTCTGGATACTAAATAATTGATATCCTTTCCTCCATGAATATTGATGTAAGAAATAATGACATCATTAATATGAATTGGATTAATATGTTATAGTATCACATGAACATAGGACAGAAACAGAAGAATCATATCTATATGATACTATAAGCAAACAGAGTAAACCCTGATCAGACGGCTCCTATAGAAGCTGTCTGATCTGGGTCTACGCTGTTTGCACGTGTGTCGAAAGGCGTATTTATGGAAAAAAGGGTTAAACAGTTCTTCTGCTATATCGTGTCTTTTTCACTGTTTTCCCAATAAAAGATTCATCACCTTTGGTTTGTTCAAAGTGCTTGGATACCTCAGTGATAAGTTTCTTTTCCTTAGAATGAAAAGCTTTGATTTTCTTTGATGCCATTATAAAGCATTACAAATGGTGGCTAGTTTCCAAATACACATGTATAGGAAACTTGAGCACTTATATAGACGAAAATTACATATGAAAATAAGATGTGTTTGTGAAACACTATGCCCCCTCAATATGATATTTGACCCTGAAGGATGACCTTGATCTTGACATGTCACTCCTCAAACTGTGCAGCTTCATGGGGTACACATGCATACCAAATATCAAGTCTGTATCTCTAATGGTTCAAAAGTTATGACCAATGTTAAAAGTTGGTGACCTTTGACCATGAAGGATGACCTTGACCTTGACATGTCACCCCTCAAACTGTGCAGCCAAAAAAGAAACATATATACAAACTATCAAGTCTGTATCTCTACTGGTTCAAAAGTTATGGCCAATGTTAATGACCTTTGACCTTCAAAGATGACCTTGACGGCTTCATGAGATACACATGCATACCAGTATCAAGGCTGTATATCTACTAGTTCAAACGTTATGGCCAATGTTAATGACCTTTGACCTTCAAAGATGACCTTGACCTTGACATGTCACCCCTCAAACTGTGCAGCCAAATGAGAAACACATACATGTATATACAAACTATCAAGTCTGTATCTCTACTGGTTCAAAAGTTATGGCCAATGTTAAAGTCTGTGACCTTTGACCCTGAAAGATGACCTTGACCTTGACATGTCATCCCTCAAAATGTGCAGCTTCATGAGATACACATGCATACCAAATATCAAGACTCTATCTCTATTGGTTCGAATGTTATGGCCAATTTGAAGTTGGTGACCTTTGACCCTGAAGGATGACCTTGACATTTCACCCCTCAAAATGTTCAGCTTCATGAGATACACAAGTAAGCCACATATCAAGTCTCTATCTGTACTGGTTCAAAAGTTATGGCCAATGTTAAAGTCGGTGATTTGACCCATATGTTTGACCTCTGACCTTTAAGGGTGACCTTGACTTTTACATGTCACACCTCAAAATGTGAGGCTTTATGAGATACATATGCATGCCAAATATCAAGTCTCTATCTGTACTGGCTCAAAAGTTATGACCAATGTTAAAGTTACAGACAAACAGACAATTTGACCTTTGACCCTGAAGAATGACCTTGACATGTCACCCCTCAAAATGTGCAGCTTCATGAGATACACAAGCATGCCAAATATCAAGTCTCTATCTCTACTGGTCCAAAAGTTATGGCCAATGTTAAAGTCAGTGATTTGACCCATATATTTTACCTCTGACCTTGAAGGATGACCTTGACCTTGACATGTCACCCCTCAGAATGTGCGGCTTTATGAGATACATACGCATGCCAAATATCAAGTCACTATCTGTACTGGCTCAAAAGTTATGACCAATGTTAAAGTTACAGACAAAGAAACAGACAATTTGACCTTTGACCCTGAAGGATGACCTTGACCATGACATGCCACCCCTCAAAATGTACAGCTTCATGAGATACACAAGCATGCCAAATATCAAGTCTCTATCTTTACTGGTCCAAAAGTTATGGCCAATGTTAAAGTCAGTGATTTGACCCATATATTTGACCTCTGACCTTGAAGGATGACCTTGACCTTGCCATGTCACCCCTCAAAATGTGCGGCTTTATGAGATACATATGCATGCCAAATATCAAGTCACTATCTGTACTGACTCAAAAGTTATGACCAATGTTAGGTTGCGTTAAAGTTACAGCCAAAAACCCCAGATAATTTGACCTTTGACCTTGAAGGATGACCTTGACCTTGACATGTCACCCGTCAAATTGTGCAGCTTCATGAGATACACAAGCATGCCAAATATCAAGTCTCTATCTCTACTGGTCCAAAAGTTATGGCCAATTTTAAAGTCGGTGATTTGACCCATATATTTGACCTCTGACCTTGAAAGATGACCTTGACCTTGACATGTCACCCCTCAAAATGTGCGGCTTTATGAGATACATATGCATACCAAATATCAAGTCTCTATCTGTACTGACTCAAAAGTTATGACCAATGTTAAAGTTGCTGACAAACAAACAGACAAACACACAGACAGGGCGAAAACAATATGCCCCCCAGATTTGATCTGGGGGGCATAAAAACGTCAATCTTGTCTGAAGCCTTCATAAAGTAAAGCAACATAATTTTGTTAAAGAAAGGCTTAATTACTGCCCAAAAGATTTAAAAAGTCTCATATCTTAAAAATACATGTACATGTATGTAAAAAACAACTACCGTGGGGCTTGAACCCATGACCCTAATATCGGTATTGCTGTGATTAAACCACTGAGCTACCAATGCTTGTATAACATTGAAAAGCTTATAATGTACTAGAGTCATTGTATAGTGGCGCATTCTTCAATTGTGTGTTCGGAAAGATAAAAATTGCTTACGGAAAAAGGCGGAATATTCACACAGTGCCAGGTCAAACCTTAAAGACAATACATATGTACATGTACTATATTGATATTATGTAATTGTTTACATTTGTGTATTTTAATGATATTATGTGATTGTTTACATTTGTGTATTGTAATGATATTATGTGATTGTTTACATTCATTATTGTGTATTGTACTAATATCATGTGATTGTTTACGTTTGTATATTGTACTGATATCTTGTAATGTTTATATTTGTATATTATATTTTTATGATAAAAACTGTATATCTATCTATCCTTTTCCGAAAACAGTGTTTGCTTGTAATATATAGTTCTATTATTCAGTCCTACCTAAGTGATTAGCCTAACAGTTTCCATCATATATAAATCATGACTATCTTTTAACATTCAATCAATACATGTATATTCGCTGACTTGGCATTAACCCTTCTCTTGCTGAATTTTAAAATACATTTCTCCTTCTTAACCCATGCCCTGTTGTATAATTACATATATCTTCACTGTGTACAAGTATTTCGCTGTGCAATCACTGCTGTGGAGTGCACTGGTTGCACAATCAACTTGTAAATAGTGCAGACCCTGATGAGACAGCTCCTGCAGGAGCTGTCTCATTTGGGTCTTCACTATTTACAGGTAGGTATATATATTGATGCGAATAGCAAGCAAAGGATTAATTAATGAAGCTGTTGCGGTACTTAGTGACATGTTAACTGCTACTAAATAGCTACACTAATGTATATTACATGTAGACGGCTTTTGCCTTTTCTTCCTGACATGCAATAACGGACAGGTCAAGTTACGCATTGTAAATGACAAAGTCCTTCCTGCGCTTTAGAAAGAGAGTAGCACCAGATAAATGCTGCTTACATTTGCTAGAGGATTTTAATGAAAAACAGTGCAGATCCTGATCAGAGGACTCCTTTTTTTGTCTCCTGATCTTGGTCTACAATGTTTGCAAATGCCAGTACACTTATTTCTTTCATTAAAAAGGTTAACCCTTTCCCTCATATGAAGCCTTTTCACATCTCTACAAACAGAGTAGACCCAGATCAGAGGCTTCTGTAGAAGTCAACTGATCTGGGTCTCCTCGGTTTGCTTATGAAATAATATACCGGTAGATATGATTCTACAATTTCTGCCATGGCCAAATATTCCTGTGAGTACATGTGCCATTATTAAACTTAATCCAGTTAACCCATTCCGCCAGAGGCTATTTTTAGACACAACCTCTTTGAATGAATCTACCCAAAAGGAGCATTTACTAGAGAAAAGTAAAATTTTAGAATTTTTTAGTTTGAAACCATTGTGATAAATAGAGCATTTGCTCCTATAGGAGCAAATGCTCTATTTATCAAAATGGTTCCAAGAAGTGGTTATTACAGAGGCGTAGAAAGGCGTATTTATGGAGGAAAGGGTTAATATTCATGATTTTATTATTTCTTACAGGAATATTCATGGAGTAAAGGGATAACAATCTGATCATAACTATAAAGTCAAATAAACCATTGATCAAAGCCTATGAATAACCAATTCAAATACGGCACTATTTGAAAAATTCATTGAATAATTTATGAAATAAAACAGATTTATTTTATATCTTTAATTTGGTAAACACATGGAAACCCTTTACATGATAGAGACAGCTTTACATGCTTTTGCAAACAGAGAACACCCTGATTAGATGGTTCCTATAAGAGCTGTCTCATCAGGGGCTGCTTCATTTGTTTATGGAATAGGCGTCTTTTGTGGGTTATCTCCCCAAATTCAATTTATAGGTGGCGCTCGCACCGAGTAGGTCCCTCATCCGGATAACTTCTGATTTTATTGATCGCCATTGTATGTGTTTACTGAATTTATTCATGACAAGATTGATAAAAAAAATGATTTAAATCATGTAGATGAAATGAAAATTCCTTACATTTTGAACATAAATATTGTTATTTCAACCATTTTGCACAAACAGAGAAGGGGGTAGACATTACACTTTCAGGAGCGGTCATTACACTTCCCCTGTCATAATGTAAAATCTAACTTCAATGATATTGTGCCCTTGACAGTTGTTTGTTCGATATAGTTTTAATTTTAATATTTATATTTTAATATTATTATTTCATTTGAGAGTCCATATTTACTTTAATTATATAATTGCAAGTAAAAGTTTGCCTTTGCATACAGGGTAGACCCAGATCAGATGGCTCCTGTACAGTGTAGGGGCTTTCTGATCAGGGTCTGCTCTATAGTTCCTACTTTCGCAAAACATTCATGTGTTAATCTGCCATTTAAAAAATATATATATCTAATTAATATTCACGATGCCACCATTTCTTACATGACATGGAGTAAATGGTTAACACGTTCAAGCAGTTTGATCCAGATCAAAATGTAAAAAAAAGTTTAATAACTGATTAGAATTCACACTATTTGACCGTACACTGTGCTTTTGTTCTGTTCCGAGTATAGTTTTTATTATATCAGAAATCACCTCAGATATCAAATAAAATAAAATTAAGATATTTAACCCTTACAAAATGTAGGAGACCAGTCTATAAGACATCAGCTAATTGTAATGACTGTGACGAGTGTTTGTTTTTTAGAGGTTTTCTCATCAGCGTCTGCAATGTTTTATTTTTGCAAACATCATTCGGTTGCACCACTGTAGGTTAAAATTAAACTCCTTCAGTCAGAAATTTGACAACTTCAATTAAAAATTAAACCTTCAAGACATTGAAATTCTCTTGCAAATTTCAGTGACTTAATAAAACGGTATGGACCCAGATAAGACGTTTATTTATTAAAACAGAACAGACGATTAGTATTCTTACTAGTGACACTCATTTATACAACAGCTTCTGATCAGTATCCAATATGTATTGTTTGTTTCTTCTTTTTGTATGGTCTGTTTTTGTTTGCTTAAATCGGACAATCAAACTTTAATTGCATAAGTAAAACGAAATATTAATAAAGCTAAAGTTTGTTTTGTTTTTAATTGTGATACATGTCAAGTAGATACCACTGTTCCCTGATTGATTGGATTTCCGGTTTAGCCCCTTTCTCCTCGTGATTGCATAATAAACAATACCTCCCTAATTGAATTTGGAGGTTATGACACAAAAGGGTCTCAGCAGGGTGTGATATATGGTGATAACTTATCCATGACACAGTCTATGCCACTGCTAGACTGTTACACAAACAATACTGAATGTCCCCTCCCCTCCCAAAAAAGTTTATAACTTTTCGATTTTATTAACCCTTCACTCTATGAATATAAATGTAAGAAATAATCATAATGTGATCGTGAATATCAATTAAACTATTTTTATAATGATATATTAACACAGGAATTTCGGGGCATAGCAGAAACTGTGGAATCATATCTATATTTATCATAAGCAAACAGAGCAGATCCTGATTAGACGGTTCCTAGAGGATCTGTCTGATCGGGGTCTACTCTGTTCGCAAAGGCATTAAAAGGCATTTTATCTGTTAAATGATATAATAAAGACGTTTTAACATTTAAGTAGCAGTCTGAAATGTAGCCATGTATTTCTATTGGTTTCTTAGGTTTAGGGTAAACTTATCATTCATCTGCATTATTTTTAAAGAAAAGTGCAAAATAAAACAAAAATAAAACTTCAAAATGCAAACAATATATTTCCACATGTTTCGTTATTCTCGATTTAAAAAAAACTTGTGTAGTCAAAGTGAAAACAATCAATAATGAATAACAAAAGTGTAACAATGGACTAGAGACATATGCATGTATGTTTCAGAAAGGACCTACTCGGTGGCAGCGCCACCTGGTTGGACAGGGGCAGATAACCGACAAAATACCCCCATTGAATACATCCTAAATTCTACAGTTTCTGTTATGGCTAAACAATCCTGTGTTCATATGCCAATAAAAAAATCATCTAATTTATATTCATGACATCTTTATTTGTTACATGAATATTCAGGAGGTGAAAGGTTAACACCTCAAATACAAATAGAGGGCTTGGTGCAAAACTATTCTAACTCCTTCACTTTGTGAATAGTTTTGCACCAAGCCCTCGTTTTTTAATATTTCTTCTTCTGCTGTTGCTCACAGTAAGCTCATGCCTCAGTTACATACAGATGTCAGACCTTGTCTGGTACGAGTTTTGACACTCAACCATTTCACGCCTTTTCAAATGCCTTTGCAAACAAATTAGATCCAGATCAGATGGCTCCAGTAAGAAACAACATCTGATCAGGGTCTGCTCTGTTTGCTTATGGTATAACAAAGATCCAATGCTACAGTTTCTGCCTGAGCCAAATGGTCCTGTGTACATATGCCATTATAAAAATTCAGCTAAAAATGTTCATGTTGTCGTTATTTCTGACATTGAACAGTTAAAGGGTTAACAGTTTTGCCCCTGAGAAGATGCAAATTAACCCATTCCCTCATAGGCTATTTTTAGATCCAACCACTTTGAATAAATCTACCGAAAAGGAGCATTAACTAGAGAAAAGTAAAATTTTAGAATTTTGTACTTTGTAACCATTGTAATAAATAGAGCATTTGCTCCTACAGGAGCAAATGGTCTATTTATCACAATGGTTTCAACAGTCGGGTGATTTTTACAGAGGCGTAGAAAGGCGTATTTATGGAGGAAAGGATTAAACAATATTTGATCTGGATCAAAACTGATTGACAGCAGTTTAATGTCATGTTGTGTTTAGAGCCTTCTTACAATTTTCTACCAAACAAGATGCTCCAGATATGACCTCTGACCTTGATGTGTCACCTTGACCTCAATATGTCACCACTAATAATGGTCGCCTCCATAAGTTACACATGCATGCCAAGCTTGAAGTATGTATGTGCAATGGCAACAAAATTATCACCAATGTTAAATTTTGGGTCAAACCAACCAACCAACAGACAGAGTAAAAACAATACCCCCACTCCTGTTATTTGGGAGAGGGGGATACAAACGCAGGTGGGCAATGATGAAGTTTTGTCAAAATTGCCTGAGAATTGCTAGGACTATAGTGTTTATACACCAAATGAGAATGGATGGACAAACAATGATGGACTGTGAACCAACAATCAATAGACCACTGATGGATGGCCAACAGACACTCAATTTGATGACTAACAATAGATGACAGATATTGGATGATGAACAATCCTAAAAGCTGACAAGGTGATCTAAAAATGATCAGAGATTTTAGCAATTTCGCTTCTGAAATTCAACAAAATAATTTACAGTTTCTGTTCAAACAATTTCTGAAGTGAAACAGATTTCACACAACTGCAAAGTCTGCAAACACCAACATCTGATCTGGATCCATTTAACCCTTTACTCCATAAATAAGCCTTTCTATGCCTTTGCGAACAGAGTAGACCCAGATCAGATGGCTCCTGTAGGAGCCATCTGTTCAGGACCTGCTCTGTTTGCTTCTGAAATAATATAGATCTGATTCAGGTTAACCTTTTCCCTCATATAAACACCTTTTCAGGCATTTGTAAACAGAGTAGACCCAGATCAGAAGGCTCTTAAAGAGCTTCCTGCAATTTGTACACAATGGATGCTTACTGCAGAAAGAAAGCAATGCAGAAAGCTATCACCTTTATTTAAAAAGACCTATATTCCTGTATGAGTACTGTATATTTCTTAATGGCTATTATAAGGGACAGGGAGAATATGGTACCCTAATAACTATTTATTTTTTACCATAAGCCCTTTCAATGCTGGAGTAGAATAGTCCATCATTGTTTAAAGGTAGATTTCATTCAGTATGAAAGGTTTTATTTTTGTGCGAGGATTTTGAATGACAACAGTGCAGACCCTGAACAGAAGGCTCCCCTAGGAGCCCTCTAATTAGGATCTAAATTGTATCAAAATCGTTTCCTGCATTCATAGGGTTAATCTGTCATCTTTATTTTCTTCCTTTTCTCTTCAATGCTATCATAACATCATCAAACATTTTGAGACACTATTTATATAAATGATATTCAGTAAAGCCCTTCTAAACTGGACAATTAAATCAGTATCAATGCAGGTTTTTAAGACAAGTGGTAGCTGAATCCAGGGTGTAAAACTTGTTAGCAGATGACAATTAGCTTAATATGCTGAAGATTAAATTACAACAGAATATGCTTAAAGAATCCACTAATTGAAGACAAGAGGGTCAAGATGAACCTTAATCGCTCACCTGATTACCATAGATTTAAGATTATAGCTGGGTAGGCTAGCCCCAGGATGGGGCCAATAATGACCTAAGGGACAATATTTGAACAATGGTGATAGTGGTTCATGAGCAGTGGTTCTGGAGAACAAGATTTTCAAAGATTTAGGATATTAATTTTGTCTTTTTCTAAGATTTGACCTAGTGACCTATTTTTTTATCCCACACCACCCATGATCAAACTCAAACTTAATATCACCAAGACAAACATTCTGGGCAAGTTTGAGGAAGAATGGGCTAAAAATGTGGTCGCTGGCGTGTAAACAAGATTTTTTTTATGATATGACCCAGTGACCTACTTTTTGACCCCCATAACCCACTTTCTAGCACGTCGAAGATTTTATCACTGCAATCATTCTGACCATTTTTCATGAAGATTTGGCTTTAAATGTGACCTCTAGAGTGTTCACAAGGTTTTCCTACTACTTGACCTAGTGACCTAATTTATATATAAACCCCATATAAATAATTTTCAATCATGTCCGAGATTTTATCAAGACAATCCTTCTGATAAAGTTTCATGAAGATTTGGCTAAAAATGTGACCTCTACAGTGTTCACATGGTTTTTCTACTATTTAACCTAGTGACCTAGTTTTTGACCCCACATGACACACTTTCACACTCGTTCAAGATTTTATCAAAATAATTATTTTGTTAAAGTTTCATGAAGATTCTACTACAAATGTGAAATCTAGTGTGTTCAAAAGATTTTTTTCTACTATATGACCTAGTGACCTAGTTTTTGACCGCACATGACACACTTTCAAAGTTGTCTAAGATTTTATTAAGACAATCATTCTGACCAAGTTTCATGAAGATTGGGTTAAAATGTGTTCACAAGGTTTTCAGACTATTTGACCTACTGACCTAGTTTTTAACCCCATGTAACCCACTTTCAAACACATCTGAGATTTTATCAAGACAATCATTCTGACCAAGTTTCATGAAGATTGAACTAAAATTGTGACTATTAGAGTGTTCACAAGCAAATTGTTGACGACGGACAACGGACATTCAAGTCTCCCAAAGGTCACCCTGAGCTTTGTTGAGGTGAGCTAAAAAAGGTCACTCTTATATGCTGGTGGTTGCTTAACCCTTTCCTGTACATAAATGCTTTTTCATGCTAAATGCTAACAGAGTAGTCCAAGGAGCTGTCTGATTAGGGTCTGCTCTGTTTGCTTTTCACACAATAAAGATTTGATTTTACAGTTTTTATCAAAGCAAAAAACTCCTTGAAATTTTTACATTATAAAAATACAGCTAATAAATATTCATGATGTCATAATTTCTATCATGAATATAGACGAAGGAAAGCATCTTAAACTCTGATGGGTCTTTCTATTTTGAAAATCTAGGATCAAAGGATTAAACTGCCCCAAAAAAGAGCAAAACTTCAGTTGTAGTTGACATATGAGTCCATTCAGTGTGAAAGACTGAAATTTACAAGAGGAGGATATTGAATGACAAACAGTTAAGATCCTGATCAGAGGGATCCAAGAAGAGGGCTCTTATTGTAGCCCTCTGATATGGATCTACACTGTTTGCAAATGCCAGTACACTTATTTCCCCACATTCAAAGTGTTACCATTTCATATAACATGTAAATGTCCAATGCAATGGGATACCTAATACCTTCACACATTTAACTAAGCCTATGATAAATTATGCATTACTTCTTTTCACACCAGTTATTTGCTTTCTGAACAATTGTCACCTGGCACAAATACCAACAAATTAATTTTTCTTCCGTTCCTAGTCTTAACCCAGCTTTCCTCCATAAATACGCCCTTCTACCCCTCTGTAAAAATCACCTGTTGAAACCATTGTGATAAATAGAGCGTTTGCTCCTATAGGAGCAAATGCTCTATTTATCACAATAGTTTCAAATTGCTAAATTCTAAAAATTTCCTTTTCTCCAGTTAATGCTCCTTTTCAGTAGATTTATTCAAAGAGGTTGGATCTAAAAATAGCCTATGAGGGAATGGGTTAAACAGGAGTCATAGCGTCAGTGAGTCTGTGCGTTGATTAGACACTGAATTAGACACTGAATTAGACACTGAATCATTTCATCTGGATCCAAACCAGAGCTACAGATAAATGTGCATACCCAAATACTAAAATCATCTTTTCTCCACCAAACTCTATCCTGTTACCACTCTTTAGAATCTTCGAGACAATTCTAAAGAGTGGTCACAATATAGGGTTTGATGGAGAAAAAAAGAAGCTATTCTTGAAAATGTTTCAATTCACTCTGGATCCAAACTATTTGTGAAGGTTCTCAAGAATTTATCGCTAGCGGCTGAGGAAGATTACTAGTACATGTAGGAAAATATATAAGTATAGCTGTGTAGTACACAAAAGAACCTCTTCATAGCAACTATCTAACCATTTACTCCTGGAGACCTCGTTTTGCACCTTTGCAAACAGAATAGACCCAGATCAGATGGCTCCTGTATGAGCCATCTGATCAGGGTCAGCTGTGTTTGCTTTTGAAATACAGTAAAATCTCGATTATTCGAACATTAAATTTAGTAGCTCTAGGAGCTTTCTGCATGACTTTCACCCTGCATTAAGTAGCCACCTGCCTAAAAGTGTCTAAATTCTTCTATATTCAAATTTCAAATAATCGAGATTTTACTGTAACTTTAATTTATTTCTTCACTTCCTGCCATGGTAAAAATTCACTTCTCCATTATGCCATAATAAAGATTCAACTTATCAATGAATATTCATGGACTATGAGCTTTAATGCAAATGGTTGCTTAACCCTTTCCCTGTTCAATATTCATGTAAGAAATAGTAGAATAATACAAATTGGTAGAAACTGTGGATCCATATCTTTTATAATTTCATAAGCAAACAATAGACCCAGATCGGATGGCTCCTATAGGAACAAACTAAGCAGGGTCTGCTCTGTTTGCTTATGAAATTATAAAAGATATGGCTCCACAGTTTCTACCAATTTGTATTATTGTGTGTGCATTTGTCAATATAAAAAAATCTAATTTATATTCATGATGTCATAATTTTTGCTTTGAATTTTTTTTCTGTAGAATCAGATCTATATTATGTCATTAGCAAACAGAGCTGACCCTGATCAGACAGCTCATACAGGAGCCATCAGATCTGGGTCTACTCTGTTTGCAAAAGTGTGAAAAAGCATTTATATGCGGGAAGAACATGCTACAGAAAGTTCCCACATGAACCCTTTCTCTCATACAGCACTTTTTCACACTTTACAAACAGAGTAAATCCAGTTCAGACCGCTCCTGTAGAAGCTAATCAATCAATCAGAGTTAGTTCTGTTTGCTAGTGAAATCATCATAGACCTGACTCTACAGTATAAATTCAGCTAGTAAATATGCATGATGTCATTATATCATACATGAATAGTCAGCAATAAAAGGGTTAAGGATGACTTAGGTAGTTTCTACTTAGGCCAGTAAGTGTTACCACATAATCTTATTTGGCTTTGCATGGAATGTTAAAGAACAGTCCAACTCTTAGGATTCTAAACTTGACAGTATAATAAACAGTTATTTTAGTACATGTATATTTTGCTTTGAAAAGACATTTAAATAGGGTTTTTTACATTTTTTGTTGATTTTTTTTTTCTTTTAAGCTAAAAAAGCCTATAAATGATGCTTTACTCATGAAATAAATTTTGACTTACCTTCGTTTTTATTCATATTTCAAAAGAAAGCAATGTGTTCAATGTAAATACAAAAGGTACTATTTTTATATGAACATCTATGAAACCGGTGTTTTTAAAATCTAACCACATGTACTATGTATAAACTAGAAAGTTGTTCCTCAGAACACATGTGTCATGTGTATTTAAGCAGTGTCATAAGAAAGCTTAATGTTCATTTGAAATGCACAGACACTAGATATACAGGTTAAGTTACTTGCTGTATAATATGAGCATATGCACATATTTGATATTTCTCAATTACATAGTGTAGGAGATATGATCTAAGAAAGTCTTAATTTTAATTAACTGAGGTTCAAGGTCAATATCACAGACCACTGGAAAGGATATGCAATACTCTGTAATGTTAAGATGTACCATACACCAATTTTGACGTTCCTTAGTGACATAGCATAAAAGATATGCTCTGGACATAGAAAGTATAATAAGTGTGATCAATGGTCAAGGTCATAGACCAAAGGATATGGTATGCGACACTCTTCAATGTTAACATGTATCTGATTTTGAAATTTGATATTTTTAGGTGACATGCTCCGGACAATTAAGGAGAGTATTATAAGTGTGATCAAAGGTCAGGGTCAAAGTCACACATCCACCACTCTGCAATGTTCAGATACACCTATACACCACATTGATGTTCCTAAAAACATTGTATAGAAGATATATTCTGGACAAAGGAATATGATGATGGTAATAACAAGAGCAAGAACAAGAGCAACAGCAGACAATATCATCCCTATGTGTCTTCCATCCTTTGCAGCAGACACAAAAATTACCTTGAAATTTGGCAAAAATACCACTTCAAAGTCATTGTACCTTTCCAAATTAGTTAAATCTGCTTGAATAGGGAAGGTATTTTTTGCATAATCCATTTGTTTAGTTAGACGGTAAAAGTTGAATCAAATAAAAACAAGATGTGTTAAAGTTGCTGACAAACAAACAAACAAACAGACAGGGCAAAAACAATATGCTCCCAAGATCTGATCTGGGAGGCATAAAAATTACGTAATACATGTAGTATATTTTAGCCTTTTTTCATTTTAAACAAAGCTGGTATTAGTATTAGTATTCGCTGGTTAGAGGTTATAGTAAAGAAGAGAAAATTTCATGAACAGAAAAGTACAGTGCTCCCTCCCTACAACGGCCCTCTCAATAACGATTCCCTCCTTACAACAACGCTTGTCACTGTTTCCGAAACAACAAGGCTCCAGAAACAACCTTTTCCCATCGTATTTTCTTTATGCCTCCATCAAACCCTATGTTGTGACCACTCTTTAGAATCGTCACTTTGTGACGATTCTAAAGAGTGGTCACAACATAGGGTTTGATTGAGGCATAACGGTTTTAGTTCTCGAAATACACCTTATCTGGGGATCTGCAAACAAGCTTATTATGTCTCCCCCCATATTTATATGGGGGAGACATATTGTTTTCGTGAGTGTTGTCTGTCTGTCTGTCCGTCTGTCCGTCCGTCCGTCCGTCCGTCCGTCACACTTTTTGTCCGGACGATAACTTCAATATGCCTGATGCCAGTTGATTGAAACTTCATATATGGAAAGAGCATAATGAGAGGAAGTGTCATGCACAAGGTCCATAACTCTGGCTTCACTAATATAGGAGTTATTGCCCCTTGTAAAAAAAATAGCACTTTTTTGTCCGGACGATAACTCCTATATGGCTCATGCCATTGGAATGAAACTTCATATATGGAAAGATCATGACGAGAGGAAGTGTCATACACAAGGTCCATAACCCTGGCTTCACTAATAATGGAGTTATTGCCCTTGTAAAAATAATTCACAATTTTTTTGTCCGGACGATAACTCCTATATGGCTCATGCCATTGGAATTGAAACTTCATATATGGAAAGATCATGACAAGAGGAAGTGTCATACACAAGGTCCATAACTCTGGCTTCACTAATAATGGAGTTATTGCCCTTGTAATATTTTTTCACAATTTGTTGTCTGGACGATAACTCCTATATGGCTCATGCCATTGGATTGAAACTTCATACATGGAAAGATCATGATAAGAGAAAGTGTCATGCTTACGGTCCATAACTCTTGTTTTACTAATATTGGAGTTATTGCCCTTTGTAAATAAAATCACAATTTTCTGTCAGGATGATAACTCCTATATGGCACATGCCATTGGAGTGAAACTTCATACATGGAAAGATCATGATAAGAGAAAGTGTCATGAATAAGGTCCTCAACTCTGGCTTCAATAAATTGAGAGTTATTGCCCCTTGTACATTTGTTTAACGCTTTCTTGTCCAGATGATAACTCCTACATGGCTCTTGCCATTGTATTGAAACTTCATACATGGAAAGAGCATAATGAGAGAAAGTGTCATGAACAAGGGCCATAACTCTGGCTTCAATACTTTTGGAGTTATTGCCCTTTGTTACATTTTTTGTCCGATCAATAACTCCTGTTCGACTGATGCTATTGGAATGACATTTCATTTATGGAAAGAGCATGATGAAAGTAAGTGTCGTGCACAAAGGCCATGACTCTGGTGTCAATATATTTGGAGTTATTAGCTGTTATCATTTTCTTCTTGAAAAATGTGGTGTGGAAAGCGCATAATGAGGGGAAGTATCAATCATCAAGTCCATAACATTTTTAGTGATTTCCCTTTACGTATTGTTGTTATTAGAGGGGAGACATCCGTTTTTGTGACAAAAACCTCTAGTTATGTTTGATTTTCCCTCCCTATAACAACTCCCTCTGAACAACACATACAATATTCGTATCCCAAAGGGTGTTGTTGTAGAGAGGGAGCACTGTACCGGTAATCATCCATAACCACTCACCTCACAGAGACAGATTTTATGCATTTGCGAACAGAGTAGATCCAGTCAGACAGTTCCTGTATGAGCTGTCTGATCAGAGTCTTCTCTGTTTGTTTAAGACATGATATAGATCCGATTCTACAGTTTCTGTCATTGTCAAATTATCACCTGTGTTATACATATACATGTACTGCAGAATAAAACCTCTTTTGAGTGCTCTTTATAACGAGGTCTCATTTTATTCCCTATACATGTAATTGATTAATAAGATCTCTGTAGCAGCTGTTGCTTATTCATTGCATTGTTTTATGACTTTCTTGACTTAATGATATAAATGATGGACCACTCTTTAGAATCTTCGAGACAATTCTAAAGAGTGGTCACAATATAGGGTTTGATGGAGAAAAAAAGAAGCTATTCTTGAAAATGTTTCAATTCACTCTGGATCCAAACTATTTGTGAAGGTTCTCAAGAATTTATCGCTAGCGGCTGAGGAAGATTACTAGTACATGTAGGAAAATATATAAGTATAGCTGTGTAGTACACAAAAGAACCTCTTCATAGCAACTATCTAACCATTTACTCCTGGAGACCTCGTTTTGCACCTTTGCAAACAGAATAGACCCAGATCAGATGGCTCCTGTATGAGCCATCTGATCAGGGTCAGCTGTGTTTGCTTTTGAAATACAGTAAAATCTCAATTATTCGAACATTAAATTTAGTAGCTCTAGGAGCTTTCTGCATGACTTCCACCCTGCATTAAGTAGCCACCTGCCTAAAAGTGTCTAAATTCTTCTATATTCAAATTTCAAATAATCGAGATTTTACTGTAACTTTAATTTATTTCTTCACTTCCTGCCATGGTAAAAATTCACTTGTCCATGATGCCATAATAAAGATTCAACTTATCAATGAATATTCATGGACTATGAGCTTTAATGCAAATGGTTGCTTAACCCTTTCCCTGTTCAATATTCATGTAAGAAATAGAAGAATAATACAAATTGGTAGAAACTGTGGATCCATATCTTTTATAATTTCATAAGCAAACAGAGTAGACCCAGACCGGATGGCTCCTATAGGAACAAACTAAGCAGGGTCTGCTCTGTTTGCTTATGAAATTATAAAAGATATGGACAATGTTGTTTGCACTGGACTTTTTACTTCCCACAGTATTTTCCCTAAAGCAATGGGGTGGGGGGATTCACTTAGTGATTGTTTAGTGTGAAAAACAAGCAATCACTAAAGCCCTATAACATTTATGTAATAAATAATTATACAAAAATACAGGTGCAGTAAAACCTCTCTATAACGGCCACTAAATTGTGTTAATGACTTGGTATTTAGGGCAGTTGGCTGCTTAAAGCAAGGTGAAAGTAAAACAGAACTCTCCTATTATATAGGAGTGTTCTGTTTTACTTTCACCTTGCTCTAAGCAGCCACCTGCCTTTAACACAAAATATTTGATGTAATTCAGTGGCTGTTATAGAGAGGTAATACTGTGGTTGCTTAATGAGGACAGAAAGCAATGCAGCATGTTCCCCTATGAGATTTCTGCATTGCATTCATTCTGCATTAAGCAACCACCTGATTACAAAATGCAAGAAGCTCCTTTAAACATGTAACACTGTTGGAGTATTTATTAGAGATAATACAGTACGTGCAGACGATAATACCCTAATTATCAAAGTGCAGACGATAATACCCTAATTATCAAAGTGCAGACGATAATACCCTAATTATCAAAGTGCAGACGATAATACCCTAATTATCAAAGTGCAGACGATAATACCCTAATTATCAAAGTGCAGACGATAATACCCTAATTATCAAAGTGCAGACGATAATACCCTAATTATCAAAGTGCAGACGATAATACCCTAATTATCAAAGTGCAGACGATAATACCCGAATTATCAATGTATTTGGACACCCAATCTCCCCTCTCCATGCAGGAATTTCCCGGACGCAACTTTTCTGCGTCAGGGAGGCAATTTTTAGACACGGGTCTCCCATTTGCATGGAGCTGTGCATCCTCAGGACTCGCTAAAAAATTGAACTCGGTTTTTTGCCAAGTTAGGCAGTATGAGGTAATGGGTTAAAGTATAAAATCAGTAAAGTTTGCTGTTAACCCCTAATTTCCACAATAGCATAATCAATTTTAAAGTCTAAAATACTTGGGACTCTCAAAAAATCCATTGGACTCTCAAATTGAGAAATTTGAGAAGAGGGTCCTGGAAGCCTCTATTCCAAATTCAGAGGGAAATCCCTGTCCATGTGTTTGTTAACCTGAATATTTCAATTTGGTACCATTTTGATATTTTCAAATTAGACGGACATAAAAGCAGATAGTGAAGACTAATCAAATGGCTCCTTCAGAGGCCATGTGATCTGGGTCTGCACTGTTTGTCTGTTTCTTAGTCTGAATACTTATGATAATTAGAGTCGATCCATGAGTGTTCTGATGGTATGATCATTTAAATACTCAAACCGAAAAGAAACTACAGAAAAGGAGTGTTTTAGAATTGTGTAGTTTTGAAACCATTGTGATAAATAGAGAATTTGCTCCTATAGAGCAAATGCTCTATTTATCACAATGGTTTCAACTAGAACTATCACTAAAGGTGATGAATACTTCTGCACAGCAGCCTTGATTGCAAATCCAAGTTTGTGACACCAATTTCCCATGTAACAGGACCAAATTACAAAATACTCAATGTTCAAATGGAGATAACTCTGTAATGCCCAGCGGTAAACACATGAAAATTGTGTCTTGCAAATCTACCATTTGTGGTTATTAAGTATACCAAAATATAAATTTAATAACTTTAAAACTGAAGGAGGAGTTTGTGACACCAACTCCCTATGTTTCATGCCAAAATCACAAAAATACTCAAAGTTTAAGTGGAGATAATTCTAAACTGCCCAGAGCTAAACACGTGAAAATTGCGTCTTGCACATCTACCATTCATGGTTATCATGTATACCAACTATAAACTCAATAACTTTCAGATTGAAGGAGGAGTTTGTGACACCAACTCCCCATGTTTCATGCCAAAATGACAAAAATACTCAAATTTCAATTTTCCCAGCGCTAAACACGTGAACATTGCGTCTTGCACATAAACATGTACCATTCATGGTTATTATGTACATTGTATACCAAATACAAACTGAATAACTCTCAGATTGAAGAAGGAGTTTGTGACACCAACTCCCCATGTTTCATGCAAGTTCAGGGGGAGATAATTCCGCAATTCTCAAAGCTAAACAATGAAAATTGTGTCTTGCAAATCTACCATTCGTGGTTATTATTCATACCAAATATAAATTCAGTAACTCCACGTTTCATTACGAAATCACAAAAAATACTCGAAGTTCAAGGGGAGATAATTCTGCAACACCCAACGGTAAACACATGAAAATTGCATCTTGCACATCTGCCAAATATAAATTCAGTAACTTTAAAACTGAAGGAGGAGTCGATGTCCAAATGCTGACGGACCAACCGACCCACTGCTCAACTGACCAACCGCCTGCCGAACAGGCTGAATCTAGTATACCTCCTCAAACATGTTTGCGGGGGTATAATAAACTTGAACTATCGCTAAAGATGATAAATACCACTGCACAACAGCTTTGATTACAAATCTAAGTTTGTGACACCAACTACCCATATAACAGGACCAAAACACAAAAATACTCAAAGTTTAAGGAGAGATAATTCTGTAATGGCTGCAGATAAACATATGAAAATTGTGTCTTGCACACCTGCTATATGTGGTTATGTTTGGCAAGTATCAATTGAATAACTCTAGAATTGAATGAGGAGTTCGCGACACCAATCCCAATGTTTCATGCCAAAATGACAAAAAATACTCAAAGTTCAAGGAGAGATTATTCTGCAATGCTCAGCACTAAATACATGAAAATTGTGTCTTGCATATCTACTATTCATGGTTATTATGTGTACCAAATATAAAATGAATAACTTTCAAACTGCAGGAGGAGTTTGTGACACCAACTCCCAATGTTTCATGCCAAAATGACAAAACGTACTCAAAGTTCAAGGGGAGACAATTCTGCAATACCCAGCGCTAAACACATGAAAATTGTGTCTTGCATATCTACTATTCAAGGTTATTATGTATACCAAATATAAACTACATAACTTTGAAATTGAAGTTCGCGACACCAACTCCACATGTTTCATTACGAAATCACAAAAAATACTCAAAGTTCATGGGGAGATAATTCTGCAACACCCAATGGTAAACACATGAAAATTGTATCTTGCAAATCTGCCAAATATAAATTCAATAACTTTAAAAACTGAATTAGGAGCTTGCAACACCAACTACCATGTTCAAATGTGGACGGACCGACCTACAAACCGACCGTCCGACCAACCGGACAGGCTGATTCAAGTATACCCACTCAAACAAGTTTGCAGGGGTATAATGAGTTTTACAGAGGCGCAAAAAGGCGTCAGTAGGAGAGAATGGGTTATGGTGCATTTTGTATAGGTTTTACAATATGTTACAAACTCATAACTTAGGAATGGTAAAAGTGGGATAAAAGTCCTACCAAAACATCATCAAACATGAAACCACACAATTATAAGACAACATGTGACAAAACGCATTTCGTACTGTAGCAAAAATGTTATTGGTGTATTATTGTACAGTGGCATAAAAATACTCAGCATGTTCAACCCTTTACTCCATAAATACAGTAAAACCCCTCTAAACTGGAATTCTACTAGAAAAGAATTTAGATACTTTTAGGCAGGTGGCTGCTTCATGAAGGGTGAAAGTCATGCAGAAAGCTCCTCCAGGAGCTTTCTGCATGACTTTCACCCTTCATGAAGCTACCACCTGTCTCCAAGACCAATATTTATACCAAATTTAACGTCCGGTTTAGAGGGGTTTTACTGTATTCCCTTTTATGCCTTTGCAAACAAAGTAGACCCAGATCAGACGGCTCCTGTTTGTTTAATACAAAATAATATTGATCTGATTCCATAATTTCGTCATGGCCAATCCTATGTCCACATACCATTTTAAAAATTCAAATAACCAATGTTTATGATATTTTGTACATGAATACTCCTGCAGTAAAGAGTCAAAGGTAGTGTATCTGTAATTACATACCAGGTTTCTTCGGCACTGATGTATTACTGGATGGGATAGCTTTCTGTGGACTGTCCTCAATAATACTTCCATCAGCTAGCTCAATTCGTAGGGTCTTAAGCCTTCTACTTTTCTCTCTGGTCCTTCTTACTTCTAAGTTCAGGTCACTGGAAAATGGACACTGACATGTACTTATTTCATGTCTGTAACAACAATGGCAACAAACTTGAGTAACTAAACAAGACGCAAATAAACTTATTATTCCTTGACTTGATGGATATTCATGCGGGACTCCATTTCATAATGAGTATTACTTAAACAGAGAAAACAATGATGATACAGCTCTTACAGTAACCACCTCACCCAGGTCTACTCTGTTTGTAAAGGTGTTAGAAGACAAAAGGGTTAAATTCTGAAAGTAGGAAACCCTTCGAAAGCAAAAGCAGCAATGTGAAAAGAAAATTGCAGACTAGTATAATTGAGTCTGTTCATGAGCAATTCTTAAACAAGAGGGTCATGATGGCCAAATACCGCTCACTTGTGAATTGTAGCACTAGATAGAGATGAACTAGTCACAACCATCTCCAGAAAATGAAGATAACGGGGCCATAGTGATTTTCACTGAAGATTTTCAATTTGTTAAAAAAGCATGGTAGTCATAATTAATTCCCAATATGGTCATCAGACAACTATTCCTACAAAATGCCATTCAAATTTGACCACTGGTTTTGAAGACGAAGATTTTTAAAGGTTTTCTATACAGTTGAGATATAATATATCTCAACTGTATAGAAAACCTTTAAAAATCTTCTATATACATGTAGTTATATAAGGAAATCTAGCATCGTCCCTGGAGGCCATGTTTTTAGATATAAAGATAATTTAAACAATTTATTTATCCTGATAAAGGAATCTAAGCTGAAGATGAAAAGAAGATAGATGTTTTCCTAGTTATTCTAACTCTTCCCATTTTAATGATTGCTGATCTTGGTCTTCTCCATTTGCAATGTTCACATACCAATTTTTGGTGATGTGGCCAACCAGTTCATTAATCAAATGAATAACTCAAGGATTTTGCTATAAAATGCTTAGAGTACTAATAAATAAAAGTGAACTAATCATTTGAGCAATTACTTCTCAAAGCTCAATGTTCCATTAATTAACAATGCTATAGTATCCATTCCAGTTCAGGGTTAAATTTCATACAGTATTCTGCATGACAATCAGTGTGAGCCCTGGGTCCATGCTTATAAAACGTTTAGTTGAGTCTGAGTTCGTTCTCAAGTTTTTGATTGGTCAGATTTGAGCCTTTGGCTCAAATCTGACCAATCAAAAGCTTGAGAACGAAACTCAGACTCAACTAAAAGCTTTATAAGCATGGACCCTGGGTCTTCACTGTTTGCAAATGCCAGTTAACTCATCTCCTATACTCAAAGAGTTAAATGTCTTAACATTGTTTCTATTACCTGCATTTTGAGGTAGTTAGTTTTGCCGTAGCTGAGAATCCCTCGTCGTCTTTAACCAGCTGACCAACAGTGGCTCTGAGATCCTCACCAAACAGCTCATACAGGGTTTGTACCATGGACACATTTACAAAGAATGGTCCCCCGGACTTCTCGAAGTCTTCAGCCCAACCATTGTAGCTCCCTGATAGATGCCAAATAGAACACTAAACATTCAGCATGTATACTTCTTATAAGCAATTATTTGGTCACATCAGAAGTTGTTGAAATAGGATACTAATTCATTAACCATTCACTCCATACTATCATTCTTTTTAACCCTTTACCTGACAGAGACCCCTTGTAACACCTTACAGACAGAGTAGACCCAGGTCAGATGGTTCCTTTAGATCAGACAGATCCTGTTTGCTTACAAAATTATATAAATCTGATTCTACGGATTCTGCCATGGGCAAACATGCATAATGTCACTGTAAGAGTTCACATTATCAATATTCATAGTCATTGTTGGTTACATGAATATTCAGCAGGTAAAGAGTTATATATACATATAGGTTTAACCCATTGCTATTTTTAGATCCAATCTCTTTGAATAAATCTGCCAAAAAGGAGCATTAACTGGAGAAAAGGAAAATTTCAGAATTTTGTAGTTTTGAAACCATTGTGATAAAAAGAGCATTTGCTCCTAAGGAGCAAATGCTCTATTTATCACAATGGTTTCAAAAAGTGACTTTTACAGAGGCGTAGAAAGGCATATTCATGGAGGAAAGGGTTAAAGAAGTAAAATATTTAGAATACTGCAAAGTCTAAAGGAAGATGGTGAGGAAATTTCAGAAGAAATGTTTAGCATTAAGAATTTAATGTTAACCCTTTCCTTCATAAAACAGAGAAGACCATAATAAAACAGTTCCAAGAGGAGCCATCGATCTGGGTCTGGTCCAGTTGCTTATGAAATTACATTTAGATCTGACCCAACAGTTTCTACCAATACCAAAAAAGGTCTATGTACATGCACATATGCCTTTATAAAAATTCTGCTAATGAATAATCATGATGCCATTATTTCTTACATGCATATTGAAACAGAGAAAAGGTTAATGATTTTGTTTATTATGCTTTTTTACAATTTTAACATGAAAGAAGGAAAAAGGGTAATATCTATTCATGTGTTACAATCATACATGTATTTGATTAATACAACCTAAACACTAGATAACAATAAAATCTTTGTTTGCTCCGACTATTGTCTGTTTCAGTCATTTTCAGCTACATGTACAGCAATAAATGACAGACAAAAATTACGCAGTAAGCTATTAAATGCAGGAGTGGTCTCCAAAACTTTCATCCGGCATTAACCCTTTCCCTCATATAAACGCCTTTTCACGCATTTGCAAACAGAGCCATCTGATCAGGGTCTGCTCTGTTTGCTAATGGAATTTGAAAGATCTATTTCTTTACTTTCTAAAATCACTTAAATGCTCCACCTTCCATATTTCATTGTAATCATTTTGTCCATGAATATTCAGAAGGTATTGAAATTTGGGATAAACATTGAACAGGGAAAGGGTAAAGTAACTGCCTGCTTTTGACTCTATCCCTCATATAAACATGTTTTCACGCGTTTGCAAACAGAGTAGACCCAGGTCAGACGGCTCCTACAGGAGCCGTCTGATCAGGGTCTACTCTGTTTGCTGATGGAAATTGATAGATCTGTTTCTTTACTTTCTAAAGTGGCTACAATAGTCCACCTTCTATATTTCATTATAACTCTTTTACCAGGAATATTCAGTAGGTATTGAAATTTGGACTAAATATAGAACAGGGAAAGGGTTATAGAACCTACATGTTCATTCATATTCATAAAGTTGTTGTTTTTGCCAGGTTGCACTGTATTTCCTTTTTTACCCACAAAAATACCTCTCATATACATTTTGCCTCGAAGCAGCCAAAACTTTGCAAGTGTTTGTATACATACGAAACATCTAGTATCTCTGCTTCTGACCAAGAGTCCAACTGCTATTAAGTATTGTCATACTTGTTTAGTATTTGCCTATTAAGCAATTAGAAAAGTAAAACTAGTTTTAATGGTGTAAGGGAGACAACTCTATCAGTATTTTATTTGACATGAAATTCTCAGCCTGAACTCATTTTCATTCACCCCTTTCCTCTTATAGACAAGTTCTGGTACCTTTGCAAGAAGAGCAGACCCAGATCAGACAGATCCAGTAGAAGCTATCTGATCTGGGTCTGTTCTGTTTGCTAATGGTTTCCTTGTCATGGTGTAATAAAAACTCAGTCCATGAATGTTCTTGGAATAACAAATTCTTAAATTAATATTCATAGAGGCAAGAGTTAACAGAGTTCTAATCCAAAAGCACAGATCATGTAATAAAGTCTAGTGTACTTGTACATTGTTGTATGTGCTGTATTGAATATACATGTACTTCCATTTTTAACACATGCTTCTTCTTAAAAACTGACAAATATGACCATCTCAAGAATAAAGCCAAACATTCAGTTCTAAATTTATTTCAATCACAATTGTTCTACAAGACTTCTACAAATTTACGCATAGGGTATTCAAATTAAAAAAAAATCCTCATGGATATTCTTGTAAGAAATAAAGACATCATGAATATTATTTTTTATGATGGCATTATAAACAAGGGCATGTTGTATTGCTATGCAAGACATGATTCCCCTACCGGACTGAAAAAAAACTCCACTCTCCCCACCCCACCCACCCATGGTGTGGTTGACCATAGAATATACATGACCACCTGAATGGTACTAGTACCTACTTTCATACATTGAATCAGTAAATAAAAAGTTATTGTCCCGACAAGAAAATATGAAAAAGGGGAGTAACTCCAAAAATATTGATGCTAGAGTTATTGCCCTTGTGCATGACACTACATCTCATCACGCTTGTTCCATATGAGAAGTAAGTTTCAAATCAATTGAACCAGTACATAAAGAGTTATTAACTGGACAAGAAAATATGAAAAGGGGAATAACTCCAACAATATAGATGCTAGAGTTATGGCCCTTGTGCATGACACTACCCCTCATCATGTGTGTTCCATATGTGAAGTTTCAAATCAATTGAACCAGTAGAGAAAGAGTTATTGTCCGGACAAAAAAATATGAAAAAGGGGAATAACTCCAAAAATATTGATGCTAGAATTATGGCCCTTGTGCATGACACTACTCCTGATCATGCTTCTTCAATGTGTGAAGTTATAATGAATTTGGCCTAACTTTGTAGGAGATATTGCCCGGACACGAAGTGTGACAGACGGACTGACAAGAAAATATGAAAAAGGGAAATAACTCCAAAAATATTGATGCTAGAGATATGGCCCTTAAGTATGACACTACCCCTCATCATGATTGTTCCATATGTGAAGTTTCAAATCAATTGGACCAGTAGATAAAGAGTTATTGTCCGAACAAAAAAATATGTAAAAGGGGAATAACTCCAAAAATATTGATGCTAGAGTTATGACCCTTGTGCATGACACTAGCCCTCATCATGCTTCTTCAATGTGTGAAGTTAAAATGAATTTGGCATAAATTTGTAGGAGATATGGCCCGGACACGAAGCGTGACAGACGGACATACTAACAAATGGGTAGTTGTGTGACTTTTTCCTTTGATCTTTTCTTGTGTGACTAGTCCCACAAGAAAAACTATTTTTGGCTCTAACTTTGGAAAAGAATGATCTGGAAGCTAACCCTAACCCTAACCCTATGTCCCACAACTGGCCAGGTTAATGTCACAAGAAATGGCCAGGTTAATGTCACAAGAGATGGCCAGGTTAATGATTTTACTTGTGGGACTAGTTAGAAAAAGTCACACAACTACCCTTTGGTGAGTGCGGACGGACGGACAGACGGACAGACAGACAGACGGAATCGAGCAAACCTATAGTCCCCCAACCGGTAACCAGTGGGGGACTAACAATCTCTTAACTAAGAGCTTCATTTGAACAAGTTCCTCACTAAGATGAACTTTAAATGCCTCTTGGGTATACATTTATGTTAACCCTTTCCTTCATACAAATGCTTTTTAACCATTTATTCCATAAATAGACCTTTCTACGCCTTTGCAAACAGAGTAGACACAGATCAGATGGCTCCTGTAGGAGCTATCTGATCAGGGTCTGCTCTGTTTGATTATGGAATTATATAGATCAGATTCTACAGCTTCTGCTTTGGCAAACATTTCATTTGTTAAATATAAGCTAAATATAGGGTAATGACCAGAACCGGAACCAGTCACCGACATTATAAAAGTGCACTATTTATCACAATGGTTTCAAACTACAAAATTCTAAAAAATTCCTTTTCTCTAGTTAATGCTCCTTTTCGGTAGATTTATTCAAAGTGGATGGACCTAAAAATAGCATATGAGGTAATAGGTTAAACTTGTGAGCAAAAGTATATTAACTTCATATCAAATTACTACCTAATAATTTTAGTTCCACCTTGACAATTGGAATGGATGTTGTTTTCAGCTTGTCTCGAACATCTATAAATGACTGTGTGAGCAATGCGATATTCTCTTCATGTAGTACCAGTCCTGAAAGTAAAGAATTGAATCAATAAAATGAGTTTTCATCTTAATCCTTCTGATATGGGTCTATTCTGTTTGCAAAGGTGTTAAACACATATCTATGAGGGTAAAGACATACAGTAATGCCATCAGGCTTTGTCCCATCATTTTCACTCTTTACTTGCAAATAGTGCCTTTTTGCATGCTAGCAACGCAATAGAGACCAAAATTTAGACAGATGCAGCAGATGCAGAAAATGGAGAGGACCCACATGTATGCATAATTATCTCAGCGTGTTATTGGTTAAATAAATGAACAGGATACTGGAACAGCCAATGGCAAACAAATGGCTCCTTTTTTCATGGCCAGGTGAGTATGATCATTGACTAACAATCACTCGGTCCCTCTCCGCTGGGGTTCAAATGTTACTACTGAAGCAGATGTCAATTTGAGTTGTTTCTGATGGCTAAAGATTAATCAGTTACCAAATAGAGATCCCTGATGATGTCTTTGCACCCTCGGACCAGGACCCTGTAGAAGTTGTCTGATCAGGGTCTGCTCGGTATGCTTTTGCAGTTTCTGCCATGATCAACACATTCTGTGTTTATGTCCCATTATGAAAATATAGCTAATACATATTCATGATATTATTATTTTATACATGAACATTCATCAGTTAAAGTATTAACTAGAGGTGTATTTTACCATTGTCTGCTGCCAGCCTGTACAATTCTGTGGTGCTAGCTAGAGAAATAGTTACTGGAAACTCAACTAGAACATGCTTCCCATGACTCAATGCCTTTCTGAAAGAAAAGGGAACTATTATGTGGCTGGACCCATGAGAAGGGGGAAATTGGACATTTGACATTGTACAGGTATTAAGAGCCAACTGATCTGGGTCTGCTCTGTTTGCTTATGAAATTATAATAGATCTGACTCTGCAGTTTCTGCCTATAGCAAACCATATTGTGTTCATATGCCGTTCATCAGCTAAAAATCAGCTAATGAACAGTCATATGGTCTCATGTCTTACAAGAATATTTATAATCAGGTATACTTAATAATGGGATAAGTCGATAGTCTCAATATGTTTCCTACCTATAACCTAGGTTGTAGATAAGCTTCAGGCAAAGTGAGGCTTGAAATCTTCTGAAAGTCTTTTCTCAAATAACACCATGAATACTAGTAGTTATATACATGATTGGCTAATAAGTAAGAAACATTTCTTTAACCCTTTCCCTCATATAAATGCCTTCTCATCCATCAGCATATAGAGGAGCTGTCTGATCAAGGTCTGCTCTGTTGGCTTACGAAATGTAATAGAATTGACTTTACAGACCCTGAAAATTTTCAGTTAATAAATGTACATAAATAGTGAACTGGGAAATGGTTAACCAACATGTACATGTAGTATTTTTAGGACTGTTTTTCCTTTTTAGAAAAAACAACAAAACAAACAAACACTGATCTTTGATGTTTCATAATATTCCATAACTAATATTTCATGAACTAATCTAAATAGTTTTGTCTATTTCAACACTTTAAAAAAAAATAACTTTAGTGACTTAAATTTACATACAGAATATTTTTCAAACCATTAAAGGACTCCGAGATATTTTTGTATACAGATTACGGAAGCTTAAATTGAAAATCACTTACCAGCAGCACACAATTTGAAAATTAAAATAATCATTGTATTTAGTTTTAATTTGCTCATAATCTTATCTGGATCCAACCTACATGACACTCAGACATGGAGTTTGAAATGAAACGGATGAAAACTTTGCTTAGGGAATATAGGAGCAGGTAACAGTATTTAAAGCTGAAGGATAAAACCATGACAAAACTACCTTGCTACTACTGACCATGTTAAGTGATTGCTAGTCTTGTGAGACAAGTGTATTGGTATTTGCCTACTGGAGCCCTCTGATCAGGGTCTCTACTAGTTTTCATTCATAATGATCCCACATATTACAGTAAAACCTCGATTATTCGAATTTTCGGTATAGAAGAATTTAGACCCTTTTAGGCAGGTGGCTGCTTAATGCATTGTGAAAGTCATGCAGAAAGATCCTAGAGGAGCTTTCTGCATGACTTTCACCATGCATTAAGCTGCCACCTGTCTTAAAGATCGATAATAATACGTATTTTAGTGTTCGGATAATCGAAGTTTTACTGTATATAAAATGATAGCATTACCTTATGACATTGTCATGAGCCCCAGGTTCTGTACAGACTAGAACTACATCTACATCAGGTCGTGTTAATGCCTCCTCTTCTGTTATCTGTGTTGCACCCTCTATATCGACCTGACGCCTGTGAATATATAACTTCAGAAATGTTCATCAATGGAGAAGGTGTATATACAACAATATGCAACTGACACTCCCCCAAAGACGTCTGTCAAGAAAAATCTAGATTTGTACCAGTTGTAAATTCTACAGACTGTACAGATTGTGAAACTTCTGATTGAGTTCATATTCTGGTATCTGACTGGTTAATCTTTGCGTTCCACTTTGACTGGTGAATGTTTGAGTTTCATTCTGAATAAGTAAATGATGTTTGAAGATTCATAATCTCTTCAGATGAATTGAAATAATGTTTTAAGTTTCAACCAGCTTAACCCTTTCCTCCATAAATATGCCTTTCTCTACTCCTCTGTAAAAGTCACTTCTTGAAACCATTGTGATAAATAGAGCATTTGATCCTTAGGAGCAAATGCTCTATTTATCACAATGGTTTCATAACTAAAAAATTCTAAAATGCTCCTTTTCTCTACTTAATGCTCCTTTTCGGTAGATTTATTCAAAGAGGTTGGGTCTAAAAATAACCTATGAGGGAATGGGTTAAATACTGATAAGATGCCCATTTGATCATTATTTCATTTACCGTAATCCTTTATACAGTGAAATGGCCTGTCAGTATTTAATCCTTTATACAATGGAATGGCCTGTCAGTATTTAATCCTTTATACAATCCTTTATACAGTGGAATGGCCTGTCAGTATTTAATCCTTTATACAGTGGAATGGCCTGTCAGTATTTAATCCTTTATACAGTGGAATGGCCTGTCAGTATTTGATCCTTTATACAGCACATGGAATGGCCTGTCAGTATTTTACTATAGAGTCTATTAACCCATTCCCTCATATAAACACCATTTCACACATTTGCAAACAGAGTAGACCCAGATCAGATGGCTCCTATAGGAGCCATCATATCAGGGTCTGTTCTGTTTGCTAATAGAATTTGATAGATTTGTTTCTTAAATTTCTAAAATGGCTACAATGTTCTTCCTTTCATATTATATTATAACTATTTTTGTTCATAAATATTAGTAGGTACTGAAAATTGGACTACAAATAGAACAGGGAAAGGGTTAAGTAGGAAAGGCTTAAATTTGCGATATTTCAAATGACAAACAGAGCAGACCCTGATCAGAGTTCCTCTAAGAACCATCTGATATGGGTCTACACTGTTGGCAAATGCAAGCTAGTACACTTATTTCCTGCATTCAAAGGGTTAAATACACAATGTTTGCTTAACAAAGGCCTCCATAATATGCATGAAGTTGGAACTGTCACTTAACCCATTCCTTTTGATGCCTCTGTAATTTGTAAGTCACGTTTTGAAACAGTTGTGATAAATAGAGAATTTGCTCCTGTGGGGCAAATGCTCTATTTATCACAATGGTTTCAAAACTACACAATACTAAACTTTTCCTTTTCTTCAGTACCGGTAAATGTTCCTTTTTCAGTAGATTTATTCTAAGAGATTGGGTCTAAAAATAGCATATTAGGGCTTGGATAAAGCACACCATTTAGTGACAGTCAGAATTGGACCAGACTCCCACCTGGACACATATCCAACTAGTTTCCATTGACTGCTCTCATCTGTTGAGGATTGTGAAATATCCCTGATTCGAACTCTTCCCGCAATTCCAACACCTATTACTACAACACCAAGTGTTCGATTGGTTCCTCCGTCAGTCATGATCACACCTACACAGCATCATAAAAACATACTTAAATAAGTCTTAAAACATTTAAAGCAATTACAGTAGAGTAAAACGCCGTTAAACTGGAATTTTAATAGAAAACATTTTGTATCTTTTCTGGCAGGTGGCTTATTTCTTAACCCATTACCGCATAGGCTATTTTTAGATCCAACCTCTTTGATTAAATCTACCAAAAAGGAGCATTTACTAGAGAAAAGGAAATTTTCAGAATTGTGTAGTTTTTAAACCATTGTTATAAATAGAGCATTTGCTCCTGTGGAGCAAATGCTCTATTTATCACAATGGTTTCAGAAAGTGACCCTTACAGTGGTGTCAAAAGGCGTCAATATGCGGGAATGGGTTAAACTGGAATTTCAATAGAAAACATTTTGTATCTTTTTAGGCAGGTGGCTTCTTAATGAAGGCTGAAAGTCATGCAGAATGCACCTCTTGGAGCTTTCTGTATGGCTATCAACCTGCATTAAAGTGCCACTTATCTAAAAGACTGATAATTTTATACTAATTTTAAGATCCATTTTATATAGGAGTTTTACTGTTCATAATATATGTACATTGTATAATTATTAAACCTTAATCCCATGAATATTCATGTAAGAAATAATTACATAATGAGTATTTAATTATCAGCTGACTTTTTATCATAGTATATACATGTATAGGAACACAGGATGTTTGGACTTTGGCAAAACCAATCTATATTATTTCTTAAGCAAACAGTGCAGTTATTTCAAATGAAAATAAGTTAAATAACTAATAAAACCTTAAGGGCTTCTAACCTTTGGAAATAATGCAGAACCATAGAGGTGTCTGGCTCTAGAATCTGTTTGCAAACTACATGTATGCTATATTTTTCCAGGCCTTGAACAACCAGGCAATTTGGGCGAATAGCTGGTTTGCTCTAAGAAGCCAGTTGTTGCATCCATAGGTATATGTTGCGTTGATTGACTACAACCCCCCAAATGTCCTTAAACAACACCATAACTTTTCATAGAACTCATTTTCATAAACCCCAACAAAAATTGTAGTACAATTATCCAGCGGCATGCATGACATCGTTGCACTATGACATCATTTGATGACATCATGACATTCTAAATAACCCAACATCACCATGACGCTGGATCAACATTGTTCTCTTTGATTTCATGGCTGAATGCATGTAACAAAAATGTGATGTGTATTTTGACATGATCGATAATCTCTAATAAAGGCTCTTAATTTAATTAGTGGTAGAAATATTAGATCAGAGCTATTTATATACATCAATTAAGTAATAGACAACTGGTACATGTAGGTTGACAAAACCTCAAGCATCAAAATAAAAGACAATAATAAATTAAAGCAAAGCACTTTTGCAATGAAATATGACCATGGATGTTTGTCTCTCAATACATATCCGGTACATTTATTTGTTTATTGTGGGAATATGGTTACAAGGTTAAACATGAGCTATGTATAGCTTTTGACCTGAGTTGACACGTCGTTGTATAATGTATTTCTGTAATTCAAATATCCTTATAGAAGATTTAATAATTTATAATAAATGATTAATTCTCATTAGCAGCTGTGCTTGGAAAGAAAAAGTTTTACCTTTATGTATATGGCATAGTTGAAAAATGCAAAGCTATATCAAAATGGGCCGCCAATAAAACGAATCTTAAATGCATCAGGAAAATGGGCTCAGAACAAAATGAAAACTCAATTCAACAAGGACCAAGGTCTGCTGTCACACACAGAAAATAATGAGATTTGTATCAGAGGCGATTATTTTGAATGAACAGTTATATGTACTCATTTATAGAGTGTGGGTCAGATAGATAGAGTATTTATAGATTGTGGGTCAGATAGATAGATAGCTATATTGATAGATCGATCAAATTTATAAATTTAATTGTGTGCCGACGCTTGTGAGTACGATCATTCTCCGTACGAAACGAGCCTAAGACTGATGGTTTCGCATGTTCTGGTAGGAAATACGGCTTCTGTAACTAAACGTTTGTCTCATTGTTTGGATTAAGATAAAAGGAAATGCATATGAAACAGTTTTTAATTCACTTTATATGTTAAATCACCTCATGGGTTCTGGGTCTCTAAGAGATCGGATTATGTATAAACCATATAAACGTATTTTTCTAATCGGTGAAAGGGTAAAACTCACATACATCATGAGAGTTACACAATACGGTCATAAATTCCGATAACAGTGGCCGTATTCGACTGGCACATTTCGTTGTTGACGGAAAGTGGGCGGGGCATATGCGCAAGAGATTTTTGTTGTCAACAATTTGGAGCGAGTCGAATACAAAATGTTAACAACATCTTTACATACTTCCGGTAGAGCATGCGCATTTCGTTGTAAACAAACTTAGCTCTTCACACAGATATTACTTACAACGAAAATGAACAGAGAATTGATATTTCCTACAATGTTGACGCTGTTTGAAAGCTCTGACAGCAGTGACAGCGGTGACAACATCGATATCAACGTATACCTTGACTACAGTTTGTCTCACAGGTATGTAATGAAACGTGTATCATTAATTGTGTGGAGGGGGTAGGTTCTTTATTAAAAACAAATTCTAACACGACCATTCTATCTATCTATCTATCTATCTATCTATCTATCTATCTATCTATCTATCTATCTATCTATCTATCTATCTATCTATCTATCCATCCATCCATCCATCCATCCATCCATTAATCCATCCATCCATCATCCATCCATCCTTCTACATTCTACTTCTACATAAATACTCCCAACGATCAATCGCTGATCATAACAGGGAGGTCGGGGACAGTTGTTAAAAGTTAAAAATATGACAAGAAGACTGAAAAGGTTAAAAAAGGTTAAAAACAAATGTGCATAATTATGGACTGTATGTGCTGAGGCGCGAGGTGAAGCTTTCTAAGCTGTCACTGGCCTTGATGGAATATGGCAACTGGTTCCAGAGTCTAATAGTGCGAGGGAAGAATGAATTGGCATGATACTGTGTCCTGGAAAATGGCAGAAGGTAGTTGAAGTTTCGTGATGGTGTGAGGTGTTTATGATCTGCAATGACAATGCCGTTTGCTATCTTATACAACATAATGACAGACGCTTTCATTCTCCGTTCTTCGAGAGTAGTCCAGTTTAGAAAATTCAACATAGAGGTGACGCTTGAATAATAAGAGGAGTCATTCATAACATATCGGGCTGCGGATCTTTGTTCACGTTCAATTTCATATATGAGAGACTTTTGCCAGGGGTGCCATACAGTACTGCAGTATTCGAGCTGGGGACGGACATATGTTTTATATGCAGTTTCTTTGATGGATTTATTGTTAGTTCTAACATTTCTTTTGATAAATCGTAGTGTGTTGTTTGCCGTTGATGCTATTTTTTCTATATGTGTGTTGAAAGAAAAGTCGTTGCTTAGTGTGACTCCCAGGTACTTTGCATTTTTCGTTTCGTTTAGTTCCTGGTTGTGAAGAATGTATGGGAATTTGGTGACCTTTTTCTTTTTCGAAACCCTAATAACTTCACACTTGTCTGGATTAAATTCCATCGACCAAGTTCTCTCCCAAGTTTCAAGTCTAGCTAGATCTTCTTGTAATAGCTGTGAGTCAGTGTCAGAGTTGATTGTTAAGTAGACTATAGTATCGTCGGCAAACAGACGAACCCTACTTTTAATAGAATCAGGCAGATCATTGATGTAACACAGAAACAAGCACGGTCCGATAACTGAGCCTTGAGGAACACCAGAAAGGACTGGAACAGAGTCTGAATGGGATCCTTCAACAACAACTGTTTGAGATCTGTTCTTAAGAAATGAATGAATCCAGGAGATAACATGTGAATTTATACCAAGTTGACTGAGCTTATAAATGAGAAGATTGTGGTCTACTTTGTCGAAGGCTTTGCTGAAATCCATGATTATGAGATCAGATTGCTTACCGGAGTGAAGATTGTCATAAATTTCTTGGGTGAAAGAAAGAAGCTGAGATTCGCAGCTATGTTTTGATCTAAATCCATGTTGGAAGGGAGTGAGAATATTTTCAGAGTCGAGGAAAGTCATGGTGTTTGACACAAGGACATGCTCCATTAGTTTGGATGATATACAGGTTAGTGATATAGGCCTGTAATTACTAGGCTTACATCCATCCATCCATCCATCCATCTATTCATCTATCTATCTATCTATATCAGATTTTAACCCATTACTTCTTGAATATTCATATGCAAGAATAATCGCACAATTAATAAACCCTAACAATATTGAAGTGATGCATCTTTATGATAAGTAAAGTACAGATCAAGTTTGAATTTTGTTACGCTGTGTTGATTTTTCATCGATTTATAACAGTTTGAGTTCACCCAGTTTGGGACAATGGCATTGCTTTCAATTATGCGATCATTAATTACTTGTTTAATTATAAACATTCAAACTTTGACAGAGCAAAGATTCTTACGTGCAGTTGATTGTCACAGTTTTTTCATCGTCTTATATCTCCCTAACCACTGTAGCTATTCGCATGGAATTGCTTGTACACATTAAATACCATCTATACTTTCTTTACAAACCGAACCCATGCTGCCCGAAATCCCAATGTCAATGTCAAATGACTTAGTAATTTTACGTGCAGTTGGTTGTCACAGTTTTTTCATCACCTTATATCTCACTAACTGCTATAGCTATTGGCATGGAATTGCATTTACACATTCAACACCATCCATACTTTCATTACACACCCGGCCTATGCTGCCGGCACACCCAAGGTCTAGGTCAAATGACTTAGGAATTTTACGTGCAATTGATTGTCACAGTTTTTTCATTGTTTTATATCTCATTAACCGCTTTAGCTATTGGCATGGAATATTGCATATACACACTAAACATCGCCCATACTTACATTACGCACCCGGTCCATGCTGCCCGCAAGCCCAATGTCAAGGTCAAATGACTTAGGAATTTTATGTGCAGCTAAGGAATTGTATGTGCAGCTAGGCAATCACCAACATTGGGGCATCGCTGTGTCTTACAGATACCATTTTCTAGTTTTACTAATATGCATGTCTTTATTTTTACGTTAGGCTATTGCTCTGGTTGTTGGGGCCAACGACATAGGCAGGAAAACAGCAGTTGAAATAGCAGACGACATCAAACAACTATTCTTGCGACTGTACACCTTATCTCCAAGGTAACAATCCTTCAAGAAAGTTTCATTATATTTCTGAAACCATAGGAGAAACCATGAGAGCAAATGCTATATTTATCACAGTGGTTTCAAAACTTCACAATGTATATCTTACATGATCAGATCAATGGTAAGCATTTTAGTGAAACCCCTTTAATTGTCATGTAGGAACCGTCTGACCAGGGTCTACTCGGTTTGCATGTGATATAGATACTATTGTGCAATTCCTGCCTTGGTAAAACATTCCTATATTCATGTCCGAGCATAGAATATATTCTGATTAATATTCATGATGCCATTATTTCTGCATTAATTTTGACCTGCATTTAGCTACCATGGGTTATATATATGCCTTCTATATTACGACCTAGTAATACATTATTATACATGTATATAAATATTATGTGTTCACAGGTACTGTCCATCGGTTTCTGGGATGAGATGGGTTTCATCTCAATTTAGAAGGGACTTAAAAGATGGCCAGCACAATTGAGGCAGCAGTGGACTTTGCATTATCATCGTGTGTACGCATGACCACTCCAGCAACATGTCAAGACACCTAAGATTTGTCGGATCTGCAGCTGAATGGTTCATCGATGTCGTCACGTCGTATCATTCCAGACGGCTTTAAAATGCAACTGTCTCTAATATATGGACAAAAAAGACTGCATTGATGTTACTGTACCACCTATGTAGAAACAGTATAATTCTGTAGATTGTGGCATGTTGGCAATTGCACATGCAACTTCATTCTCTTTCAGATAAAATTATGTTTTTATTTAATTCATGATTCCAATAACATTAACTCATTCCCTCCTTGACTACCTTTAGACTCAACCTCTTGGAATTAATCTACAGAAATTGAACATTACCTATAGAAAAGGAAAATTTTAGAATTGTGCAGTTTTTAAACCATTATGACAAATAGAGCGTTGCTCTATTTATCACAATGGTTTCAATAAATATTTTTTACAGAGAAGCAAAAAGACGTCAGTAAGAGAGAATGGGTTAAGACAATATTTAATCATATGTTTAAAAAATGAAATAATGACAAGTCCCCACAACTGATAAAACAATAAGTATTCGTAAGGGAAAGGGCAGAAAACTATTTTGATACATAATTATTGCGTTTGTGATAAATGTACCATATGGTTCCATAAACACTGTTGATGCGCCTGAAAAAAAACGCTTATAGGGGTCTAATTTAGATGTCCTTGATACCCATTTATTACCCCAAATTACCATGTTAAAGACATGTCTGCTTATTTCTTTAAAACATACCACTGCTCATTGTGATTCACAGGTTAATCCAGCGATAAGAAGAACACTTGCTGCCATGCGTTTATCCATACTGTATTGTAAATGCCATTGTTTATTTAACCCATTACTCGATGAATATTCACGTAAAAAATGATGACAGCATTAAAATTAAGTATATTAAATACTATAATGACTATTGGATCTACATTGTATCATAAACAAACAGAGCAGACCTGGATCAAATGGCTCCTGCAGGAGCAGTCGGATCTGGATCTACTCTTATTTGCAAAGGCTTAGCTCATGCGTATTTATGGAGTTAAGGATTAACCCTCTGCCTGATGAATATTTCAATTAGAGATAATAGCATAATGCATATTTATACATTTCTGTAATAACATCTGTATTAACCCTTCGCTTGCTATTCACGTCAATATACCTACTCACGTCAATGTACCTACCTGTAAATAATGAAGACCCAGATGAGACAGCTCCTGCAGGAGCTATCTCATCAGGGTCTGCACTATTTACAAGTTGATTGTGCAACCAGTGCACTCCACAGCAGTGATTTCACAGCGAAATACTTGTACACAGTGAAGATAAATGTAATTATACAACAGGGCATGGGTAAAGACGGAGAAATGTATTTTAAAATTCAGCAAGAGAAGGGTTAATGATCTTTTAGTATTGGTAGAAATGGCTGAATCAGATCTACTATAATTCCATAACTAAACAGAATAAACCCTGATCATACAGAATCTGATCTACTCTGTTTGCAAAGGCGTGAAAGTCTTTATAATTTGAGGGAAAGGGGTCAAATCCGTGATTAGTTGCTATATTTACATTACTGACAATTTTCGTTTATGGTTTAATATTGTTGATTCTTGTCATAATAAAATGTGAGTATTATTTCTGTTGTGTATTTTGTAAGTTTGCCTTAAAGACTATAAAGGTACAGTAATACATGTCTTAAGTGACAATTAAAAAGAGATCTAATTTTGAACCTTTAAATCAGGTGGTAGATTAATGCAGGTCAAAAGTAATACAGGCGATTCCTACATAATGCAGCTCTGAGTATTACTTTTGCCCTGCATAAAATAATCACCTGTTGTTTTCGAGCGTTGAGAGTCCCTTATACAGGCATTACTGTACACTGTAATTTTAATAAGGCGAGGAATGTGATCAATTCTGTGGCATGAGTAACCTTTAAGCTGCTGATCAATATGACGTAAGCTATTTAAGCCTCCATAACTTAAATTCTATCATATTAACCCTTTCCCTCATAGAAACTTGTTTTCACGCATTTTCAAACAGCAGAATCAGATCATGAACACGGCTTCTATAGGAGCCGTCTGATCAGGGTCTGCTCTGTTTGCTTATGAAATTTGATAGAGCTGTGTCGTTAGTTTCTAAAATGGCTACAATGTTCAACCTTGTACATTTCATTATAATTATTTGGTCCATGAATATTCCATAGTACATGTATTGACATTTGAAATAAAAATAGAGAAAGAGTTAACATATTGCATTTTCTTTTTAAATCATATTCATAATCTAAGCATCAAGCAGCTTATATTCAGAGGACACACTGAATAAACTGACGTCTCATCAGGATCCATACCGTTTACTAGGTAGCCTTACCACACCAAATATACCAAAGTATACAGGAAACTCGATTAAGAAAATACGGTCTCTTTATAAACCTGCAATTTCTACAATTATTCCACCACTACTAAATGGCTGTCAAACAGTTTAGGTCAAATACACAACGCAGTTTTGATCCTAATCAAAATTCAGAAACTAATCTAGCTAAAAACTGTTTGCAAATGTTTAATTATCACTATTTAGGAACTTATGTCCTGGAAATAAAATCTGGAATAGACATAAGCATACATGTATGTATATGTCTCTGTAAAATCTAATAAAATTATATAAATGGTTATGGTTTGGATCTAGATCATGTGCTCCTACAATAACACTTTTTTCTATTCTAATTAAATCAAAACAATAAATTATTATAAACCGCTAAATATAATTTTGTAATTTAAAACTATTTTAAACATGATGTTTATAGTTTGTTATTATTTAGGGCGATATCAAATTTTAATTATCGGATCCAGATCTATCCCATACCAGCGCATTTTGGCCTGTTCTTTATCTAAGTCGTCAACATTGTCCCACATCGTTTTGTGGTCAGCAGTTTCCTATATATCTTATATGGTCAGTCAGCGTTTTAGTGGACTCTTTTTAGTCACGTGATCAACCTAACACACTTCGTGAAGGGTTGACTTTTGTTGTTAACGGAACTTGACGCTGGCCCAGTCAAATAGGAATTGTTAACAACGGAAGTTCCGTTGACAACAAAATGTACCCGTCGAATACGGCCAGTAAGCGTAAAATGGCGGGTGTGTCTAAAATGCGGACGCGCTATACGGACGATATAGACATTATTGGAAAATGCGGACGATATAGAATAAAGAAGGATATCGGAAAATGCGGACGACATAGAACAAAGAAGGAAAACGGTTTCGCTTGTATAACTGCTTGTATGACTGCTATCCACCTATTTTTAAGTATAAGAATAAAAGAATTATTATTTTACTATAGTAGAATATCGAAATATAAATATGTAGAAATGTATTTGTATATTTTGTTCAAAATCTAAGTGTTAGCATGATGAAAATGATTGACGATGAATATGCATGATCAGTATTCATGAGTGTCTGTATTGTAATTACTTTCAAATTGAGTTTGATTTTTATTATTATCATAATATCCGCTATATGGTATACATTTCACCGTAGTTGACCACAGGTGCACTATGAAATGTATAAACTGTCCACAGTGTCCTATTAATTTCTATATCGTCCGTAGACTAGATGAACGGGACAGTATTGGAAAATGCGGACGACATAGAACAAAGAAGAATATCAGAAACAATCGGAGAATATAGAATATAGAAGAGGTTTGTATGAATGAATTTGGCGATGCTGTCTATGTGAATTAATAAACAGTGAGATTAGACCGTATATATACAGTAAAATCTCTCTAATGCGACCACTTTAAGGAGATATAATTCTGGAAATATAATTCTGGGTGGTGGTAGCTTAATGGAGGATAAAGGTAATGCAGAAAGCTCCTAGAGGAATTTCATGCATTACTTTTGTCCTGCAGTAAACAACCACTTGCTTATAAAGACATTCATGTTTGATTATTAAGTGGTTGCATTAGAGGGGGACCACTTTAAAGAGATATAATTCTGGTTATACTGCATAGTTGTTTTGTAGTTGAAGATTGTACATCTACGTGTTGATATAGGAACATATAAACGTTATGCATAATTCAATGTGTTTTGTAAAAATAAGTTTCTAAGACTACACGCATTACACGCGGACGCGTTGAACATTACTGAAAAATGCGGACCACATAGAATAAAGAAGGTTATCGGAAAATGCGGACGATATAGAATTAAGCAGGGTCATCGGGGGAAAAGCGGACGATATAGAATGAAGAGTAAAGTACAGCTTCGTCTTGTATGTCTGAGAACTAAGACGTATCTATTACCAGCAGCAAACAGGGCAGACCCTGATCAGTCGGTTCCTACATGGGCGGTCTCATCTGGGTCTACTATATTCGTACAACAAATGGCGACATCAACATTAATTAGATCATCACGTTATTTGGGTCTACTATATTAGTGTAACATGAGGCGTCCGATCTGGGTCTACTATATTAGTGCGATAAATGACGACGTCGATCACCATTAATTACATTCATATTCATTAATCACGTATTTAGTGGTGGTCATTGCAGAAAATGTCATGTCTAATTTACAAGATCTGAAGCAAACAGAGAAGACCCCGGTCAGACCCTGACCAGTCGGCTCCTACAGGAACCGTATGATCTGGATCTAACAAAATCGGAAGTAACAGAGCAGACCCTTATCTATTTGATTAGATTTTCTCACCCATGATAGTACATACCCAATTAAGTTTTATGTTTAATCCAATCAGCGGATATAGCAGTATTGGGTTATCACACCTTTCACAACAGTCCCGTCCACACGTCCGCGTTTAACATTATTGGAAAATGCGGACGATATAGAATAAAGAATGTTATCTGAAAATGCGGACGATATAGAATAAAGAAGGGTATCGGCAAAATGCGGACGATATAGAGAGAAGAGTGGAGTACAGCTTTCAATGACAACACAAATGAAAAACACTTTTATATAAATTTTAATTATATATACGGCATAAATGATTATAGAATGTATATGTACACAACAGCAAATATATCACCTGGCAAAGTACAAACAAACAGACAAACGTGTAATTTAACAAACACAGTTGTCCTGTGAATTTTAGACTTTAACATAATACACTTTTTATCAAATGCTATGTGCAACCAGAGTAAACCCTTTCATAACAATACTACAGGCATAAGAAATAAATGAGTACGCCTTTTCACCCAAACCTCTTCTATATTCTATATCGTCCGCATTTTCCGTTATCCTTCTTTGTTCTATGTCGTCCGCATTTTCCAATAATATCTATATGGTCCGTTCATCGAGTCCACGGACGATATAGAAATTAATAGGGCACTAAGGACAGTATATATTTCATAGTGCATCTATGGTCGCTGTTCATTATGTACAAAGGAACATTATGATGATATTAGGGTGAAAGGACACTACGGACAACGTAAGATCTCTGCAGAAAATCAGGATTTCATAGGAATGGTAGGGACTGTATTAACTAGACCTCCTGAAAATGGTAATTGAAAAACATGGGGGAAATAATATCAATGCCAAATCACTATCTATAAACTGTGTACACTAGTCATAATCAAAGCAATATAAAACACTTTGAAGGTAGAATCTAATTAAAATAACGACAATCATAAATTAGTATACTAAATAAATCATGTATATTCATCATTAACATCACTCGTGAAATCATTTCCATCATGCTAACACTTAGATTTTCAACAACAACAAAAATAATTCTGAATATTTCTATTTGGATAACAATAATTTAGTAAAAATTTATATATCTTAAATTCTAAAAGGTGCCTGGATAGCAGTCATACAAGCGAAACCGTTTCCCTTCTTTATTCTATGTCGTCCGCATTTTCCGATATCCTTCTTTATTCTATATCGTCGGCATTTTCCAATAATATCTATATCGTCCGCAAAGCGCGTCCGCATTTTAGATCTCTCCTAAAATGGCTGCGTAAAACATGTTAAGCAGGATAGGAGATAAAACAGAGAGCAAGATTATTATTTAGCAATTTTGATTATGCAAGGACATACAAACTTCTGACCAAAGACGATCAACTGACTTCTGAAATATAAGCAACTGTTCCTCTAAACAGGTTTGAGTTTTGTTCCAGCTGCTTTTGCTTTGGTTTTTAGCATTTATAACAACCTTTGCAAACAGTCTGGATCCAGATGAGAATTGGAGTAACTTGGCACCTCATCAGGGTCCAAACTGTTTTTCACTCTTACATTTATTTTTGAATAGATACGGAAGGGGGAAAATGCAGCAGACAACAATATTTGCAGATATTATATATAATTGCTCAGAGTGCAGAAGGTATTTGGAGTACATAATGCTGGACCTGCATAATGTTAACACCACATAAAACAGAAAACAGTTCTTGGGCATTAGTGAGGCTAAGTGAGCACAATGAAACATATTACAGCTGCATTTTTGCTGGAGTGTAAATCTGGAGTAAAGTCTCACAGTAAATCATGATCATTTTGAATTTCTATCAAAAATATATACGACCGCTGGGGAAAATATATTTCAATGCAGTATAATACGCAAAGTGCGATAATACTTTAGTGATTCTTTACTCGTATGGAAGAAGAAGAAATGAAATAAAATCAAATACTGGAATTTTCTATCACACATTTAAATATACACTAATATCGCAGTAAATCATGGGAACTTTCAACTCACATCATAGAGTGGCTGCGACTAATCAGTCAACAAATTCAAAGAACTCCACTGTGGACTTGCATGGGGTCCTCCAATCGTATTGGTCACAAAGAAGGATGGCAGCACAAGGTTTTGTATTGATTTCAGGAATGTGAACGAAGTAACTAAAAGTACAAAAATGAGTCATGCAGGAAACACCACATACAGAACAAACACTCGCCCGAACAGCAACACAAGGAATCAGCAAATGTACATAACTAGAAAAAACAACAAGAGACACACAAAGACAAAACAAACATACAATAGGAGGAAGATGGAAGTACCGCCTTGGAACGGTCAGTGACAAAAGTCACTGGGGGGTTAAACCGGTTTATGGGCGCCCAACCTCACTCTTATTCCATCCCCACCCTAAAAGACAAACAGTGTAAATAAACGTATCCCCTTTCCGACTAATCTACAACAACCGCGACGGCAAATACAATGGTAAAGTGCATGTATAACGAAAAAACATTTAATTGAACATACTGTATCCACCTATCGCTAGTGTACTCAATGATTGAGCTGCAAACAGAGTAACTGTAGAAAAGTAATAAAGGGTACAACAAAAATGAAATAGTACAGATATCCGACGTTCTCCTTCCATTTCTGGATTTAAGAGGTCGCCTTCATAGAGTACTAAACCTTTCTTGTCGGCGTACATGCAAAGAGGCCAGCGTGATTGCCAACTGTAAAAGGGTTCACAACCAAACATGCAGTATGTTGTAGTACTACAGGATCATATCCCTTTTTAATGAATTGTTGAACACATTTGATGAACAAAGTGAGAAAATGGGTATGTCCAATAATTTTACGAAGTTTGTAAATCACATCACCATAAAATTCAGGATGTGAAATACCGTGTCGCAGAAGCACCTTGAGATTACATTGGTACTTGCCAATAAGCGAGAGATTTCGATAGTAAAATTTAGAGAAAGTTTTTCTTAGTTTATGGTATCTATATCCTTGCTTAAGCAGCTTTTCAGTTAAAATGAGATTTCGACTGTTAAAATCGTCAATAGATGAACAAGCTCTAGCAAAACAAATAAGTTGAGATATATAAACCCCGTAAGATGGAGCACGGGGAATATCCCCGTCAAGATGAGGAAAATTTACAATATTAAAATCAAAATCATCTCTTTTGTCATATATTTTAGAAGAAATCAATCCATTATTAATTTTAAGGTCTAGATCAAGAAACGCTGCATAATTGTCGGACGGGTTAGCTTTATTCAATTTGAGTTCTTTAGGATAAATTATAGGAATCATATAAATATAGGATAAATTGTAAGCCTGATGCATACCCTAGCTATTCCACGGATTGGTGAAACATTATAGTCTTTAGCAGGAGCCCGCTATGTTTCGACTCTAGACTTAGCCAGCAGATATTGGCAAGTGGAGATTGACCCAATGGACAAAGAAAAGTCGGCTTTCGTAACTCCACACGGGCTCTACGAATTCAATGTGATGCCCTTTTGTCTTTCTGGGGCACCCAGTACTTCCAAAGACTGACGGAGGCTGTGCTAGCGGGTCTGCAGTACGATATTTGCCTAGTTTATCTTGATGATGTGATAGTGTTTAGTGAGACATTTGCCCAACATGTTTCGAGATTCAGGTTAGTTTTTGACAAAATGAGACTGGCCAATCTCAAAATGAAACCGAAGAAATGTAAATTTGCTCGTACCATTGTGTGACGTATCTTGTGCATGTTGTTGCAGATCAGAGGATTGCTACAGACCCCAGCAAGATCTCGACAATTCTGAACTGGCCAAAGCCAAATACTGTTTCAGAGATCAGGCAATATCTCGGGTTGGCATATCATACTATAGGTGATTTATCAAGCAGTTTGCTGAATTGGCTGCTCCACTAAACACACTGTTGCAAAATAAGGAGAACTTTGTGTGGTCAGAACAATGTAATCGGGCGTTTGAAGCCTTGAAAAACTGCTTAGTTTCATCCCCCGTACTAGCATACCCGTCAATGTAAGTACAAAAATGAGTCATGCAGAAAACACCACATACAGAACAAACAGTCGCCCGAAAAGCAACACAAGGAAACAGCAAATGTACATAACACAAATACAAAACAAACATACAATAGGGGGAAGATGGAAATTTATACTTGAAACGGGTGCCAGCAATTACTCTATTGGAGCTGTGCTTTCGCATGTGCAAGAGGGAGTGGAAAAGGTAATAAGCTATTGGAGTCGAAGTCTTTGCAGAAAGGAATTACAACACAACAAGGGAGGAGCTTCTTGCTGTAGTTTACTTCATGAAACTTTTCCGCCCAGATCATGGAGAGTTGAAATGGTTTCAAGGATCCGAACGGTCAAGTACAAATGTAGCAAGATGGCAGACCCAACTTGCAGAATATTGTTTTAAGATTGAGCACCGGGCTGGCCGGGTACATGCTGTCAAGGATTCCGGAGCAAGGAAGACGGGAAACGGTGTCGGTTGCATCCTGTTTGACCAGCTCTAATTGGACAGAATCCATTTCTGCAGAAGAGATGTCAGCTAGACAAAACCAGGACGGTGACGTCTAAGAGTTGGAGGACAGAGAGAGGCCTAGGAGAGCAGTCAGACATCCAGTGTGGATGAATGATTACAGTATTGGACGATTTGGACTAGATACATTTTGACCCCGGCAATTATGCACAGGCAGTGATAATTTTTGGAGCTTTTGAGTTAATTTCATATTCCGAGTTAACAAATATTCTGAAAATGGGTGATCCTTCAAAAGCAAAAGTAGAAATGCAAAGAGAGGAAATTGGTTTTATTGAGTCTGTTCATGAGTAGTAATTAAAAGTGCAACACTACTCATGTCCCCTAACAGGCTAACACTGGCTTAAGCAGTATTCAATTTTCAAAACTAACAAGAGAATCGGTAGAACCGATGGATGCTCCCCAAATAAATGCTAGTTCCAAAAGGGCTTTTTATAATTATAATACAAAGGAAAAAAGGGCAGCAACAAAATTTAAGTATGAAAAAATAACAAAGGGCAATAACTCCTAAATTATGCAAAAGAGAGTGACGATTCTTGTGCACTGCACTTCTCCTCATCCAGATCAATCTACCTATGAAGTTTCATGTTGATACGTATTATAGTTTTTGTGTTATGCTCCGGACAAATTTTAAGTATGAAAAATAACAAAGGGCAATAACTCCTAAATTATGCAATAGAGAGTTATTAGTCTTGTGCACTGCACTTCCCCTCATCGAGTACATCTATCTACCTATGAAGTTTCATGGTGATACCGGCACCTATTATAATTTTTGTGTTATGCTCCGGACAAATTTTAAGTATGAACAAGATGTGTTTGTGAAAACTATGCCCCTTCCGCAATATGATCTTTGACCCTGAAGGATGGCATTGATATGTCACCCCTCACATATCTCTAATGGTTCAATAGTTATGGCAAACGTTAAAGTCGGTGAACTTTGACCCTGAAAGATGACCTTAACATATCAACCCTCAAACTGTGCAGCTTCATGAGATACACATGCATACCAAGTATCAAGTCTGTATCTATACTGGTTCAAAAGTTATGGCCAATGTTATAGTCGGTGACCTCTGACCCTGAAGGATGACATTGCCCTTGACATGTCACCCCTTAAACTGTGCAGCGACATGAGATACACATACATACCAAATATCAAGTCTGTATCTACTGGTTCAAAAGTTATGGCCAATGTTAAAGCTGGTGACTTTGACCCTGAAGGATGACCTTGACATGTCACCCCTCAACTGTGCAGCTTCATGAGATACACATGCATGCCAAGTCTGTATCTCTACTGGTTCAAAAGTTATGGCCAATTTTAAAGTCGCTGATTAGACCTATATATTTGACCTCTGACCTTGACATGTCACCCGTCAAAATATGCGGCTTTATGAGATACATATGCATGCCAAATATCAAGTCTCTATATGTACTGGCTCAAAAGTTATGACCAATGTTAAAGTTACTGACAAACAAACAGACAAGTTGACCTTTGACCCTGAAGGATGACCTTGACCTTGACATGACCTTGACAAGTTATGGCCAATGTCTGTGATTTGACCTATATATTTGACCTCTGACATTGAAGGATGACCTTGACCATGACATTTCAGCCCTCAAAATATGCGGCTTAATGAGATACATATGCATGTCAAATATCAAGTCCCTATCTTTGCTGACAAACGGACAAACAGATAGACAGGGCAAAAACAATATGCCCCCCAGATCTGATCCGGGGGGAGGGGGGGGAGGGGGTATAAAAATAACAAAGGAGAATAACTCCTAAATTATGCAAAAGAGAGTGATGATTCTTGTGCACTGCACTTCTTATCGAGATCAATCTACCTATGAAGTTTCATGCTGATACCTATTTGATTTTGTATTATGCTCTGGACAAAATTTAAGTATGAAAAATAACAAAGGGCAATAACTCCTGAAATATGCAAAAGAGAGTGATGATTCTTGTGCAATGCACTTCTCCTCATCGAAATCTATCTACCTATGAAGTTTCATGTTGATACCTATTATAGTTTTTGTGTTATGCTCTGGACAAATTTTAAGTATGAAAAATAACAAAGGGCAATAACTCCTAAATTATGCAAAAGAGAGCAATGATTCTTGTGCACTGCACTTCTCCTCATAGAGATCAATCTAGCTATGAAGTTTCATGCTGATACCTATAATAATTTTTGTGTTATGTTCGAGGCAAAATTTAAGTATGAACAAGAGATGTCACAGTCACGTGACAAATGCCCCCAAAAATTGTACCATGTGACCTTGACATTTGAACCATGGACCAGGGAGTTGACACATCGTCTTTGTAAGGTGAACATTTGTGCCAGGTTCCTTTGAAATCCATTCACAGATAAACAAGTAATTGTACCCTGTGACCTTGACCTTTGACATATGGACCAGGGAGCTGAACACGACACATCGTCTTTGTCTGGTGAACATCTGTGCCAAGTTATATTGAAATCCATTGATAGATAAAAATGTTACAGACCGGACACGAAATTTGTGACAAAGTAATTGTATTCTGTGACCTTGACCTTTGACCCATGGACCAGGGAGTTGAAAGCGACACATCGTCTCTGTCTGGTGAACATTTGTGCCAAATCATATTGAAATCCATTGATATATTAAGAAGTTACAGACCGGACACGAAATTTGTGACAAAGTAATTGTATCCTGTGACCTTGACCTTTGACCTATGGACCAGGGAGTTGAAAGTGACACATCATCTTTGTGTGGTGAACATTTGTGGCAAGTTATATTGAAATCCATTGATAGATAAAGAAGTTACAGACCGGACACGAAATTTGTGACAAAGTAATTGTACCCTGTGACCTTGACCTTTGACCTATGGACCTGGGAGTTGAAAGCGACACATCGTCTTTGTGTGGTGAACATTTGTGCCAAGTTATATTGAAATCCATTGATAGATAAAGTTACAGGCCGGACACGAAATTTGTGACAAAGTAATTGTACCCTGTGACCTTGACCTTTGACCTATGGACCTGGGAGTTGAACGCGACACATTGTCTTTGTGTGGTGAACATTTGTGCCAAGTTATATTGAAATCCATTGATAGATGAAGAAGTTACAGACCGGACACGAATTTGGGACGGATGGAAGGACAGACGGACAGATGGACAGACGGACGGACGGACAATGCGATTACTATATGCCCGCCTTTGGGGGCATAAAAATATTAAAGGGCAATAACTCCTAAATTATGCAAAAAAAGAGTGATGATTCTTGTGCACTGCACTTCTCATATGACGGACAGACAGACGGACAAAGTGGCGACTATATGCTCCCCCCAATTCCTTTGGGGAGCATAACATCAAAACTAATGATCCCGAAGAACCAGAAAATATAACACTGAGAATAAAGTACAGAGTGACTTTTACGGCCGCCACACACGCACTTAACATCCGCTGGTGTGAAGTACATGGGTGATCCTTCTAAAGCAAGAGTAGAAATGCAAAAAGAGAAAATTGCAGACTCGGTTTAACAAATTGAATTGCTTCCAATTCAGATACTTAGGTAAAGCACAGTCTAAAATTGGCCCTGCACATAGGTGATTTTGTGATGTATTATCTAGTAAAATTGTACTCGAGTCAAGTCATTTGTTTGAGGAGTTTTCCCAGGTGTAAGTTTGTTTTGTTTGACCGAGTTGTCAACAACGTAGAAAGTTTCTAGTCAGATTTCCCTTGAGATTCTGCGGATGTAACCTGAGGATGTTGACGACATTGTTAGTTAAAATAGTAATCTCAGAATATAAAGAGGGGAGTAGTGTGGCGAGTGTTAGTTTGGTGAAAGCACTGTAGGGCGAGGCGGTGAACATTGTTTATATGATGTAAGTGTATGACGTAAGCGATTTGAGTAGACTGCATAGTTTTGACAATTGTGGATAGAGCGAGAGCGTTGGTGGCGAGGGTTTGAGGAGAGTGCTAGGAATAGAATACATGTATAATTTAAGCTGTCGAGTACCATTATTAAAGTTGGATTGTTTTCTATAAATACGGTCCACGTTACAACTTCATGACATTGCTATTGTTATGCGTTTATTATTCCCCTGATGAGTGAAAACGAAACTGGTTGGGAATAAAAATGTAAAGTTACACTAGTGGTGTCATTTTATCTTTTTAATATATATATATGTATAATATATTGATCAATCAATATACCAATATCTATCCATCTTTTCTATCGATCTACCTATCTAGTGCTATAAATAGGGTTAACCCTTTACTCCATAAATATGCCTTTCTATGCATTTGCAAACAGAGCAGACCAGGCCAGACAGCTCCTATATGAGCCGTTTGATCAGGGTCTGCTCTTTTTGCTTATAAATGATATGATATATTATTCTATAGTTTCTGTCAAATTCTTTTGTCCATGTGTTATTACAACAATTAATCTAATCAACTTTATTACATGAATATTCATGGAGTAACTTAGGATTAATGGATATAAAATGTACAACTTACAAACTTTCAGAGATTTATTATGATATTCAACATTACAACTACCATACATGTAATAAGCACTAAATGATCAAATTCAAACATAGGCCTCAGACATGTAAAACAGTAACTACATGTATATCAATGAGCAAAGATATTCACCACATAATACTACCAGAGGCTGTGAAAAGATTTGAGTATCCCTTTCTTTGTTCAACATTCATGTAAGAAATAATGGCATCATGAATATTTATAAGCTGAATTTGATAATGGAACAACATCTCAGAAATGTTCACCTTGGCAGAAAAAAGTATAAGCAAATCTATATAATTCCATAAGCAAACAGAGCAGAACCTGATCATAGGAGCTGACAGATCTGGGTCTACTCTGTTTGCAATGGCATGAAATGGCATTTATATGTGGAAATAATTGATTATGCTATACCGGGTATCAATCTCAGTGTTGTTATATTTTCTGGTCCTTCAGGATCATTAGTTTTGATGGTGTAAGTTTTGAAAACTGAATACTGCTTCAGCCGGTGCTATTGGGCATGAGTAGTATTACTCATGAACAGACTTAATAAAACCGAGTCTGCAAATTTTCTCTCTTGGCATCGATACTTTTGTTTTCGAAGGATCTCCCACTTTCAGACTATGTTTAACCCTTTACCTCATGAATATTCATATAAGGAATTGCAATACTAAATTTATCACTTTTTTATAATGATATATAAGCACAGGAATTGTGGCCAAGGCAGAAACTGCAGTATCAGACACCTTTTGACACCTTTGCAAACAGTGTCGACAAAGATTAGATGGCTCCTGTAGGAGCTGTCTGATCAGGATCTGCTCTGTTTGCTCATAGGATTATACATATCTGCTTCAACAATTTCTACCATGTCCCAATAAATCCTGTTTTCACATGTCATTACAAACATTCAGATAATAAATACATGTACAGTAAAACCTCTCTATAATGATCACGAAATTGTGTTAATTAGTTGGTATTTTGGGCAGGTGGTTGCTTAAAGCAAGGTGAAAGTAAAACAGAACGCTCCTATAGGAGCGTTCTGTTTTACTTTCACCTTGATTTAAGCATCCACCTGCCTTTAACACAAAATACTTGATGTAATTTAGTGGTCGTTATAGAGAGGTTTTACTGTATTCATGATGTCATTATTTCATAAAAGAATATACATTTGGGCAAGGGTGAAAGTATCATTTGTTATCAAGATTTCCTGAATACCCGTGTGAACTAGAAATCTGGATATCGAGCTTGTAAAGCATGCCCAAGTTTAAATATACAGTAAAACCCCTCTAAACCAGGCATTAAAAGTACTTTCAATGCCAGTCTTTTAAATGCAGCTAGAAAGGCATGCAGGTAGAAATTCATGCTTTCTGCATGCCTTTCGCTGTGCATTATTTAAAGCAATCATCTGCCTAAAAAGACGTTAATTGTTTGCTATTAAGACTCCAGTTTAGAGGGGTTTTACAATAACCTCATTCACAAGAAAATAGGATATGTTTGTGCAACACGGTGTCCCCAACAACCTCGGCTTATAAAGTTAAAGCTTTTGGATGAGATTTTATAAACCGAGGTTCGAAGTATCAGTACTTTAAATTGGGCATCTAAAAGAACCAGAGAAAGTCTATCGATAATAAGAGTAGGGCATCGCACCCGGATTTCTTTGTATCCGCTCCAGGGCCTCAAATTAGCCGATAACAGAAACGGACATTAATCAACACAACTAACCCCCAAATAAATGCTGGGCACAAAATAAAGGCCAGTTTTAACTTTGACCTCAGAGTATAACAAGAAAGCAGTATATCCCCAGATCAAGATCTAAGGGTCATAAATAGAGAATAATAGGTTAGTGCCGTAGATGGGACGCTTTATCCGACGAGGGGAGAAAACGTTGAGGCGAGGCTTGCCGAGCCTCAACTGTTTTCTCTCCGAGTCGGATAAAGGCGTCCCATCTACGGCACTAACCTATTATTCGATTTATCCAGTCAATATAGTTAAATGTCTTTTATAGACTCATAACACTCTTGAAATAATTTACATTGAAAATGCAGTTTTTCGATCAACGGATCCCTCCCTTTTCACTTCCATTTAGACGTAAATAGATCTAATGAGCTACCGCAGAGGAATATAGTTTCGATACTTGTATTACTAGAAGGGAAACGTGGTTGAATTTGAAAAATAAGATGATTTGAATCGAGGGTCGATAAGTTATTTCAAACAGACATGATTTATATTCTTTGGTCAAATTCGAGTTACGTAGTCTCGGTTTCTATTTTTAGATTCTACCTAACGTCACTCAGAAATCGATGGAACTGAACAGGCTATATTTAGGTTTATGACTATCACCGCCCCTGTAAGAGTTTATCAATCAAATAATCGTGAGAGTAATAAGAAAACATTTACTATTTATCTGTCAATCTTTGGTTCCAGGTTTGATTTTATCAAAAACGGGTTTTGCCAGCGGTGGATTAAATTAATAAAAGTGATAAATCAACGTCATTTTGTATGTGGCCTCAGTGGCGTAATCGGTAAGCGCGACGTCTCTAGAGAGATTATAATTAGTTTTTGTAGGATCAGGCGCGGGTTCGAATCCAGCTGTAGCCAATTATTTTTATTTTTTCCCATTTGAATAATTCTTCTGGTGACCAAATAGATCTGTTAGATCTATTCCATCAACATGTTTATGAATATTTACAGAAAACTAAAATAGTTCCATGGTTATAGAATCATTACGCCCATCTACTAACCTAATAAACCTTCCACTACCGGAAGTAACCAAATAAACCTAAGTTTATTTGCACCCCCTTTATTATGTCACTAGAGAAGCCTGGTGACTGGATAAAATGTATTTGGGGTTTTGGTCTTTTTTATACCTAGTCTGATCAAGGTGTTTTTTTTGCCATGGCCAATATATTTTCTGTTCTAGGTCTACATTATTCCAAGGTCTAAAAGACACATTTATTATAACATGCCTCAATTGTATCAAAGTAATGTGTAAGAAAGAATAAACTAATAAACAAATGAATGGGCCAAGTCATTACCTTTTGTCTCTCGGGGAACAGGGAAAAATGATGATTAAATCCCTTTAATCCATGAATACGCCTTAGCAGAGCAGACCCTGTTTAGACAGCTCCTGTTAGGAGCCGTCTGATCTGGGTCTGCTCTGTTTACTCATAAAGTAATGTAGATTCATGAAGTAATGTAGATATAATTCTACAGTTTCTGCCATGGCCAAATATGCCATTAGAAATACAAGAGTCCCGCGTGTCAGAGCATTATACGCCCGAAATATGTGCCGTCGTAACATGCAAAATATTAATTTAAGTTGAAAGTCACCATGACCTTGACCTTTGACCTCAAAATAAATAGGGGTCATATAATAGCCATGACTAACCTTCCTACTAAGTATGAAGACAGCACACCTAATACTTATCAAGTTATTGAGCAGACAAGATTTTTGAGTTGAAGATCAGTGACCGACTGACCTCAAAATCTATAGGGGTCATCTACTAGCCATGACCAACCTTCCTACTAAGTATGAAGACCGCACACCCAATAGTTGTCAAGTTATTGAGCAGACAAAGATGTGGCTAATGGACAGACGAATGGACGGACAAGCGCCATACCATAATACGACCGAAGTTACCTTCTGATGTATAATTAATCTAATAAATATTCATGATGTGATTATTTCTTTAATACATGAATATTCTTAGAGTAAAAGGTTAATAAAACAAGCATAATTATATTACAATTAATGTTTTATAGGTTTGCGGGTGGCTTGGGTTTACAAAAGCTGAAGACACTGGTCCCTTCCCCAAAAACATAACACAAGACACATTCTTTGTTCATAAACAGGTCAAGTAAATGTCACAAAAGTTCCAGATTAATATATTCCAGCGCCATAAAGAGGCTTATTAGTGTAAGGTTAGGACATCCATAACCCAGTTTAAACCACCAATGGTGGTTTTGACACTGACAGTTCGAAAAGGGTACTCTCTTTGTCACCCTTACTTTTATGTTCGACTCATGTCTTTGGACTTGTGCATTTGTAGATATTTGAAATGTTCATCTCTTGCACTTGTGCATTTGTTGATGATTGAAATGTTCATCTCTTGTGTGTGTGTGCATGCATTTGTGTGTGTGTGTGTTCGGTTGTGTGAGTAACATGCTTTCTATCGATATTTTGGCAGTGGTTGTGTCTTGTGTGTGGCTTTTCCTGCTTAACTTTACTACTTTTTCATTTATTTCACAACCCAAAATAGCCATTTCTAGAATCCTATTAAAAGTTGTCCATCTGTACCAAAAACAATATACAGTTATTTCATGTGTGTTTAGGGAACATTCAAAACTATTCTCCCAAGGTGTCAGGAAAGACTTTTGACCTGTTGCCTGAGGCTGAAGACCTCGAGCAACAGTTGAGAATGTCTTCCCTGACGCCGAGGGAGAATAACTGTTCTGCAAACAAACATGAAATAACTATTTTCTTACCTAATGCTCTATACAATGTGTTATTTATAGGAAATCACTTTATTTTTGTACAAAGCCAGTCTCTATTTTCGAGCAAAATTTACTATATCTTCCACTAAAATGTCACCAAATCTCGACATTTCCACAACTTGCCATCGTTCGAATTTGTAATTAGTCGTCTTATTCTCTCAGGTTTCGGAATATAATCTATTTCGTAGAAAATAGCTGAGGTGCTCAAATTGTACTTTTTGAAGAAAACAATCAGTGTTAGTGGAGCGCTTGCATGTTTACATTCTGCATTTTATTTGAAGTTTGGGCGATGTTTGGACACAAAAAACCATTAGGCAGAGCAACAGATAAAGGTGCATACTCAAATACTAAAATCATCATTTCTCTACACAACCCCATGAGACTATTCTAAAGAGTGGTCACAACATAGGGTTTATTTGAGAAATAAAGGAGTTATTCTCAAAAATACTTTAACCCTTTCCTTCCTAAATACGCCTTTCTACGCCTCTGTAATAACCACTTCTTGAAACCATTGTGTTAAATAGAGCATTTGCTCCTATAGGAGCAAATGGTCTATTTATCACAATGGTTTCAAACTACAAAATTCTACTTTTCTCTAGTAAATGCTCCTTTTGGGTACATTCATTGGGTCTAAAAATAGCCTATGGAGGAGTGGGTTAATTTACGCATCTTGTCTGGACCTCAGTTAGGCAAAGTATTTCTCTAGCAAATCATATAATCAAGGATTTGTAAGCAAACTTACATGTATTAAAACAAGCACCATTATTTAAAGTAAACCAGAAAATTAGTATTACAGTTAATAGCAGGTAACTGTTTTATACTCCTACACACAACGAGGAGTCTGTAACATGCAAGTAGTGTCATGCTTGTTACCATGGCTAGTGAGCTAGCAGATCATTTAATGCCTGTCTTTATATATTGTCAGACCCTACAAAACTAATTGCACTAATCAGGACGAAACTTGTGCTGGTGTATTCGGAGTCTCTGTTGGCTCTGTGCCATTCACTTGAAGTTTTTCTGAACACTTTGCACTAGAGTCTGTAGCATTGTCAGTCACTTCCCCATTGACTTCCATTTTAGTTTGTTCATTATCTCCCCCACCACTCTCCTCTTTGACAATGCCTGTATGTGTTTGAACAGTAGAATCCCAGCTACATGTGTACAGTTTGCAATCGCCTGTCCAGGAAACGCCTCGGACAAAATCTTTGTGGGTTGTGTCTCTGTAGCTGTAATGGCAACAAAACATTATGAAAGCAAATAACACAGTACTATTCCAGCAAGTTGTTTTTAACACTGATAGCTATTAAGTCAATCAAAGTGATGCAGACACTGCAGTATTCTTTGCATAGTATCAATGTGCTGAAATCAAATGTCTTATATTGAGTGTGCTTTGGCGTGAAATTGCATATCTACAAGGGAAAGGATTAGTCCTCTTTCTGGGCAATTCAGGTGCAGCTGACACTTCAGCTGTTTCCCGCTGTGCTTATTATAGAACTAACCTCGGAGTTGCTTCCGAAGTTAATGGGCGTGATAACCTAGTTGCTTGCATAAGGTCATCTGACTCGCACTTCTTTATTCATCAAGTAACTGCCCATTGGAGAATACTTTCATTCATATTATGGTCACATGGTTTTGTCATAAGACTGATTTTTGTGTCACCTGCCGAGAGGCCGTGTGTCACTTAGGGATGACTTTTCCGTGGTCTGTCTGTTTGTCACTCTACATGCAAAACTCTGAGTTATTTCCCTTTGTTCTGATTTTTCGCTGTCCGTCACACTTTCTTTTTTTTTGGCTGTCATTTCTAAACTAATCATTATAGAGCTTTCAAATTTCACAGTGTCTTCCTCTTATTGAGTACCATTGAAATAACTATGGTTCGTCACCCTAAATGCAATACTTTTTGAGTTTTTCCTCTTTATTCTGATTTTCACACTCTTGCAAGTTAATATTTTTTGTGTCACCTGCAGCCAGGTGACACATGTTCCTCCGAACACTCTTGGTGTATATTCATGCGCTCTCATTACACATTGCTATATTTTGTGGATTGTTTTGCACATACTGGTACTAAACCAAAGCTGGCAAAACAAAGCCTTTTCATGTCAAGAATAGTATTCCTTGATTGTTTCCGGATGCCATGTTATTAAACGCCTTTTATATCCATCAACGTTTTCACTATATGTTTCTATATAAAACAAGGCACCCCTTAGTATTGTTTTGCACATACTAAACCAAAGCTGGCATAACGAAGCCTTTTCATTTCAAGAATAGTATTCCTTGATTGTTTCCGGATGCCATGTTATTAAACACCTTTTATATCCATCAAAAGCACATCAATAAAATGTATAATAAGAGCTTAGAACCTACCTGTTTCAGTATGTATGTTTCTATATAAAACAAGGCACCCCTTGGTGGGGCCAATTTTGACCCCAGGGACATAATTTATATAGCTTTTGTAGAGGACCTACAGATGATTCTATGTGCCAAAGATGAAAGCTGAGAACCCTGTAGATTCAGAGGAGGAGATTTTTAAAGGTTCAAATTGTTGACTACTGATGATGCACACGAACGGACATTGGGCAATCACAAAAGCTCACTCTGAGCACTTTCTGCTCTAGTGAGCTAAAAATAGCAGGTGACATATATTGTGCAGATGACAATATTTAGCAGTGACAGAGTTAATATGAATACTTGTGAAACTACAATCAGAACACACATACAATTTGGTTGATAGGACAAATTAAAAACCCCATCAAGTTTGAAAGTTGATATAATATTTTGACTAGTAGCTAGATATAAAGGGGAATAAATCTACAGTTAATTAATCCATTTCCTCATATTCACTCCTTTTGACACCTAGCTGTAAAAGCCATTTTTTGAAACCATTGCGAACAATAAAGCATTTGCTCCATAGCCTCAAATGTTCTATTTATCACAATGGCTTCAAAATTACACAATTCTATTTATTCCCCTTTTCCTAGTAAATGCTCCTTTTCAATATGTTAATTCAAAGAGGTTGTGTCTAAAATTAGCCCATGAGTGAATGGGTTAAGTGATCTGGCTGATCATATAACTTGACAGGGGATAAAATAATATATCAAACTTGACCAAGAGATGTTACAGAGAGAAAAAATTTCAACGAAGCCGCCAACATGCATGTACTCTGGACATGGGTAAAATCAAATGATATCAAAGCATATTGAAATGGACGGAAACATAATTTACTCAACAAAACTTACATTTGTTTTGGTTTATCCCCACATATATCAGTTACAACCACGGAGCAATCTTCTGACACCGACGCTAACAAGTTGTTCCTGAAAGTAAAACAGAAAATGTCCTGGTCTTGTTAACCCTTTCCCTGTTGAATATTCTCATATGTTGAGTCGAACATTTGTGCCAAAGCATTCTGAAATCCTTCCATATTTGTGAGAGATATGTAGCGGACATGAGTGTGATAGACAGATGGATGGACAACTCAACCAAAAACAATATGTCTCCCCATTATAAATATGGGAGACATATTTATGACATCATGAATATTTACTTCCTGAATTTATATAATGGCATATGGGCTGGGTGTTTTGGTATTGGTAGAAACTAGCATCAGATCCATTATAATTTCATAAGCAAACAGAGCAGACCCTGATCAAACTTCTCCTTCAGGACAGGAACTATACGATCTGGGTCTACTCTGTTTGCAAAGGCGTGAAAAAACATTTACAGGAGGCAAAGGTTTTAACTTCAAGATACACAGTAAATTAAGTCTTTGAAATAAAAACTGATAAAACAAGAACCATTAACCATTTACTTCATGAATATTAATGTTTGAAACAATGACACTATGAATGTTAATTGGCTAAATTATTATAAAGACATTATGAAACAATGTAAATTGTTTATCATGACAGAAACTACAGTATCCTATATCTATATTATTTCATCAAGCAAACAGAGCAGACGCTGATCAGACTGCTCCAACAGCGGTCGACTAATCTGCATCTACTGTTTGCAAAGGCATTAAAAGTCATATAAAAGGTTAACCCTTTCCTTCATATAAACGTGTTTTCACACATTTGCAAACAGAGTAAACCAAGCTCCTAGAGGAGCCGTCTGATCTGGGTCTGCTCTGTTTGCTAATAGAATTTGATAGATGTTTCTTTACTTTCTAAATGTCTACAATGTTCCACCTTCCATATTTCTTTATAACTATTTTGTTAATGAATATTCAGTAGGTATTTAAATTTGGTCTAAATACAGAACGGAAAAGGTTAAGAGAAGGAAAATATTTCTTCTTTTACTTAAATAACCATGACATTTTCATCCATGGTATTCAGCACGATCAGAAAAGTATACATAAGTCGGACATTTAACTTGTTATTTTCCCCGGAGAGATTTGATTATGTGGTGAAAATAATCACCAGAGCAGATAAATGTTCATACTCAGATACTAAAATCATTGTTTCTCCACCAAACACTATATTATGACTATGTCACAGTATAGGATTTGGTGGAGAATAAAAAGTTTAAATATAGGGTTTGGTGGAGAAATAAAGGACTGTTTTAATTTATGCATCTAATCTGGACCTCTGAATCACAATAATTATCCATCCAGTCAGACAAAAAGAAAACAATGTCAATCAAGCTAAATGAATTTCTATCATTTCAATCATATTTTGTTGTAATAAAAAGTCTTACTTTTTATTGGAAAACTGTAGCCTAGTAACTCGTCTGTGATGTGGGACACAGGAGACTGTGTCTGTGACTGCTGCCCTTGTGTCCCTGATCACCAGCTGCCCGTTATCACTGCCGAGTCCATACATGTGCTCCATGCCTGGCTGCCAAGCCACTGTTGTGGGTATACTCTGGAGTGGGGACTTATCTGAAAATATGTAGTAACGTAAAATAAAATCAACTGACTCTATACCTGATCCATATGAGATGCTGAGTAATTCAGCGTCTTGTCAAAACTTTAAGCTGTTTAACGCTCGGTCAATAGTTTCTCAAAAGCTCAACTGAACTGAAAGTACAGTAAAACCTCTCTATAACGACCACCAAATGGTGTTAATTAGTTGGTACTTTGGGCAGGTGGTTGCTTAAAGCAAGGTGAAAGTAAAACAGAACGCTCCCATAGGAGCGTTCTGTTTTTCTTTCACCTTGCTTTAAGCATCCACCTGCCTTTAACACAAACTATTTGATGTAATTTAGTGGTCGTTATAGAGAGGTTTTACTGTAGTCAAAATAGCCCAGGATTGAATCTGAGCAGACATGATTTTTTCCACAGCACGAAACCGGGTAAGAGTTAAAACAGATTTCTATTATGCATTAAATTTCTAAACTGATATGAAGTTGATGTTCAATAGGATACTGTTCTGATTCATGCAAATGTCTTAACCCTTTCCCAGTTGAATATTCGTTTAAGAAATAATGACATCTTGAATACTTATTAGCTGAATTTTGTAACTCCACATGTACACATGACATTTTGGTATTGAAAGAAGCTGTAGAGTCAGATCTATTATAATTTCATGTGCAAACAGAGCACACCCTGATTAGATGGCTCCTACCTGGTGTGTCTGATCTGGGTCTACTGTGTTTGCAAAGGCGTAAAACAAGAGTGTTCGGAGGAACACATGTGTAACCTGCTCGCAGCTGACACAAAAACTGTTAATACCGGGTGTGTCTGATCTGGGTCTACTGTGTTTGCAAAGACGTAAAACAAGAGTGTTTGGAGGAACACATGTGTAACCTGCTCGCAGCCGACACAAAAACTGTTAATATGCTGGAGTGCGAAAATCATAACAAAGGGGATTAAATCTAAAAGTATTGCATGCAGAGCGATGAACCTTTAATAGTTACATTAATTGTCCTCAATGAGAGGAAGATACATGTGAAATTTGAAAGCTCTATAATGATTAGTTATGCCAGCCAAACAAGATGTGTTTGTAAACACTTTTCCCCATAGACCAGGGAGCTGAATGCGACACATCATCTTTGTGTGGTGAACATTTGTGCCAAGTTATTTTGAAATCTATTCACAGATAAAAAAGTTTTAGAAGGGACATGAAATTTGGGAAGGATGGATGGATGGAGACAGACGGACGGACAATGCAATTACTATATACCCGCCGTTGAGGGCATAAAAAAGAAAGTGTGACGGACAGACAGAGAGAGGGAGGAGGGAAAAGTGATCCCTGACACACTGCCTCTCCGCAGGTGACACAAAAAGGTGTTTATATGAAAGAAACAGTTGAAGACAGAATTTAAAATCATGAAAATCCAAAATCATGATCATGCTTCTGACAAGTCTTTTGATAATATGCCTTTAATAAATACTTAACCTTTTAATATGACCTCAACCATGATCTGATAAACCTAGTACTCGGCATAGCCTTTCTCAGTGGACTACACATATCCAATATGAAGTCCCTTATGAATACACATGTACATACAACCAATGTTGACTACAGAAAAAAAGAGCATCACATGCCGGTGCCAACACTCATCTGTTTAATTGAAGCCCTTGTGACAGTGAACAAATGTGTGAAGTTTCATAAGATTTTAATGAGTAGTAAAGAAGTAATAGCCAATGTTAAAGTTTCATACTTTTGTCATAGAAACACAGAGGAGCAAATGAATTACTTGCTCGACTCAGACTTTTTATAAGTCTGAAAAGTGTGCACCTTCAACAATCTTTTTGTACATAGACAATTCCACAGATAAATGTATATAACTGTGGTCTTTGCAAGTATGCAATTTAGTTACAGGACCTTGAAATCAAAACTCAGTTATGATCACAGAGCTCACTCTAAGCTTTATAATGTCTGGCCCAGGATCCAAACTGTCTAATACAGTAAAACCCTTCAAATGCGACCACCTAAAAGGGGCATAATTCTGGGTGGTGGAGGCAGGTGGTAGCTTAATGCAGGATGAAAGTTATACAGAAAGCTACTATAGGAGCTTTCTGCATTACTTTCATCCTGCATTTAAGCAGACACCAGCTTATAAAGACAACCATGTTTATTCATAAAGTGGTCGCATTAGAGGGGTTCTACTGTACTTTTAACCATATTTTACTAAAGACATGTAGCAAAAAATATTTTCTGCCAATTAGGCTTTGCCCAGCAAGTTAAAGAGTGAAGGAGCTCAATGCTTTCTGAATTCACAACTAATCTTACCTAATATGGTGACTGGCTTTGAGTTTCTGGTATCCCACAGACACACACAGCCATCTTGTGAGACCGACAGGAACACAGTGGGCTGTTTAGAATGGCAATTAACACACAGAACTGCATCGCTGTGAGCTGGAAAGATATCACCAACCATAATTTACTAAATTACTACTCAACTTACATTTGAACAATACCACAAAAACAGATACACTTACATTTTTGTTAATCCTTTATCCCATAAAGATGCCTTTCAGCACCTTTGCAAATAGAGCACACCCAGATCAGGCAGCTCCTGTTTCTACAATTTCTGTCATGACAAAACATTCCTGATTTTATATGCCATTATAAAACTTCACCTATTAAATTCAAGCAGAGTCTATTCTGGACTGAGAGACAGATGAGCCATTAGCCCATCAGCCACAAAATGAATGGGCCATTTGGAAATTCTGATGGGCCAACCGGATTAAAACCTTAATTACCATGGAAGTATTATGCAGTATGTAACCTGTTTAACCAGTCTGAAAATGAAGTTAATGCACTTGCCTACATGTTTTGTTGTCATTCAAGTGCCAATCAGTGGCCCAATCCAAATGGCCCATTCATTTTGTTTTGTTTCTGTTTATATACTACAGCCCTACAGGGACTATGTTATATATACCATCAGACGTGAAATAAAATTTGTCTATGTCTAGATGTCTAATCAGTTCTCTCTACTGTCTATGCTGGACGCATGTCTCATCAACGTGCTAATTCGAATATTTTAAACATCCTGTCACCAAAGTGTTTTTACGATTGTGTTTTTGGCAGATAACACAAAACATCAAATTTTTCTTAGCATTGTAATGTAACCACTTAGATTTAGACAGCCAACTTGCCTGAAATTGGTGATTGTCAGTGGATTTTATTTTCCGTAGCGACACAGTTTTCCGAGCTACAAGAAGCCTGGTCGCTGGCACATTCAGTTTGTCTTGAAATTCTCAGACTCAGCTAATGCCAAGTCCGTAGACTGCTTCAGCACTTTCGTGAAGAAATGTACTAAAGTCCTGTCCTCACTTTCAGCCTTTCTTTTGGACATAACTGCTTTGTTATCGTATAGAAAAGTCTAGATAATCACATTTGTTAACAAAATGTTTTTCACTTTCGATTTCAACTCGCATGAGAGACTATGTGGTTTTGATATATAAATTAACCTATCAAATCGCGCAAAAAACCTTCACACCAGATGCTGTATCTGGGCGACGTCACTACCGGAAATAAATTTGCACTCTCCAAGCAACAAGTAGCGACTCTTTCACGACCAAGAAACGAAAACAAAACAACCCAACGTGAATTCAGATTAAACTAGAGGTTTTTGTAAAAAAAACGGATGTCTCCCCTCTAATGAAAACAATATGTAAAGGGAAATCACTAAAAATGTTATGGTCTTGATGAATGATACTTCCCCTCATTATGCGTTTTCCACACTACATTTTTCAAGAAGAAAATGATAACAGCTAATAACTCCAAAAATACTGATACCAGATTTATGGCCCTTGTGCATGACACTTACTTTCATCATCCTCTTTCCAAAAATAAAATGTCATTCCAATAGCATCAGTCGAACAGGAGTTATTGATCGGCCAAAAAATGTAACAAAGGGCAATAACTCCAAAAGTATTGAAGCCAGAATTATGGCCCTTGTTCATGACACTTTCTCTCATCATGCTCTTTCCATGTATGAAGTTTCAATACGATGGCAAGAGCCATGTAGGAGTTATTGTCCGGACAAGAAAGAATTAAACAAATGTACAAGGGGCAATAACTCTAAATTTATTGAAGCTCGAGTTAAGGATCTTATGCATGACACTTTCTCTTATCATGATCGTTCCATGTATGAAGTTTCACTCCAATGGCATGTGTCACATAGGAGTAATCATCCGGACAAAAAATTGTGATTTTTTTACAAAGGGCAATAACTCCAATATTAGTGAAGCCAGAGTTATGGACCTTGTGCATGACACTTCCTCTCATTATGATCTTTCCATATATGAAGTTTCAATCCAATGGCATGAGCCATATAGAAGTTATCGTCTGGACAAAAAAGTGTGATTTTTTTTACAAAGGGCAATAACTCCTATATTAGTGAAGCCAGAGTTATGTACCTTGTGCATGACACTTCCTCTCATTATGCTCTTTCCATATATGAAGTTTCAATCAACTGGCATCAGGCATATTGAAGTTATTGTCCGGACAAAAAAATTATATTTTTTACAAAGGGCAATAACTCCAATATTAGTGAAGCCAGAGTTATGGACCTTGTGCATGACACTTCCTCTCGTCATGATCTTTCCATATATGAAGTTTCAATCCAATGGCATGAGCCATATAGGAGTTATCGTCCGGACAAAAAAGTGTGATTTTTTTTTACAAAGGGCAATAACTCCAATATTAGTGAAGCCAGAGTTATGGACCTTGTGCATGACACTTCCTCTCATTATGCTCTTTCCATATATGAAGTTTCAATCAACTGGCATCAGGCATATTGAAGTTATCGTCCGGACAAAAAGTGTGACAGACAGACGGACAGACGGACAGACGGACGGACAGACGGACAGACAGACAACTCTCACGAAAACAATATGTCTCCCCCATATAAATATGGGGGGAGACATAATTACATATATATTTCGGGAGGGGGAATTTGGGATGCTGTGCGCCGGCATGGCCCTAGGATGGAATTCTCTCTGCGCCATTTGTGATCTGTATGCGGGACTCATGCAAAGGCGCGTCCCAGAATAGACTCTGTTCAAGTGAAAAATTAAATAAATACATATTTTCAATAAGATCATAAAACATGGAGTTGGTTATGTTCAATTATTCTTTCGAAAATTGTCAATTTGAACTTACATTGAGAAATGCCCTATTGATTCAAAATACATGTCACCGGTTTCATCAATACATACATTTTTTTATGAACAACCAAATATTATTTGTTCAGTTACTGGTCTAAAACACAAACCCAAATAAATACTTATTATCACCAAGTAACTTTGGGGTTTTCGATACCAAACACATGATATTTTTGTATACTGCAGCATTTATTTGGTCTATTTTCTTGCAATATACTTCTTTTCAGCATATAAACAAATGACTTATGAAAGTTTTAGGCATTTTTAATGCATTGCATGTAGAGACTAGCACTTCAACATCCACAGTAATTACCTGTGACATGAATATTCATAGACTAAAGTGTTAATAGTGCAGAGATTAATGAGCTGTCCCGATGCTCCATTATAAACTAGAACTATCACTAAAGGTGATGAATACCCCCACACGGCAGCCTTGATTGCAAATCCAAGTTTTGAACATGTAACAGGACCAAATAACAAAAATACCCAAAGTTCAAATAGAGAAAATTCTGTAATTTATGCCAAGTATCAAGTGAATCAGCTTGAAATTGAAGGAGGAGTTCAAAGTACAAGATTTTGCTTGCCAATTTCAAGGCCAAAGGTCAAGGTCAAGGTCACAGAGACCTGAAATTTGTGTCTTGCACATCTACTACTCCTGAGTAACATTTATGCCAAGTATCAAGTAAATCAGATTGAAAGTGAAGGAGGAGTTCGTCGTACAAGATTTTGCCTGCCAATTTTAAGACCAATTTCAAGGCCAAAGGTCAAGGTCACAGAGATTTTAAATTTGTGTCTTGCACATCTACTACTCCTGAGTAACATTTATGCCAAGTATCAAGTGAATCAGGTTGAAAGTGAAGGAGGAGTTCAAAGTACAAGATTTTGCCTGCCAATATCATGACCAATTTCAAGGCCAAAGGTCAAGGTCAAGGTCACAGAGACCTGAAATTTGTGTCTTGCACATTTACTACTCCTGAGTAACATTTATGCCAAGTATCAAATGAATCAGGTTGAAAGTGAAGGAGGAGTTTGGCGTACAAGATTTTGCTTGCCAATTTTAAGACCAATTTCAAGGCCAAAGGTCAAGGTCAAGGTCACAGAGACCTGAAATTTGTGTCTTGCACATCTACTACTCCTGAGTAACATTTATGCCAAGTATCAAGTGAATCAGGTTGAAATTGAAGGAGGAGTTCAAAGTACAAGATTTTGCCTGCCAATTTCAAGACCAATTTCAAGACCAAAGGTCAAGGTCAAGGTCACAGAGACCTGAAATTTGTGTCTTGCACATCTACTACTCCTGAGTAACATTTATGCCAGGTATCAAGTGAATCAGGTTGAAAGTGAAGGAGGAGTTCAAAGTACAAGATTTTGCCTGCCAATTTCAAGACCAATTTCAAGGCCAAAGGTCAAGGTCAAGGTCACAGAGACCTGAAATTTGTGTCTTGCACATCTACTACTCCTGAGTAACATTTATGCCAAGTATCAAGTGAATCAGGTTTAAAGTGAAGGAGGAGTTCAAAGTACAAGATTTTGCAGACAGACCGACCGCCGGACCGACCGACCGACCGACAGGCTGATTCCAGTATACCCCCCTCAAACTCTGTTTGTGGGGGTATAACTAGAACTGTAAGCCAAAGGCTAACGAATATCCCCCCCCCCCCCACCTGGCTGCTTGTCAGAACACCTAACATGAATCTGAACATATGTACATACTGACCTTCCAAGCTAGCTATTGTGTTTGCTGGACTTACCTCTATATGTATGTACTGAACTGCATGTTTCTAAATCCCAGATCTTGACACTGAAAAACAAGAAACAGCTGCATGAGCTGATCAATAATCTCCCCTTGCAAACTAGTCTGCCACACTGTGTACAGTTGCATAACTTTTCAATGTTTTGATTTTATTTTACATTCAAAACACCCACTTCCCAAAATTTAAAGATAAGGGAGACAATTCAAGCATCCTTATCTCTACCATTACATTTGCTTTACTTGAAAATAGATAACTAAGGAAGACAACTCTTCTAATCTTAACCGAGATATCACATAAAGCACAGTATACAGGGTTTAAGGAAAAGTAGCTCTGACAAGCTTGTTTTAGTGAAAAAATTATCAAAAGGGGTCTATATCTTGTAAAGTGTTACTGGGGAAGAAATATATGGCTTGCAGCTTCAAAATAAACATTTTGGTCACCATAGGCAAATCCATGAAAACTTTTACCAACAGTTTGCAAATTCATCAGGATTCAATCTGTTTTGACACACTGAGAATGATGTAAAAAAAGGAAGAAAACTCCACATCAAAATTAATTTGACGGTGAAAAGTTTAAAAACAGCTTGTAAGCTTCCTGAAGCTCAACTCTCTCATGTTTCTAGTGAATTTGTAACAACATTTTTTCAAACAAGTCTGAATCAAATAATTTGACATCTCTCAAGGGTATTCCAATTGTTTGACACTCTATTCATGATATTTGAAAATAAATCGAGAAAATCCAATTTTAACCCTTTACTTCATGAAGATTCATGTAAGAAATAATGATATCATGAATATTAATTAAACTTTTATAATATCACATGGACACAGGAATTTTGGCCATGGCAGAAACTGTAGAACCATATCTATATTAAATCATAAGCAAACAGAGCAGACTCTTGATCAGACAGTGTAATATTATCTTGTAAATATGGGGATTAGCAGCAGGTTAAGGGATAACATTTGATTAAGGAAGTTATCATTAATCTGTGTATTGGCTATCAGTAATCGAAGGTCAGTTATGTAGAAGATGGTATTTCCTGGTTCTCTAATTTAGTATTTAAACAGCTCCAAAATGTAGCTGGGGCAGACTGACTTAAGAAGTAAGGAACATACTGCCAGTTCTCATATCTCTAGGTCTGAGAAATAAAGATAACAACCGAAATTATGGCGCACAACTCATGCTGGTCAACATTCACGTGAAATTTGGTGACTCTAGCCCTAGCGGTTTCAGAGATACGTTTCTCTATTTTTAAGTTATCATATCAGGGGCAACAACTCAGCAATTATCAGGGGGAGACAATTCAAAAAACTCAGGTGCATAACAACTCATGCTGATCAACATTCCTGTGAAGTTTGGGGACTCTAGCCCAAGTGGCTTCAGAGGTACTTGCGACACAAAGTTTGACTTATTTCAAGTCATCAGGGGCAATAACTCCATTTATCTTGGGGAGACAATTCAAAAACCACAAGTGCACAACAACTGATGCTGGTGAACATTCCTGTGAAGTTTGGTGACTCTAGCTCTAACAGTTTCAGAGATACATGGGCCAAGTTTGTGACAGACAGATAGACAGACGGACGGACAACTCTGGCAAAAACAGTATGTCTCCCCATAAATGGGGGAGACATAATAACACATTAAGATTTTAACAAAATGTCAGCATACCTTCTATCCCAACAGGCTGAGACAGCCGTTTTCTCCCCCTGGCACACACTCACAGAAGATACCATGTCATCATGCTCTGTTGTTGAGCATTGCTGGATAAATGTTCGATAACCATCTGTCAACTCCCATAATGCTACACTACCTACAAGATAAAGTCAAACAATTAGGCTGTATCACACGAAATACAGCACTAAGCTATCGCAAACAGAACAAGATCTAATTGTAACGGAATCTGTTAAAGAATGTCCCCCAAACGAAACGGACAACAGGTATTGATGCGCAAAATATCTAAATATTCACCAATCACAAGCCATCACCAGATTACCATGGCAAGCAACACTTTTGAAACACCTGCCATTAAGTTCGGAGTACCCATATACCCCCTCTACTTACCAATTTTCAGCAAAATCTAATTATATCTAATTTTGACTAATCAGAGACCACCACTGGTACCATGGTAACCAACTCTTTCAAAACACCTATGATTGAGTTTGGTGTACCGAAATACCCCCATCATACCAATTTTCAGCCAAATGGAACAATATCTATATTTCGACCAATCAGAGCCAATCATTCGGTTATCATGGCAACATTTTAAAAACCAAAAGTTGAATGCAAATCTGCACATAACCAGCAATGTTTATGTGAAGTTTCATCAGGATTTGCCAATTACTTACCCAGAAATGTGTTAGACAAGATCACAACAGAAGAATAAGAGCAAGAATAAGAAGAATTAACTGAGGACATTGCAGCTCAGGCAGAAACAGTACAATCATATCTACTATAATTTTGTAAGTAAAAAGAGCAGACCCTGATCAGACGGCTCCTATAGGAGCCATCTGATCTGGGTCTACTCTGTTTGCAAATGTGTGAAAAAGCATTTCTATGAGGGACAGGGTTAATGCCTATGCACACAGAGTAGACCCAAATCAGATGATTCCTGCAGGAGTCATCTGATCAGGGTCTGCTCTGTTTGCTTATGAAATAATATCGGTATAATTCTACAGTTTCTGTCATGGATAAACATTTCTGTGTTCAAATGGCATTATAAAAAATTCAGCAAATCAATATTTATGATTTCATTATTTTTTACATGATTATTCATAGAGTAAAAGGTTAATCCAAATAAGTGACTGCATTTTCAATTTGTATTGGCTCCACTATATTCTGTAATACACTCATCTTTCACTCACTGTATAAAGGCAGATAAACAGGTCAAAACAATATGCTCCATTATCTTATTCTTGGTGGTATCTACATGTAGTTCCAAGTTATTTCTTCTGAAAAAGTGCAAGAGTGGTATTCTTCTACCATGCATTTTCAATAGAATGTTTGAATCAACAATCAAATATGGGTGACCCCTCATTTCCAAGGAATTTTATTAATAAAGTAATGTTCAACTCATTATAGGCAGCGGAAGACATACGCATATTAAACTAGACAAGATGTGTTTGTGAAACACTATGCCCCGACATTTGACCCTGAAGGATGACCTTGACAGCTTTGAGTGGGGCACAGAAATACAATACCAAATAGTTGCTATTTTTGTTACTGATATTGCTTACCCGTATCCATGCCAACGAGAACTTTATTATTGCCTACCCAGCAGGCATCTCCAAGCCCCGCCTCAAGCTGGACCCCGGCTGTGCATTTCTGAACATTGGGGGCATCTTCTGGTGTCTGGTAATACCACAGGGAACCATACCAGTAGCGACCTGTCAAGCTAGAAGCTCCAAGGAGGATACCAGACTCTGAAAATGGAACAGAATTCATCAGATTTACCAATCTAAATGTTTGTCTGCATTAATTGTCTTCTACTACAATTCTAAAAGCATATTTTCCTTGCATTTTAATTTAAACCTTTACCTGATGAATATTCATGTAAGAAATAATAACTATGAATATCAATCAGCTTGTTTAACAGTTTACTGCACGATTATTCATGTAAGAAATAATGACATCATGAATATTAATTAGATTAAATGTTATAATATTGAATGGACACAAGAAGTTTCGGCCATGACAGAAACTGTAGAAACTATATTACATCATAAGCAAATAGAGCAGACCCACATCATACATGTATGGCTGCTATAGGAGCCGTTTCATCTGGGTCTACTCTATAAAAGGTGCAGAAAGGCAAACAGTATTTATGGGGTAAAGGGTTCACAGTAGAGTCCATTCAGTATCCCTTGTTCCCTGTTATATGTTTATTACGAATTTCAATACCTACTGAATATCCATGGACACAATAGTTAAAATGAAATATGGAAGGTGGACCACTGTAGCCATTTTAGAAAGTAAAGACACAGATCTTTGAAATTCTATTAGCAAACAGAGTAGACCCTGATCAGATGGCTCCTCTAGGAGCCGTCTGATCTGGGTCTACTCTGTTTGCAAATGCGTGATAACACATTTATATGAGGGAAAGGGTTATGCAATCATTTAATTTGCACTAGTATTTTGAATGAGTGACTACCCTAGTTTTAACTTGGAAGATCAGTCAGAAAGAAAACACATCAGAAACATACTTTTTACCTTCAGTCTGCTGAACAAATTCTGTTCAGCAGACATTGCTGTCATCAATTGTAAACTTACTGATTTTATCAAAATAAGAGTGCCTAACGAACACAAAATATGCCTGTCTAGGGTCATTTTGCTGGTTATCAACTTATCATACTTATCATAGATTTTATAACCACACGCTACTTCATGAATTTTGATAAAAAATTGATTAATATTGGTTGACGAAGAGAGCGGACAAGTGCAAAGTAGGCTAGTATGACTTATTCAAGGGCCGTAACTCTAAATTGCCATTTGACTGGTTATCAAACTTGTTCAAGACACTATGGCTACATACAATTGCATGAAGTTTCGAATTAAAATGGTTGACTTAAGAGGAGGTCCCTACAATGATCGCATATTTTCAATAATATCATAAAACTTGGTATTTGTTATGCTCTATCATTATTATGAAGGTTCCGAATTTGAACTTATATCGAAAAATGCCCATGTGATACAAATAAACCGATTTCATCAATAACTGATAATTTTTGTTCTACAACACAATATTATCGACCTTTTCCGTAAATTCTTCCGCGTTTTGCCAATGATCACCGGATCTCTCCATTGTTTATGTAATAGCTTTCTCGGAAGTGGTCGGAGAATCGCGAATAGGGCGAACAGTTACGAAACTAAAACTCAACCCGAATAAAACTGAAACATCGGGGAGTAAAACCGGGATCAGCGATATCAAACACATGGATGTTTTGTCATTATAAACGGTAATTGGATGGGGCTTTTTGTGATATACTACTTTTCAGCATATAAACAAATGAGTTTTGTATATTTTAAGTGTTTATGAAACGCGTCAAATGTAGGGACATCCCCTTTAAAAGAGCAGAGAAGGCAAAAGTATGCAATTCTAGCTAATTCAAGGGCTATAATTCTAAAGTACCTGGCACCATTTAGCTATTTATCACAGTTGGCACAAACATTTTCACCAAGTTTGCTGACAATCGAATAGAAACTGCTCAAGTTAGGGAGTGGTGTAGGTTAAAGAAGGCAATACTTGCAGACTCTAAAGTACATGGGGACAATTAATGTGTTATTAAACTTGGCCGAGATATTATAATCACAAACATTTTCACCAAGTTTGGTGACAATCTGATATAAACTGCTCTACTTATAGAGCAGACATCTTTTGGATACCCCAACCTTTCCCCCCACCACAGCGTTTCACATAATATGACCCGTCTTTTGACGGACGTATAAAAAAGATCAGTATACAACAATGTTGATTCTGATGAGACTGGGTCACATAGCATCTCATCGGGACCCAAACTGTTTGCAATAGTTGAGATCTATACTGGTGTATTAAAATCTCTTATTTCTCAGCCAAATTCATTTGAGGTTATAATATCTCAGTCAAGTTTAATAACAAACCAAATTCACTAACAGCATGCTAAAGGTTAACCCTTACTGTGTTACACAAGTCACCAATGCCCTTTGCAAACAGTGTAGACCACGAGAGGGTTCCTAGAGGAGCCCTCTTATCAGGGTCTGCACTTTTTGTCATGTTACACTTTTCTTTAGAAAAATCCCTAAATATTTGCCATAAGTTTGACCTGTTTGAATTTTGGAATAGTCAATTTGAAAATTCAGCATTGTAAGGGTTAATCTACCATGTGATAAATAAGGTAGTAATACACTTCAGTAGTTATGATAATGAGAATAAAGTGGTTTCCATAGTTTATAGATAAACTGTATGTTAGGCAATTTGTATAAATGTTTAAACACTTATACAGCTGTAAATATCAATGTCTGAACATTCAATCTCTGAGCTTCAGCAAGTTTATTTTAAACCCATTCCTCCATAGGCAATTTTTAGATCCAACCTTTATGAATAAATCTACCGAATAGGAGCATTAACTAGAGAAAAGGAAACTTTTAGAATTTTGTAGATTGAAACCATTGTGGTAAATAGAGCATTTGCTCCTTATCACAAGAAGGGACTACTACAGAGGCGTAGAAAGGCGTATTTATGGAGGAAAGAGTTAAGATAATTAGGGTAATCCTGGTTAGAGCAAAATACTTCAAAATGAAACCATCATTACAAATGTATTGCATCCAGATTGACGACATTTCACAAGTGAAAGTGTCATGTTTCTTATACGGTCACTATACACAGTCATTGTATACAGACTGATATGCTCATTATATAGCCATGCTCATTATACAGTCATGTTCAGAAAAGTCTGTATACATGTAGTCATAATATCATTATTTTACAGTCATGTTTATTATAGTCATGTTCTCCATACAATCATTATATACAGGTATGTTCATTTTATAGGCATGTTCATTATAATCCTTATACTATAGTAACGTTTACTATGTAGTAAAACTTCTGTAAAACGACTATTGAAAAGAAGTCTGATCCAGAAAGGCTGAAGCTCTAATGCAATGGTTATGCATTAAGCTCTGCTCAGTGAGCTTAGCTCACATAGGAGATTTTCCTCTGAATTAAACATCCACCTGCCTTTAAATATGCCAGTCCCTTTAAAGAGTGACTAAATAGTGGGCAAAATAGTTATAATGAAATGTATATAGAAGGCGGAACATTGTAGTCATTTAAGAAGCTATAGAATAAATGAATGAATATTTTACGGCCCAGAAACTATAGGAGCAATCTGATCTGTGTCTACATCGTCAGTAAATGCATGGAAAGGTGTTTACAAAATGTATATGAAGGAAAGGGTTAAGCTCCCATAGGAGCTTTCAGCATTTATTTTTTCCTCTGAATTAAGCCATCCACCTGCTTTTAAATACTCCAATGTCACTTGAAACAGGTTCCATAGCCATTTCGTACAATATACATAATAAAACATTATACACCTGATCAATTTAACAAAGACAAAATTTCCTTGAAACTGAGCATTACAACAAATTCCACTTTGCAGCATAGCATAAAGTATCAGTAAATCTGTGTGATACATGAAGATGCAAAATTTTATCATTGAATTGATTTACAAACTGAAGGCAAGGTGATTTTCCCTAATGCCTGATAAAGTATAGTACAAACCTATTTTTGCACAAAGCAAGTTATTTATAACTAAAACCATTATCAACTTATTTTGACAAAATCGAATGAAGCCATTTCTTTTAGAGTCATTGAAATAATTTCTTTTGAGTACATGTACTTTAATATGGATGATTTATTTGGATGAAATTCCCAATTACTCCCCTTATCTGTTCCTCAGTCATCTACTTCATTACTTAAAGTAAACTTTCTCTCATTTCTTTGCAAAATATGGTCAAAGTGTCAAACAGTTTGGATCCTGGCGAGATGCCGTAAATGTGGTGTCTAATCTAGATCTAAACTGCTTGCATTTATAAGTGAACACGTACTGTTTCAACACTAGTGAGCAAATAGTTAACTACTTTTATAATTTGGATCCAAATTAGAACAAGAGCTGCGTGTGGCACCAATGCTCGTCTGATTTGGTGCTTATCTAGCTAAATTTAAAAAAATCTGAAAACAATTAATAAAAGGCCATAACTCAAAACAAATTTAAATCAAGAGTTATGGTTCTTATGTAGGGGCCTTCCTCTCAATGAGATCTACTAAGCTATGAAGTTTCATGTTGATACCTCTTATACATTTCGAGTAATGAGCTGTAACATTGAAGTTTTTGCACACCGACAAAGATGACGACGACAATGCCTAAGACCAAGTGATTACAATAGCCTGACTTTTCTTCGAAACAGACGAGCTAAAAATTATCTCAGCACCTGATCAGGATCTAAGTTATTTGCCACCCAGGAAGACAGGCAATTGGAATCAAATAATGTCAGGCTGGACTTTCAGCAATTAACAATTTATACAGTATCCAGATTACTCTAGGAAAGCCTGAAAGGTTTGAACAGCAAGTTTCAGTCACTACCATAAAATTACTACAAGTTGTCAGCTCTGCATGACTTTTGCTGAAAAGAGTAATTATGTCACAACTGTTACAGGCTTATTGACAACCCACTCTGTGACTATATCTGGCTTGAGATTACTTTTTATTAACAAGTTCCTAAACATTTTGCAGTAATTAACGCTTTCCCTTTTAAAAATTCATGTAAAAAATAATGACATTATGAATATCTATTAGCTGAATTTTCATAATTAAAAATTTTCATGGGAATATTTTGCTCTGACAAAATTTATAGAATCAGATCTATATCATGTCATAAGTAATGAAAGCAGACCTTGATCAGAGGGCTCCTACAGGTACAGGAGCCGTCTTATCAGGGTCTACTCAGTTTGCAAAGGTGTGAAAATGAATTTGTATGACTATGAGGGAAAGCGTAAAGGGCTAATGCTTGTCAAATAAACCCAATTATCAAAATTATTCAGACACCTACCAGTCTTCTCCCCTCGACTGGTTCGAAGAGCTGAATAATTCAATTTGGAACAAGTTTGATAGTTTTATAATTGACTGAAACAGTAGCAAACTGTAGACCCAGATAAAAAAACTCTCCATCAGAGCCATTTGTGTTCACCATTTGCCTAAGTTTGTCTGTTTTAATAAGTATGGTAATTAGGGTACATTGTACTCATTCTCATTTCTATACGATATAATTGGGAAATTTGGAATGTTAGAATTACTACTGGTGACAGACTGTCAGTAAATATACATTCTTCACTCTTTATTTGACTTGCCACAATTTCCTTACCCAGTATTAGCCAAAATTGTAGACCGAGATTAAGTGTCTTTTTATGCAAACAGTGTAGACCCCAGATGAGAGGGCTCCAAGAGGAGGCTTCTCATCAGGGTCTGCACTGTTTAACATTTTAACAAGATGTGCTTGTGAAACACTACACTATGCCCCCCCCCCCCCAAAAAAAAATACAGCGAATATAAACTTTGACCTATACATTTGTCCTTTGACCTTGAAGGATGACCTTGAAATATCACCACTCAAAATGTAAAGCTTCATGAGATACACATGCATGCCAAATATTAAGTCTCTCTCCCTATTGGTTCGAACGTGATTTGACCTATATATCTGGCCTTTGACCTTGAAGGATGACCTTGACCTTGACATGCCATCCCAGAAAATGTGCAGCTTAAGAGATCAAAAGATATTTGGCATTCATGTATATATACATGAATGCCAAATATCAAGTCTCTATCTCTACTGATTCAAGTGCCCAATGTTAAAGTTGCTGAAAACATTTAACATCTAAACTTTAAACAGACAGGGCAAAGACAATATGCCCCCAGATCTGATTGGGGGGGGGGGGCATAATAAAAACCCCTGAATATTCACGGTAAACTTTGATTGGTTTGAATTTTGAAACAGTCCATTTGACAATTCAGTGCCAAAACTCAAAAGGGTTTAACTCCAATCTGTAGCAATTTTTTATTTAGCTTGGATCCTTATAAGAAACTGAATGACTACAGTTATCATCAGAATCCAAATTATTAGTAATGGCAAATAAACCTGTTATTAAACAAAATATAGGTTAAACCTTTCCAATTCATGCCTTTGCAAACACAGTAGACCCAGATCAGGCAGCTCCTATCAGGGTCTGCTCTGTTTGATTTCGGAATTTATACAGCTTCTGCCAAGGCTAAAAACATGACGGCCACGATGGCCCGGATATCGCTCACCAGACAATCAGAGGAGAAGATTTTCACAAAGGTTTCACTATATATATGTTTCTATTGAAAACTGGGCATCCCTGGGGCCGGTCCAATTTTGACCCCAGGGACATAATTTATAAAACTTTTGTAGAGGACCTGAACATGATGCTATGTGCCAACAAGATCACCGCAAGGGGGTGCCAACGATCCTCTGTCGCCATTGTCAAGATGAGCATGCATACCAAAAATGAAGGTTGTAAATGAAAAATTGAAGAAGTTATGGTCAATGTTAAGATTTCGGACTACAACGCAGACACGGGATTTACGACAATAGCTTGTGATTTCTTCAAAACAGACGAGCTAAACATAAAAGCTGAGAACCTTCCAGTTTCAGAGGAGAAGATTTTCAAAGTTCTATATGGGTTTCTATTGAAAACTGGCCACCCCTGGGGCAGGGCCAGTTTAGACCCCAGGGGCATAATTTATATAACTATTATAGAGGACTTGAACATGATGCTATGTGCCAAATATGAAAGCTGAGAACATTCCAGTTCAAGAGGAGAATATTTTCAAAGTTTTTTATGTTTCTATACAAAACAAGGCACCTCTGTGGCGGATCCAATTTTGACCCTAGGGGCATAATTTACATAACTTTTCTACTAAGAGGACCTATATATTTATGGTATGAGCCAAAGATGAAAGCTGAGAACCCTGTAAATTCAGAGGAGAAGATTTTTAAAGGTTCAAATTGTTGAAAACGGATGACGCATGCCGAGGGACGTCTGGCATCAGGCGGTCACAAAAGCTCACCCTGAGCACTTTATGCTCTGGTGAGCTCAAAACTGAGTTCATGTACTATTATAAAATGCATGAATGTATGTATGTGTAAGAATATGAGAAGTCTCTATAAATTACAGGCCATCAATAATTACCCTGGACATGCTGAATTTTCAAAGTGGAATGGTCCATCATTGCTTACCTCTTTGCAGGCTAATAATTTACTGTCTGCCCAATTATTGTCGTCTGCAACAATTTCAAACTGAATTTTCTAGTTTTCTGTGGAATTTTTTCTCCCAGAATTGGGTCTGAATGACAGTATTTGATCTTGAATCAGGCTCTGCATTTTGTGTGTCCTGATCTGAAAGCTTAGCTAGCATGTAGAATTAAAATTAGCGCTCATTCAATTTGAAAGGGTATAAACTGGCAATATATTTTAAATGACAAACAGTGCAGACCCTAATTTAGGCTCAATTTAGGGTCTGCTCTGTTTGTCATTTAATGAGGGTTCCTCTAGGAGACCTCTGATCTGGGTCTACACTGTTTTCCAAAACCTATGCATTCATTTCCTGCAATTCAAAGGGTCAAGAGACCAGCAATATAAAAGCCTATGTTTGGCTAGCTGTGTCTCTATGAGACCAGCAATATAAAGCCTATGTTTGGCTAGCTGTGTCTCTATGCTAACATAGAACGCTGAAAGCTGCTTGGACATACAAGTATTCATCAATGCAAATAGATTACTCCTGGTAAACACTAGTCTGTCAGTAACAATTACAGTCAAATACTTGGTACTGTATACATGTCCATGTACAAGAAGGTAAACTATGTACTATTACCTTATAGATGAAGGAAAGCCAATAAATTGGTATTTATAAACAGCGTAGACTGAGATATAGGAGGCATCATACAGGATTGCTCTGATTGGGGTCTGCAGTGCTTGTAATTTCAATCTCTTTAATTATCCCTTTGTATGAAGGAAAACAAGCAAACTGGTACCTGCAAACAGTGTAGACCAAGATGAGAGGGCTCCTAGAGCATCCTTCTGATAAGCGTCTGTACAGTTTGTCATTTTAAACTATTAAACCCTTTCCCTGTTCTGTCTTTATTACAAATTTCAATACCTACTGAATATTCATGGACAAAATAGATATAATGAAGTATGAAAGGTGGAACATTTTAGCCATTTTAGAAACAAAAGAAACAGATCTATCAAATTCCAGTAGCAAACAGAGCAGACCCTGATCAGACAGCTCCTTTAAGAGCCGTCTGACCTGGGTCCACTCTGTTTGCAAATGCGTGAAAACATGTTTATATGAGGCAAAGGGTTAAAATAATGACATCAAATATCTATTGACTGAATTTTTATAATTGCACTTTTTTACAAAGAATTATTTTATCGGGCCAGAAAATCTAGAATTAGATCTATATTATTTCAGAACTAACTAGAACTGTAAGCCACAGGCTAACGAATACCCCCCACCTGGCTGCTTGTCAGAACACCTATCATCAATCGTTGAACATATGTACATACAGAAACATGAAGAGATTTATAAAACCCAATTTATGTAATAAAAATGACAAGATGTTCAGCAAGAAAGAAAAAATGTAATATTCAATCCAAGATCAATCACAAACATAAATAAAGCAAATTTTACCAAATATTGTCAAGTCCAAAAAGGGAGATAAGTCTGTTGTTAAAATTCAAAGAAGTGTTATGGCTGCTGCCAGACAATGTCATCCACTAAGTTCAAGCAGCTTTGTTTATTTTTGTGAAGTGTCAACTCCAAAGTTCTAAACAAATACGTACCTTTTCAGAAAAACCTTAAGTTCAAGGACCATAACTCTGGGAAAAATTATTCAACCAGACCGATATTCAAACTTAAGCTGCAACTCATCTAGATTTAGATTTATGTCAAATATAAAGTTAATATCTCCAAGCACTTCCAAAGAAATACCTGAAAATTGAAAATTTGATAAAAAAAATTAAGTTCAAGGGCCATAACTCTGGCAAAAATTATTCAACCAGACTGAGATTGGGAATTAAGCTGTAAATCATCTATATTTAGCTTTATGCCAAAAATGAAGTTAAAATCTCTAACCACTTCCAAAAAAGTCTGGAAAATTCAAAATTTGAAGAAAAAAATTGTAAGTTCAAGGGCAATAACTCTGGAAATAATTATTCAACCAGACTGAGATTGGAACATAAGCTGTAACTTATCTAGATTTAGCTTTGTACTAAATATCGAGTTGATATCTCCAGTCACTTCCATTAAAAGTCCAGAAAACCGAAAAACGTTGGTTGGGGACTAAAAGGGGGAGATAACTCCTGAAGTAATGGTCCGATCATAATGAAAATATGCGGTGCACAGGTTTATATGGTCATATGGCTATACATGAAGTTTCAACAAAATTGAAGCAAAACTGTAGAAGAAGAAGGCCGGACAAAATTGTGTCCACGGACGGACAGACAGACAGACGGACGGACAGACAGACAGACGGACAACCTGATTCCAGTATACCCCCCCCCAAACTTCGTTGTGGGGGGTATAAAAACAGAGCAGACCTGGATCAGACAGCTCTCCCAGGACTGTGTCTGGTCTGATTCTACTTTTTGCAAAAGGCATATTTATGGATTGGAGTAAAGGGTTGAAACAATTTTTTTTTTGGCTTTTATTTTAAAATGGAACAGAGGGAACAATAATTAACAGTGAATGTGATGAATACTCCTCCATAAGGGCTGTCAGAGACTATGATAGTTTGAACTATCAATGGGACACATCTCTGTGAAAAATTGTCCAACCAGAACATTGTACAAAACTTTCACATCTTCTTATGATAATGTAGCTTGCCAGGTCCAGATAAGATGTGTAAATTAAAGCAAATTCAAGAATAACTTCTTTATTTCTCCACCAAACCCTTTATTGTGGCTACTTGTTAGAATTGTCTCTTCGAGTGGTCACTACACGGGGTGCGGTGGAGAAATGACAATTTTAATATTTGCAGGGCTTTTTTTCATCAAGTGGGGAAGGGGCCTGACCTCTACTTTGGGGGAAAAAATAGTACAATATTTTGATATAGGGAAACAAATTTCCAATGTAAAGTCATTGTTTGGGGAAAAGTGCATGATTTTAAAGAAATTTTCTGAGTGGAAAGGGCCTGTAAACGGCCCCTACTATAGAAGGAAAAAAGCCTTGATTTGAGTAATACTGTTGCTACAGATTCGCAAAAAATTCATTGCAGTCCAGACAGAGATGGTGACTCTTACCTAGCCCCTTCCCCTAAAGCAACAAAACTTTATTTGAGGGGGTATATACCGGTAAATATATGCAATGATAAAACTTATTCTTAATGAATCACTAATCACTGAAATTTTGTAACATCTCAAAAGGCTTTAGGAAGCCTATATACGGTTGAAAAGAGCAGACAACAGTAAATAACTCTTTGCACGCTAAGTTATTATCGCCTAAACAAGTGTTGTCAGCTGCATTCTAAAATTTCTTCACCTACCGTACATTTCTCTGAAAAAATATAGTCAGTTCTGATCCTGATGAGATGCTGAGTTACCCTGTGTCTCATCTGGATCAAAACTGTTTGCGAAGGATCACAATCATTCCGCTTAGGAGTCTCGGAAGAATTAATGTCGGCCCGAAAGAGGTTTGGTTTGTGTTGATTAACGTCCATTTCTGTCAACTATGGGCTGCCCCAAAGTGGTAAGTTTAAAGCTTATGAATGGATGACCAAACCGTGCTAACAATCAACATTCAAGTAACTGGCCTAATTTTGTAGTACACCTCACAGCCTATTTCACACTTTAAAACATTTATAATACATTGTACGTAAAAATCTCTGCCTGGCTGTTTATTTTGCCTTTACTGTTAACTGCCTTTGTGGGAGTTATCTGGAATTTGCCAACATTGTAGACCCTTATCAGAGGGTTCATCAAGCATTCTCTGATCAGGTACTGCCCTGTTTATCATTCAAAATCCTGTAGCAAATTTAAACCTATCATACCGAATGTACTCTACCATTAAACAGTGATGGACCTTTTCCATTAACAAGAGGACCATTGATCATTTTTGGCCCGAAGTCATAATTTGAACAAACTTGGTAAAGGACCATTATCAAAGCTCTAGGGTTTGTGGTTTCAGAGAAGAAGATTTCTAAAGATTTAAAAAAAAAAAGATAAGCCCCAGGGTGGGGCCATTTTTGACCCAGGGGTAATAAATTGAACAAAATTGGTAGAGGTCTATTAGTTGATGCTTCATATATACCAAACATCTAAGCTCTAGAGTTTTTGGCTTCAGAAGCGGGGCCATTTTTGGCCCAGGGGTTATAATTTGAACAAACTTGGTAAAGGACCATTAGATGATGCTATAATTATACCAAATATCAAAGCTCTAGGATTTGTGGTTTCAGAGAAGAAGATTTTTACAGATTTACAAAAAACCTGATAAGCAGCTGGGCGGGGCTATTATTGGCCCCGGGGTCATGATTTGAACAAACTTGAAGTTGATAGAGGAGCCCCTAAGGTACATTTCTGTGAAATTTAGTTGAATTCCTCCCAGTGGTTTAGGAGAAGTCATTTGAAATAAAAGTGAATGGACAGACGGGTAGCGGCGGTCGCAAGAACTCGCCTTGAGCCTTTTACCTCAGGTGAGCTAAAACTTCATCATATAAGGGTTAACCCTTTGAATGCTGAATATTTAAGTTGGTATGGCAGCTATGGCTCATCAGCGTTCATTCAATATACAGTAAAACCTCTCTATAACGGCCACTAAATTACATCAAGTATTTTGTGTTATAGGCAGGTGGCTGCTTAAAGCAAGATGAAAGTAAAACAGAACGCGTTCTGTTTTACTTTCACCTTGCTTTAAGCAGCCACCTGCCCTAAATACCAACTAATTGTTGGTCGTAATAGAGAAGCTTTACTGTAACAGGCTAAAATATGCTAGAGAATTTTGAATGACAAATAGTGCAGACTCTGATCAGAGGGCTTCTCTAGGAGCCGTCTGATCTGATCTGAATCTACACTGTCTGCAAATGCCAGTACACCAATTTCCCACGTTCAAAGGTTAATCCCCTGTACAGACACTTGGCAAGGTGTCTACATATCCTAGATGGCAGTTAACACAAATGAACTTGTTCAATATTATTACTCGACTTTCAATGCACTAATTCCCACCAATAACACATCAGCTAATGGATTTTAAATACCAAACTGTATTTAAGAAATAACTACATTATGTATGTGTAGTGACTAAACAGCCAGCTTTATTTGCAGATGACTCACCCAAAAAGACTTGAATGTCAAGCCCTTCATCAAAAATCATAAACATATTCCTGACTAAATTATCAATCTCAAAGACATGTAGACAATAACTAACTGATACAGTAACAAGCTTTTGAGAAACTATATTGACAAAGTGTCAAACAGCTTGGATCCTGATGAGACGCCAAATTACTTGGCATTTCATCTGGATCAAAGGCTTTTTTAAGCTGTTTGCAAATTTGAGAGGGAAAAGGGTTAAATCATGCACTTGCCATATATCTAACCCTTTACCTGATAAAGACGCATAATCATACATTTGCAAATAGAGGAGACAACACCCCCCCCCCCCCCCCCACATTAGATACGAGCTTCAGACGTATTTATTCCCAAAACACAGATCCAAGCCGTTTGCAAGTTATGCAAGTCAGATCAAGTCAAGTCGTGGACAGAAAGACAAGGGCTAATATTTAACCCATTCCCTCATATTGACGCCTTTTGACACTTGTGTAAAAGTTACTTTAAGAAACCATTGTGATAAATAGAGCATTTGTTCCTATAGGAGCAAATGCTCTATTTATCACAATGGTTTCAAACTACAAATTCTAAAAAATTCCTTTTCTTTGGTTAATTCTCCTTTTCGGTAGATTTATTCAAAGAGGTTGGATCTAAAAATAGCCTATGTGGGAATGGGTTAACATAGATATTCAACTGAATGGTCAGTCAAAGTAAACAAACTTAGCAAGGGTAGATGAAATTTTGACATAATTCTATCACTCTTGTCATCTGCAGAAAATGCTGTCTGCTAAAATTATCTATTTAGTCAACTTTTGTTTTGATCAGTGTGTAAAACATTGAATCACAACTAATGTGCAATGAAACCTCCCTACAATGCCTGCCAACATCACAACTAAATGTACAATGAAACCTCCCTACAATGACTATCAACATCACTGTTGTATGTCTGTATGAGGGTATGACTGGATCCTGTGACAGAATGCTATCTGACCATATAATTGGATGTCAATATGAATGATGCAGTGCAGACAGAGTAGACCAGTTCAAAGGACAAGCCATATTGGTTTAATTATAGTCATTGACAGAAGGTGTGGGTGCTAAGCTAGAATGTCTGTGAGACATGTATATTGTGGTTTAACCCTAACCCTTAGTTGTTATTACAATGGTGTTCCTGACAGGTCCCCATCAATTTGCTTCCTTTGAACTGGGCAACTCTGGAGACTGGGAGTGTGTGTGAGATATGTGCAGAGAGTTAGACCATTCCATTATTTAGGGAGTTTGTATAAGACCGCTGAACTATTAACATCGTTTTTGATAAGCTCTACCATTACTGTGAATTGTTATTTTGTTATTAAAGAATCAGACAGAAGTGACTATTCTTATTTCACCCTCAAAGTCAAGCGAACTTACAATATTACATCACAAACTAAATACATGTACATGTATACAATGAAACTTCACTACAAAGACCACAAAGTCATCACAAACTAAATGTACAATGAAACCTCCAAACAATGACTATCAACAACACAAACTAAATGTACAATTAAACCTCCCTACAATGACTATCAACATCACAAACTAAATAAACAATGAAACCTCCCTTCGATGACCACCATCACAATCTAAATATACCATGAAACCTCCCTACAAACTTACAAATATCACCCAAATCAACTAAATGTACGAGGGTACAATGAACACCATCATAAACTAAATGTACAGTGAAACCTTCCTGCAACAACCACCAAAATGAGGTCTTAACTGGTTTGTTTTTGTTTTTTATTGGGTTTTACAACGAACATCCAGGTAGAACCACCGGCCTACTGCAAGCCAGCTGGAAGACTTCCTCACTTTTATAATGGTATATACATGATGTATTCGCAGTATTTTTGATACTGGTAGAAACTGTAGTCCGGTATCATCTGATCTGAGTCTACACTGTTTGCTAAGGTGTTAAAAAGCTTTAAGGCAGATGACAGCTCATTGAAAGATGAAAGTTATGCAGAAAGCTCTCATGTTTATTCATTATAAAGTCTTTGTTGTAGAGTTTTTACTGTATGTGTTACTACAAACCTCTTCGTAATATGTTCTGAGTTTAACCACATAAATACCAAACATTATCAATCACTGTCAGCCACTTTGTATAAAGTTACTATATTTTGTATGAAGTACTATGAACATATTACAAATTTAGTCATTTGCAAAACATTAACCCTTTGCCAGATGAATTTAATAGTGAGAAACATTGACATAATGAATATTCATTATCAGTAGATGGATTTTTATAAAGGTCATTGGTGTATAATTATGCATTTAAATATGTTAATTATACAGATTATGACAAAATAACAAACAAGAGCCCCGTGTGTCAGAGCATTATGCGCCCGAAGTATGTGCCGTTGTAACATGCAAAATATTAATTTGAGATGAAGGTCACTGTGACCTTGACCTTTGACTGACCTCAAAATCAATAGGGGTCATCTACTAGCCATGACCAACCTTCCTACTAAGAATAAAGACAGCACATCCTATAGTTGTCAAGTTATGGAGCTGACAAAGAAGTGGCTAACGGACGATTGGACGAGCTCCATACCATAATACGACCAAAGTTACAATCGGGCATATAGCAAGAGCACAGCAAGCGGGTGTCAGCGCTCGTCTGTGGTCATTGTCAAGATGAACATGCATACCGGAAATGAAGGTTGTAAATGAAAAAATGAAGAAGTTATGGTCAATGTTAAGATTTCGGACGACGACGTGGAAGCCGGAGTTGCGAGAATAGCTTGTGATTTCTTCAAAACAGATGAGCTAAAAATGAACCAGGTAACTATAATAAACAAGTTAGAAAATATTCCACCTGTTGATGTCAAACTTATTCAATCAGTAGGTCTACATCATTTGCCTGATTTTGTCTGTACAAATATATATGTTAGTTATAGTAGCTTGGGTCTACACAGTTTTCAAAATGCAAGACTCCACATGAAGGAGCTCATACATAGATCTATGTATATAGAAAACAGTTAGAGCAGTGTTGCTGTATATGTCAGAAAAAAACACTTCCCGCTGTGGGTCAGCATTCAAAACCTTTAAAGAGGAGGTCCCTACAATGATCGCATATTTTCAATAATTTAATAAAACTTGGTATTTGTTATGCTCTACCATTATTATGAAGGTTCCCAATTTGAACTTATATCGAAAAATGCCCATGTGATACAAATAAACCGATTTCATCAATAACTGATAATTTTTGTTCTACAACACAATATTATCGGCCTTTTCCGTAAATTCTTCCGCGTTTTGCCGATGATCACCCGATCCCTCCATTGTTTACATAATAGCTTTCTCGGTAGTGGTCGGAGAATCGCGAATTGGGCGAACGGTTACGAAACTAAAACTCAACCCGAATAAAACTGAGACTTCGGGGAGTAAAACCGGGATCGGCGATATCAAACACATGGATGTTTTGTCATTATAAACGGTAATTGAATCGGGCTTTTTGTGATATACTACTTTTCAGCGCATAAACAAATGAGTTTTGTATATTTTAAGTGTTTATGAAACGCGTCAAATGTAGGGACATCCCCTTTAAGCCATAGTCATGTCATCAAACTGGCAACTAAAACTAGTGAGACTTAAATATATGGGTCAATGTATGTTTAACCCTACTGTAAGTGTGGCACACAAGTCACTAATGTCCTTTGCAAACACTAGACCCAGATGAGAGGGCTCCTTCAGGAGCCCTCTGATCAGGGGCTGCATTGTTTGTCATGTTACACATTTCTTTAGAAAAATCCCTTAAATATTCACTGAAGCTTGATCAGTTTTTACAATAGTTCATTTGAAAACTCAGTATTGTAAGGGTTAACCCTTTCCCTCATATAAACTTGTTTTCACGCATCTGCAAACAGAGTAGACCCAGATCAGACGGCTCCTAGAGGAGCCGTCTGATCAGGGTCTACTCTGTTTGCTAATAGAATTTGAAAGATCTGTGTCTTTACTCTTTACACTGGCTACAATTATCCACCTTCCATATTTCAGTATAACTATTTTGGCCATGAATAAGCAGTAGGTACTGAAAACTGAAATAAACATAGAACAGGGAAAGGGTGAATCCTTTCAACACTCACTAACTTTCATCTGCAGAGATTATCATCTGCTACAATAATGAAATACAGTTTCCTTCCATGATTGGTAACCCTTATAATGTGGGATACAAGTCACTTATGTCCTTTGCAAACAGTGTAGACCCAAATAAGAGGGCTCTTACAGCCTTCTCATCACTGATCAGGGTCTGCACTGTTTGTCATGTTAAACATTTCTTTAGAAAAATCCCTAAATATTTACTATATATGCTTGACCTGTTCCAATTTTGAATAGTCCATTTGAATATTCAGCAATGTAAGTTACATACTGTCAGTGTAGAACAGCTTGCACTCTCATGATGAGAATGTTGAGTTCTCATCATCTCATCTGGGTCCAAACTGTTTACAATCCTCATCAAAAGATGGTCCAAAGAAGCTTTAGATAGAATATTAAACCTTTACTACATGAATATTCATGTAAAAATTAATGACATCATAAATATTAACCTTTAGCCTGCTGGGCAAATTATTTTTGCAGAAATTTTCACCTACATTTTCAAAATTCAAGCTATAATCAATTTATCTTCCAAAATGCAATCAGGATGTCAAACAGTTTGGATCCTGATGAGACACCGGGTTACTCAGTATCTCATCAGGATCCAAACTGTTTGCAGATATTCACCCATCTGACCATAGCAGGCTAAAGGTTAATAAGACTATTTTTTATAACAGCACATGAGCACATGGAGCATGGCTTTGGCAGAAACTGTAGAATCATATCTGTATTATATCAAACAGTGCAGACCCTGATAAGACGACTCCTACATGAGCTGTCTGATATGGGTCTTCTCTGCAAATGCATACAATCTTAGTTTTGCAAATCCACTCTCATTTATGCAAATTATGTTTATAGATATGACTGTTTTCATTAATCATGATACATATGATCAATAATATGGTAATCTGCCATTTACAATTTTGCAAACAGTTTAGACCCTGAGTAGAGATCTAATAATTATAATGAAGCTCTCTCCTCAGAGCCCACACTGTTATCTTATAGACAGAAATAAGCCACTCTTTGAGTTTTATCACTGACTAGTAAAGTCTCTAAACATCATGATCATCAAAACCAGGTCTTCTGGACCTCTGGCCACCATAAGGCAATGGCATTTTCAGCATTGTAATCTGAGTGAGCGAGTTGGGTTTTACGTCCAACCAACAGTATTTCAGTTATTTGCAGACGGCACCTGCTTGAGATAAGTTATAGTGTTGCCTCACTGGAATGCCCCTGCCACAGGCATATGGCAAGGCCACCCCACCCAGTCAAATTATCCAGACACTGGGTCGACCAGTCCTAGAACTACCCTACAAGGGAGCTACTAGTACCAACTCTCAACGACTTTTGGTCTGTCGCGGCCGGGGATCAAACCCACGACCTTCCGTACCGCAGGCGGACGCTCTACCACTGAGCCATGCGGCCGGTCCTTTGAAATCTGAGGGATCTGGCCCCTGAATGGAGATTGCCATGAGGAAGTTCAACATATCAATGTCCAGAGTTGCCCTCCAGTCTGATTTGAAACGAGCCATTGCAGAGAAACCTCTCTCACACACAGCTCTAGAAACTGGAATGCTCAAAATTATTTCAACCGGCATGAGAACATTCTTGAAGGTCTCCTTCAAGTCTGGGCTTGTGAAAAGTCTGTTGTAGAATTCTTGAACACTTAGCTGTCTTTCTTGACATCTCATATGCACTTTTAGTGCTAGCCACTCCACCTGTTGTAAATGTTGGATATTGCACCCCATTCTGTTCAGGACAGGGGCATAATAGTCACAAAGGGACACTATTTCATCCTCTCCATACACAGCGACCTCAGCATCTGTTTCTGGTAGGTTTATTGGATAGAAGACCAGCATGTCTTTGAGGAGATGATCAGAGTCTATGTCTCCCAAGTCTTCTGTTGATTCTGTCAATGACAACATCAATTAGCCCAGATTGTCGCCTTGTCAGTTCTTCTGCTGTCAAGGTTGGCTTACTGAGCTTTACACCAATGTATTTTCTGTCGCCATTTTCTTCTGTTACACTGTTACAAGAAATTCTGAAGACTTCTTACTGGTCTGGTTTTAATTGCAACAAGCTGCAGACATGTTTCCATGGCCTCTGTTGCCCCTGGATTATCACATCTGTCTTTCTGGAACTGCAGTGAGGGCTCCTTTAAAACAAACAGCAAGTCTTGTATAAAGTGCATGTAATGCAGGAGATTGTAGGATTTCAGATAGTGAAGAATCCACTGTACTAATCTTGCCACATCATCTTTTGACGTAAACTCGAATTTTAAAAGAGACATTCTTAAAGACAGACAAATTTTACCTTCGATAAGCTACATTGTCATTGTAATCATAAACGAGACTGAATGTCGTAATGTTTAGGCATGTGCTTTATCTATTTGGGAGATTAATTCAATACAAGCATTTCGCGTATTAACTCATTATTTTCGTAATGAGTGAATTCTGTGGACCATGTTCCAAAGCCTTTTTTGCAAACTGCATTCCCAAACAATGGTATTCCCTGTTTGATAGCCAAAAATAGGTATGAAATCCCAAGACAGAGTGATATCCATACACTGATCATAACGTGATTTTAGTGGGGAAATTATCACTAAGAGCAGTCTGTGTTTTCGCGCATGGGCATTACGCAAAAACATAGATGAACCGATGTGACCTATTATGTCAAACTCCTAACAGTGATATCTCTTGTCACTTTGTGCGAAGCAATCAGGGTAGGTCACAGCGTTGGAGGTTGCCATTATAAATGGAAGTGTTTTTTTCTTCCACTTTCTCTTTCGCACTTTTTCTTTCAATCCGTATCCTGACTGGATTGGGATTTGTACGACCAGTCCGGCTACTGGCTTGAAATTTTTGCAAGACCGGACCGACATCCAACCAGTGAATGTGTGTCAGATGTAGGTTAATGTTGAGCCCTGTCTTGCAGGAATGATGCAATCCACTCATAGGTCTGACCCTTAATGCCGTAGTGGTGAACTTTCTTAAGGAGGCGCTGATGAGGGACACAATCAAAGGCCTTACTGAAGTCCAAGATGATTCTCTTATCAAGTAACAATGCCAGCTTGTGTAGTAGGGTGAGTAGCTGAGTTTCGCAGCTCCTTTTTGCCCTGAAGTCATGCTGGCTGTCATTGAGGATATTGTATATGTCTAGATGCCTCATTGTACAGCTAACAATGACATGCTCTAGCAGTTTGCAACAGAGGTTAGGGATACTGGTCGGTAGTTTGCCGAGTCCTGTCTTGAGCCTTTCTTGTAGATGGTTGTGAAGTTAGCTTGTCGCCAATCTTCTGGTACCTTGCCTTCTGTAAGTGAGTGGCTGAATATGATGGTCAGTAATGGGGCCAGTTCTGGAGCATAGTCCCTCAACACTCTTGCTGGTATCTGGTCTGGACCAGATGCTTTCTTGGGGTTGATGTTGAGAAGCTTGTATATGCCTTCCTTGTTGACCTCAATAGCGTCCATGTCTGGATATGGAGTACCAGAGGGGTCCAGGACATCCCCAGGTGCTTCACTAGTGAAGACCGACCTATATTGCTGGTTTAGGATGTCAGCTTTGTCCTGAGCCATGTTGAAAAGGTGACCCTTGTCTCTGATTGGTGGAGTGCCAGAGTTGTCCTTCCTCAATGACTTGATGAACCCCAGAAACGCTTCTGCTTGGTTGGGAAGTCTGAATCTGGATCACAAACTTTGTGCAGGTTGTTCACGTAGCAATGATATGCCTGTCCTGTCAGCTTCCAGGTCTACTGCTTAGCTTGTTCGTGTTTGGCGATGTCTGTGGGTTTTCTTCATTCTAGACAAAAGTATGTTTTTCTTCCTAATTGCTGCTTTGACAGAACGGTCTATCCATGGTTTCCTCCTATGACCTTCCTTAAGCATCTTTGATGGGATATGTTGCTCCATCAGGGATGACAGGGTGTCTCTAAATTTGGCCCAGAGTGTGTCGGTTGAGGCATTTTGTAAGCAAGTCATGTCCAAGTGAAGCTTCGGTAGCCCTTCCTTTATTTTGTCTTGGTCGGCCTTCTTGTGAATAAACACCTTCCACTTCAGTGGTGGTTCTGCCCGGGATTACTTCGGCTGAGGAGATCAAAGAGAAGAAAAGATCCAGGATGCTACTAGTTTTCTCTGTTATTCTTGTTGGTGAATTGACTTGTTGTTCGAGGAATCTGTCATGTGTTATGTCTAGAAGTTGTTTACATAATGCTGGTTTTGTGGCAGATGTCACAGCACTTAAATTTTGCTAGTCAATATCACTCAGATTGAAGTCCCCTCCCAACCAAATGTGGACTCCTTCTGGGATCAAAGAGAGACAGCTTTCTAGGTTGGCCATGTAGTCTGGTTGATCTGAATTTGGAGGGCGATAGAAGGCCCCTATGTATTGACTGCTTGCTCCCCTGACTGTAATCTGAGTCAACAGCATCTCACAACTGCTATCAGTGGCAATTTCTTGGGGTTCCATGCTTTGGAGTTTTTTGTTGACAAGTATGAAGACCCCACCCACTTTACTAGTTGATCTGTCTTGTCTGTTGACTGTGTAGTGATCAGGAAGAGCTCTTTGCACACATAGCAATTTTTTGTCTGCAACAATTGCCGTCTGCTTCAATTCTTAAAATAAACTTTCTCTCATTTTTTTGCAAACATATGGTCAAGATGACAAACAGTTTTGATGCTGCGTCTCATCTGGATCCAAACTGTTTGCATAGGTAATCACAGTTTCGCCGCTAGCATGCATTCTGAGTTAAATGGTTGCTATTTAGCCATGATTTGGTGCCAATTACGATATCAGCTCCAATGTTTTTGCACATAAGCTCAAAAGGAATCTTTTTGTTGACAATGGACTGACAGTTCAAAACTAATACTTTAGTGGGATGTCATTTCTCCTGCTTCTGCATACAGTTATATGTTGTGTTGCACCTGAGGACCCTGAAAAACCTGGGTGGGTAAGATTGGCATTGTCGATAAGCAATGAGCATGGAAGGGACCAGGTGCTGGTTTGCCGGCTCCTGGAAGGTATACGGCATCTATTAGGTGATGATGTAGCCATTGGACAGCTAAAGCTCATGTCACAGTCAATGGAATGGGAACAAGAATTGGGTAGGAGTGGTTCAAACCTATTACTGGATTCATAGAAGGTGAGATCAAAGAGGCATGTGGAGAAATTTAGCAGACCACATTTCAGACAGTCCAATGACATGTTGCGCAGTGGTCACACATACCCATGCATTCCTTATGGTACCATAGCTTGCATGTGTCACACGGCACTCCTGGAGTGGTCCATTCAACTGCTTTGTTGCATATTGCACAGGGGAAATTGGGTAGTTTTGGTCCAGGATTTGGTTCTGGAGCATAGGACTCTTGGAAGTAGGAGTAAGCAGATCGAGGTAGAGTAAAACAAGTCTCTAGCGGCAATCCGGGCCTTTTTGTCTGGACATACATGACCGTAGAGTCAGTATAAGTTGTATGGATGGCGATAACTTGATTTTGTGGGGTTGAATACTAAGGGCATCATTGCCAAACACTTTCTTACCTCCTATGGGCTAGTCTGGAAGCAATCTCTGAGGATGAGCACAGTGCTAATGAAGAAACGGTGTAAAAAAAGTGGTCAGAGGTAAACAAACTCATGAATCAGAACGAGGCTGACTGAAAGGGACATTTAAAAAGTGGGGTTTTTTGCTGGTACACTTACTTATCCATACAGTGGATTGATGGCGAGTGGTTCTGTAAGCTATGCATGAAAAAACACCTTACCCTGTAACCCAACTTTCTATGCCAAAATTGTGGAGAGGAGCAAAGTCTTTTATATGTAAAAAAAGAAAAAAAAAGTGTAGCTGAGCAGAGAAGACCAGGTGTGTGCACATCACACAGGAAATCGTTTGCACGATCAGTGCAACTTTGTATGATCTATAAAAATTAAAATCTGTGAAATGTTCAGCAAATGGTTAGATTACACAAACTATTTTCGATCAAACAGAGTCATCAAAACGTTTAATAAACTCATTAATTGCTTTCCATTATGAACTTAATTACTGTAATTAATACACCCTCCTCTATTATACTATAATATACAATTGCCAGTTTGACGAAATCACTACCCATTTAGTTCATAAAGTCCAGTTTGATGAACCGGTAGTTTGACATAATCCTGCAGTGACCATTCATTAGAATGCTTTCTTCGAGGGTTTAGTGCCCTTTGGTGGATACATAAAGGAACTATCCTTGAAAAACATTCAATTATTACACAACTTATTTGAGCCACTGAAAATTTTCCACAAAATATTACTATAATATATGATGTACATTTGGAATAAATACAAAACCACGTGGTGATCAGACTGTTGATCAGGGGAATGCATGTACAAAAAATAGCAAAACTTCTAATCTAAAACAAAAACCACGGCTTGAAGCAATCAGAATACAAGGCCATTGAAAAGCCTTGATATTAGAACTTAACTACATGAAGTATTATGAGCATCAAATGAATCAGAACATTCGCGAAAAATGAATCAAAATCAAAATTTATGCAGCTGAAATACGTTTGACAAAAAGCAAAAAAATCAGGGTGGTAGGGAGTGATATACTTTACTTTTTCTAAGAAAGAAATACTTGAACAAAATTGTCGTTATGGAAAAATAAAGTAATTTACCTTGGTGACACTGTATCACCTCCAGGTGTCTATCCATAGCTGCCGGTATTTGCTCCATTTCAACTCAAGCGAGACAAATACGAAAAAATAACCAAACCATGTGCGGAAACAAATCCAGCCGGTGTACGTGATTTGCTATCGTCCGTGATAATCAAACTTGAAGCGCCTGTATCTTATGATCTATGTAAACAGTGCTTTGCCCCTATATTCTCAAATAGAGTGAACTTTAGACACCCATTCTTTGTGAGAACATCATTGGATTGGAATAAGCTGAGTGATAACATCGTAGAAGCGGAATCTATCGAGTGCTTCAAATCGCTGTTAACAAACTCTTACTAAGCGCACTCCCTCCATTGAATTATTTAAGCCAGTATTGGTAGCTTCAACGTATTTATACAGATACAGATATGTCATTCTAAATCCATGTTATTCACTTCCGAGGTTTAATAAGTTCCCTTAACTTGTCTTTTTATTCCATTTTTTCTTTCTCTCGGTTTCCTTTCTTTCTTGGAACTTTAACAAGAACTACAAGGGCCATTAATTGCTATAAACTGAAAAAGCCATACTCACTCCACTCCAGACATGGAAAAAATAGGTTCTCCAATAGATTTGTTAACGGTTGGAATACTTTACCAACCAGCACGGGGGGGGGGGTCAACTCCTTCAAGAACTCCATAAACATTTCCCTGTTCTATGTTTATTACAAATTTCATTAGATTCTACCTATTGCATGGTTATGGACAAATTAGTTATAACGAATTACGGACTTCCACGGTGGAACATTATAGCCATTTTAGGGAGTAAAGAATCAGATTTATCATATTCCGTTAGCAAACAGAGCATGCCCTGATCGATATGCCTCCTATAGGAGTCGTCTGATCTAGGTCTACTCTGTTTTGTAAATGCGTGAAAACACGTAAAACATGAGGGAAAGGCCCGGGTTAAACACCAGTTGGGGGATAAGGACAACAAATTCAAGTGTCAGTAGACTGTCCAGAGCATCCATCACGTGCATAGCACTAATTGCACACATACAGCAAGAAGGTTATTTGACGATTATAATTGAGTCATTATGAGCAATGCTCACCGACGGCCATCAGGACTAAGGTAAATCAATATAATATAACTATTTCTTTCTTTTGGAGATTATTTACTTACATTTGCAAAACCTTTAACCAATGTAATATAACTATTTCTTTCTTTTGGAGAATTTGTACTTACATTTGCAAAACTTTTGGATCAAGATTACGCACTTTGATATTAAAAGAAACTTCTACAATGAGCACTTAATCATATGCCAAATTATGCAGACGACCGTGAAATAGACAAAAGTATAGATCTGTTAGATTATATCCTTATGTGTTTACGAATCTGATAAATCCGACCATCACCCAATAATCCAACCCGCATATTCATTCATCGTGTACCTTATTCATTCATCGTGTACCATATTCATTATAATTCGTGCCCTTTTTTAACCCTTTCCCTGTTCTATATTTATTTCATTTTTCAGTACTTACTAAATATTCATGGCCAAAATAGTTATAATGAAATATGGAAGGTGGAACATTGTAGCCATTTTAGAAAGTAAAGACACAGATCTTTCAAATTCTATTAGCAAACAGAGTAGACCCTGATCAGAGGCTCCTCTAGGAGCCGTCTGATCAGGATATACTCTGTTTGCAAATGCGTGAAAACACGTTTATATGAGGGAAAGGGTTAAAACCAAAGCTTTGTCTAGAAAAGAACTAGAAGATTTAAGGGATTCGGTATAAATATTGTGTAAATATCCAGCACATCTTTCATTGGCCGGATAGACGATCGTGCGGTTCCTTCCGGTTAGTGATTTCATCCATGTGAAGCGCCTTTGAACGCACGTATATCCAATGTGAAAAAAGCGTAATATAAGTGCAGTGGCGTAGCTTCCTATAGGCACTTTAGGCACGTGCCTACACATTGATAAAAATGTGAAAAAATAAAAACGTTAAAAATGCAATAAAATGCAAAGGGGGGGGGGGGGGGTATAGAGCACTATCAATATGATACCAGTGCAGACTTTCTGAAAGTAGCAGACTCAGAAAATATAACCGAGCGGTCCTTTAGTGCCATGAAGAAGATTAACAAGAGTGCCAGTGGGCACAATATGCGCCCGCCGAGGCTTTGTTCAACATAAACTGAGGTTAACATATTTCCTAAACGCAAATTCTAAGTCCAATTGTGTGACCTTGACCTTTGATATACATACCGAGACATACCCATGCTACTGTAGCATGTTTAGATAAACATTGTGGTGTAATTTGAGAAAGATCCTTCAAGCAGAACTTGAGTTAGAGATGTTACAGACGGACATACAGACAAACGGACAGAAAGTGCCGTTCCATAGTACGTCCCGTTTGTCAAACGGGCGTATAAAAACTATCTAGGCCTACATACCACAATGTGAATGGATAGACTGTCTGACTTGGCCATACTGCATATTCATAAGCATATCGACATTGATGTTGTACGAGCCATTAACACATTTGCATTACGCAAATGTAGAAAAATGGATTTTTCTGAATAAAATAGAGAAAAGTAAAATAGAGACAGTTTGGGATTCCCTTTTTGGGACATACCTAGTGCCACAGTTACAAAACTAGCAGAATTGTTTCCGGACACTGGCTACAGTCAGGAAAGACAGTTTGTACCAATGTTGATGTATGACGTATTCTAGTTATGGGTGATCACCGTCAAAGTCAGTATAACTAGAGTGAGATTAATCTGTTTCCTCTCAATAACTTTAGTTATGTAAGATATAGTGTAACCAAATTTAGTGTATAGATGACATTGCTTGTGAAAACGGGTTTCGGTCACTCTGAAGGTAGCAGCAAGATTTGTTAACCATTTACTCCATGAATATTCATACAAGAAGTTATGACATCGTTAATAATTTTGCATACGGGGTGTATATATTGGTGATTTGTTTGTAATTGTTGTAATTGCATTGTGTTTGTTTATATGCATTAGCTACACAATTGACCTATTCTGTTAACCCATTGTCCTACATTTGTAAGGCAATATCTTATGTATAGTGTTGTATGTCATACATAAACCCGATCCAGATGTTTCTGGGTCGTAACTGTATGATGTACTGACACTGTACGTATAATGTTTCATTTGAGTTTGGTAACATAAGTGAGCGGACACAATATACCGGTAGTCACGGTGTGCGTCTGTTTCCCTTGAATTGCGGACATAAAATGTACAGAAAAGGATGATTTTGTTTTTATCTATAGTTCTTAAATTAATTCAATTTTTGATAGTTTTATTGATATCTCTATCTTAAATTTTATTTGTTTTAAATATTATGTACGCATAATATATATACAATTCTGTACATGCAATTTAATCATGTGAAGTGCTTTTGAACGCACACATCCTGTGTGAAAAGAGCGCTATATAAATGTGGTATAATAATAATAATATAATATTTAAGAAATAGCAAATTCGTATATGTGCATTATCGCGCATTAACGTGCACAGTTAGAAGTTGAGATGTTAGTCATTAGATCACAAGACCTTTAGACACCGAAATGCTGCACGTGCAATTCCTTATCACGGATTAAAGCCCGTTTCTCGGTATTCTTTGTTTATATGCCGTAGGTTCAGAGTCGTGTTAGAATAATTTATTTTCTATAATAGCACTACTCTGTTTGCAAATGCATAGAAAGGCGTAGTTAACATTTGTACATGGTTTTATTTTTTTTTATCAAAATCAGAGCTGCAATAACTTGTAACTATGTGATTTAGCGCACAGGGCTCTGTACAGCTCCCTAGGAGTTCATATATACTATAATAAAACTCCGCTAATGCGACCACCTAAAAGAGGCATAATTCCGGGTGCTAGTTTCAGGTGGAAGCTTAATGCAGGACAAAAGTAATGCAGAAAGCTCCTAGATTGTCCTGCATTAAGCAACCACTTGCTTATAAAGGCACCCATGTTTATTCATTAAGTGGTCGCATTAGCGGGGTTTTACTGTATATATAACATTATTTATAGTATATATGGACTCCTAGGGAGCAGTACACGCCTCCATGATTTGGCATATATTGTAAAGAAAAAAACAATGATAATTGCCGGTGAGAAGGTTTAAACCAAAATTAAGTGTTCGAACTGGTGTTTAGGAAATTACATATTGTTTTGTATTGTTAACTGTAGCAGAAATCAAAATGGTACCCTTGCTGTTTTAGATATCTGTATGTGATACCGTCCTTGAATTGATCTGAGCTTTCGTATAATGTAAGAAACATTGAAACGACATTATGCAATACTACATACATGTATTTCGTGTTAAGACACGTGATCCAGATCATAAGTACTAAACATAATCAAGCTGATAGTATGTTTTTAACATATTAAATCATGTCTTGGTTAAACTTCGGCTTCGAAAGTATTGTACAGTAAAACCTCTCTATACCGGTCGTTAAATTGCATCAAATATTTTGTGTTAAATACAGGTGACTGCTTTAAGCAAGGTGAAAGTAAAACAGAATGCTCCTGTAGGAGCGTTCTGTTTTACTTCCATCTTGCTTTAAGCAGTCACCGGCCCTAGATGCCAATTATTTAACACAATTTAGTGGCCGTTATAGAGAGGTTTTTACTGCATTATATACAGAGCAACAGATACACGTGCGTATTCAAGTGCAAAAGTCGTAATGTTTTCACCAAACTCTATGTCGTGATTCTCTTCGAGACAATTCTAAACAGTGATCAAACACAGGGTTTGGTGGAGAAATAAAGAAGTTATATTATTGAAAATGGTTTGTTTAATTTACGCGTTTTATCTAGAACTCTGTATACATGTATAGTAATCAAAAGTAACCAATAGCTTTTAGCAGGTAAGTCGTTTCTCAGTGTTTCGTTACGACACACAAATGGTATAGAGTTAAACTTTTTTAACCCTGTCCTTCACATAAACGCCTTTTCACGCCTTTGCAAATAGAGTAGACCATGGTCAGACAGCTCATATAGGCACCGTTTGATCAGGGTCTGCTTCCGTATGCATATCGATTTATATACATGTGATTTTAGTTTCTGCCAAGGTTTATCATTCTTGTGTTCGGATGTCATTACAAAACAAATCAGCCTATAAATATTCAAGATGTCATTATTTCTTTCATGAAAATACATGGAGTAAAAGGTTAAACCAGCCACCTAATATAGGCATAATTATGTTTCCTTAGGTCAGGTGGTAGCTTAATGCAGAACGAAAGTTACGAAGAAAGCTCCTACAGGGCTGTTTTGCATTACTTTTGTCCAGTAACAAGCAACTACACGCTCTTCAAAAGCGTGTAGTTGCTTATTACTGGACAAAAGTAATGCAAAAATTTCTATTCATTAATCGGTCGGTTTAGAGGGGTTCTACTGTATATCTATATTATAATCACTACAGACAAACATGGGCATTTTATATAATGATCATTATTTTAAGAATGTATTGTCACTCTCAACAATATCACGGCCATCATTATTACTGTCAGTATTGACACCATCTTCGATATATACAAGTAGTGTTTTTTGCCGCCCTTTATACATGTAGTGTCATTATTCTTGGTGGCTTTTTGTATAACGAACTTGCTTGCTCCAATGCACATGTATCAGGGGCGTGCTTGGGCGTGCCTGGGCATATGCACATACGCACGTGCGTACGCATGGTTGAATAAGTCGAAACTTAAAAAATGCTGAAACGGTCTTAAAATTTGATACCTCACTTGGGTAATGTCACGGAGATTCTCACACAAATGTCCAGCATTTAGATTGTGCTTTTCAAAGATTTGAAGTTTAGATAAAGGATAAATATGACATAATGTTCGTTAAATTTACCAGTTACACGTACTCCTTTAATAATTATTCCATCATTGCTTACAGTAGTACAACATTGCTTATTGGCGTCTTTTAAAAATTTGCCCCATTCTTGATGGCCATGTTTTGCAATTTACAGCTCAAATAAGAGTTACCTAAGGGCCCAGTCCCACTAGGCCTTACGACCCCTTAAGACCTGTTTACGATTGCTACCGACCTCTGGTCGCCGATATTCGTACGAAGGTCGCACGACAAGTCACTGTTAATCACGTATGATCAGTAATCGTTGATAATCGTTTACAATCGTGCGACCAAGTCCAATCTTATTACAGTCGTAGAGAGGTTGTTGACCATGTACAACACCCCGAATACCCAGTCCCACTAAGCCTACGACCACTTATGACCTGTTTACGATTTCTACCGACCTCTGGTCGCCGATATTCGTACGAAGGTCGCACGACAAGTCGCTGATCGCAGATGGTCTTCAGTAATCATTGATAATCGTTTCCAGTCGTGCGACCAATTTCAGTCGTAGAGAGGTTGTTGATCATGCACAACAACCTTCTTACGATCGAACTGCTCGTCGGTATTCTTTAAGATTTAACCTCTTAAAGAATACCGGCGACCAGTTTGATCGTAAGGAGGTTGTTGTGCATGATCAACAACCTCTCTGCGACTAAAATTGGTCGCACAACAAGAAACGATTACCAACGATTACTGAAGACCACCCGCGATTATCAGTGACTTGTCATGCGACATTCGTACGAATAACGGCGACAAGAGGTCGCTAGAATTCGCAAAAAGGTCATAAGTGGTCGTAGGCCTAGTGGGACTGGGCCCTGAGGTTGTTGTACATGATCAACAACCTCTCTACGACTGAAATACGACTGAAATTGGTCGCACGATTGGAAACGATTACCAACGATAACTGAAGACTACCCGCGATTAGCAGTGACTTGTCGTGCGACCTTCGTACGAATATCGGCTACCAGAGGTCGGTAGCAATCGTAAACAGGTATTAAGAGGTCGTAAGGCCTAGTGGGACTGGGCCTTAAGCGACACCCCAGTATAATTATATTGAAATCTTAGCAGTGATTTCACAGGAGAATAATTTTAAATTTCCACTGTAGTCATAGAAGTCCTGTCACTAGCGGCCTAGTGTGTACAACGTATCAAAATGGTTTGAAAAAATGCAGGCGCGGATTCGAGGGGGGGGGGGGGCTAAAATTGCCAAAAACAATTTTTTAGTAATATTTTAGATCCATATACAGTAAAACCTCTCTATAACGACCACTAAATTGTGTTAATTAGTTGGTATTTAGAGCAGGTGCTTAAAGCAAGGTGAAAGTCACCTTGCTTTAAGCAGCTACCTGTTTTTAACACATAAATAAATAGTGTGTTTGTTAAACATGTATTACAAACACACTATTTATTTATGTCATCAAACATAAAAATCTACGCCCCCCTCAAAAAACTTCTACGCCCCCGGCCCCGCCCCTCCCAACCCGCCCCACACCCCTAATCTGAAAGCCTGGATCCGCACTGGTACCAACATTTTTGAACGAATCCCAACGGCTTGGACATTTTGGTAGAGGGTAACCTAAACATTTCAGTAAACCGTTTCAAAATTGAAAAAAATGTACTATTGCCATTTAAAGAAAGTAAGCACGCCCCTGGTGGCCACATTTTTACAAATCAAATAATTTGAACAACATTGGTATAGAGGGCCACCTAAAGATAATTTCTGTCAAATTACAGTAAGATCGGCCAAGCAATAGGTTTTTCTTCTGGTTGCCAGGGCAAAAGGAGTTCTGTATGAATTTCTACGTTTTAAACAAAAAATGAAAGAGACCCCACAACGTCTTCTGTGAACTTTGGTCACAGTTGAACCAGGTATTTTAGAAGAAATGTTTACGTTTATTGTTGATGACGGACAATGCATGCCAACGGGTATATCAAAAGCATTATGAAAATAGTTCATATTGAGGACTTCGTGCCTATTTGAGCTAAAGCAATTGAAAGAAATGATATGTAACAGGTGTAGCTCTTTCGGCACTTTTCAGTGGCTGATATTTGGATTACATGCTTGTAGAAAGACACATTGACGTATATTTTAAATACGACGTTGACCAAGTTTTAAGTAGGTTAAAATTTACACAAAGGCTAAAGATTAAAACAAAATGTGTGTTCAAGCCCACATATATAACCATGCCAATACTGGTGTTACTTTGATAGCCGTTCTCTATATACCAGTTATGTGCGCAATGTACAGGCTCTTATTCGTCGTCGCTATACTTTGCACACCCATATAGGATCTACAAATTGGAGCTATAACAAAGACGTGCATTTGATTAAAATCCTAATGAATGCAGGTATTGTGTCTCTTCCATTGAATTAATTTCCTGTCTTATTAGTTTGTTTTGTTGATGTTAGATTAGTTGTAATTAAACTCTTGTCGGCCTTGGGATAATGGAATTGTTGTTTTAATGTATCCACATGTACATATCTACTTGAGCTAAATATACTGAAGTATTAAGGCCTAGGTTTCTTTCATGTTTTGTTACATGTATCTCAATATTCTTCTATTACTAACACAAACTTTGGACACGGCAACCAGTTATGTACACATGTTAGCAAAATATGTGTTTAACCCTTTCCCTGATGAATATTCATGTAGGAAATAATGACGTCATGAATATTAATGAGATTATATTTTATAATGGCATATGAACACAGGACATTTTGGCTCAGGCAGAACCTGTAGAATCAGATCTATATTAAACCTTAAGAAAACCGTGCAGATCCTGATCAGAGCCGTCTGATCTGGGTCTACTCTGTTTGCAGATGTGTCAAAATTCGCTTATAACCCCCCCCCCCCCCACATTCCACTGGGCGGCGCTTCCACTGCGCTCATGGCGATCATGGCGCTTCTCTAAAATCTTCCAAATAGCCACAAAGGCGCCGCCATGTGCCTAATTTGGGGACTTGAGCGTTTCTAGTACGCTTATAGTACGCTTCAATAACGACCTCGCTGCGCTGTTTATGGTTCACACCAACGGCGCTTTGATGGCGCTTTAAAGCGGCATGCAAAGCGGCACCAAAGCGTAACAAAGCTTGATAAAAGCGTCAGTGTCGTAATAGATCGTGGGAAAGCTTGGAATAAAGTGCGACATTCGGCAAGAGCGCCGAAATTTTTTAAACTGTTTAAAAATTTTGGGCGCTCTGTCACGAATTGATTAAAGCGCCGAGAGCGTATCAAAGCTTAACAAAGCGTAACAAAGCTCAGCAAAGCTTGACTCGAAGCGCAGGAAAGCTTAACAGAGCTTGGTTCAAAGCGGGAACCCCAGTCTTCACGGTCTGTCACCATTTGACACGCTTCGTTAAGATGTCTCAAGATTTGCTACGATATGGCATGAAGATCTGACACGAGGTCTGACGCTTTCATCAAGATCTGACACGCTTTGTTACGATTTGTTACGTTTTCATGAAGGACTATCACGCTTTCCCACGAATTGAGACGCTTTGATCAAGGATTGACACGTTTTGTTAGGCTTTGTTACGCTTGGCAAGCTTCCTCACGCTCTCTCACGCTCTCCTACGATACCCACGCTCTGTCTCCATACCTATAAATAGCGCTGCGACTTGAGTACCACTCATTGCATTGTTTCCAAACGAGGAAGAAGTATCCTGAACCTGAGAAACTACTAAACACACAAAGATGGGACCCAAGAAGAGAGGTAGAGGTGCAGCAAAGAAGAGCCAGAGAGGGACAGGCAGAGGCCAGGTGGCTGAAAGGCCGAGGTCTCCAACACCACCGCCGGCAGAAGATGAAGCCATGCTGGTTCCAGAGCCAGAGCAGCCACAGCCTCATCCTGCAGGGGATGATCTCCCAGTCATCACACCAGTGCCAGCAGCAGCCGCCCGCAAAAAGAAGCGTACGAACAAACCCTACTACTATGCAACACTAACAGAGGCGCAAAAAGAAGAGGTCATTGACTGGCTAAAAGACAATCCCTCCATCTACTCAAAGAGACTGACAGATTATAAAGACCTGCAGAACAAAGAGAAGATATGGGAGGATAAAGCTGCTGACATGGGTGTTGAGGTGGCAGCCCTCAAAACATTTTACAAGTCCAATCGTACCCAGATGAGCCGCCTCAAGAGGACTTTGGGGAAGTCGGGTGAGGGTACTGAGACAGTCGAGGACCTGTCTGCCACGGATAACTGGGTGTGGGAGAAGTTCTCATTCCTCAAAGACCACATCGAAACTGTGGAACGCAGGAACGTGGTGAGCATCCGTGGTAGAGGTAGAGGGATGGAAACATCAGCAACAGCCACAGCTACTGGGCCAGCAGTACCCCCACCACCAGTAGTCATCATCCAGTCAGACTCTGGGTCAGAGTCCCAGTCTACAGAGCCCCCCTCTCGGAGACTCTCCACAGAGAGTGTTGACTTGAAGCGAAGTCTGATGGACTTTATGTCTGGCAAGAAAGTTGGCCCCTCCACCTTTGCCAGACATATAGATGAGGGTCTGGCACTACTTCCTGGTGACATCAAACGAGCCACACAGATCAAGCTCATGGAAGTGCTACACGAGGGACAGAGGCTGGCTGAAGAGCGCCAGGAGATATTCCAGCAGATGCCCACCTTCCCACAGCAGCAGCAGCAGCAGCAACATGTCGCCCCAATCCAGCCATCCCAGCCACAACTTCAGTCGTACCTGCCAAGCTACACCAGTAGGCAGTACCCACCAAGAATGGTGTCCCAGAGTCACCAGTGGCAGCCTCCACCATCACAGTGGTCAACCCAGCAGATGCCAGGTCAACAGCCCACCAGTGTCTGGGGCTCCCAAGACTCTCATTACATGAGCAGCCAGTACCCTGCCCTGTACCCACAACCATCATCACAACCATCAATGAGCTCCACCAACATCCTGGACCTGGACACGGGGGCAACTAGAG